>CM038216.1:148421114-148810169 GCA_021442155.1 Cymbidium sinense
ATAATCTGAAAAATCTGTATGAGAGAGGATTCGAATTTGGGTCAATCTTTTGCAAAACTTGATTCACATACTTGCATTTGTGATATCTTTATATGTTCATATCTATATATAATAATAATAATAATAATAATAGTAATAAATAATAATAATAAATAAATATAATAGTAATAACTAAAAATAAAATAAGAATAATAATAATAGTAATAAATAATAATAATAATATAATATAATATAATATAATTTTTTATTTAGGTGCTAAATCGGCGGATCGAACAAATGATTGTTCATGATGAAACTGTCATAAATCTAGCTCGAAATATTTGTTTGTTCGACTCGTTTAGTTAACGAATGTCGAAGCTGTTCATGAAACAGCCGTTTGACGATTAATTGATAGCCAAAATTAACATATTTATCGACGTTATATAAAGTATGCTAGATTATGAATCATTATTTATTTAATTAAAAATTGAATTGATCATTAGTAACAAACAACCTTATTAAGCAAAATTTAGTGTTTTAATAAAACAACTTAGCCATTAAGCGAATGTTTTAGGTGCCGTTTGGGATCACCTTCATTTTTTTGTCTTATGTTTTTTATTTTTATTTTATTTGTTTATTTTGATTCAAATAACATTTATTTGGTATTGATTGTTATTTTTAAATTATTCAAAATATCTATATATTATTTTAGTGTTTTTAACTATGATGCATTGATATGGACATAGGAACACGAATACGGATACTTCTATTTTTAAAAATATATAATACAGACACACATTGGACACGACGTTATAATAATAATAATTAAAAATAATATATATAATTTAAATATATAAAATATTAAAAAATAAGTCATTTAATTATAAAAATTAAATTACTTACTTAAGTATATATATATATATTATTTTATTATACTTTAATAATTTTAATGAATAAAATTTATTATTAATTCTAAATTTATAAATTAATTATAATATTTTATAATTTTAATTTTTATGATAAATATATCTTATTATTTTCTTTTTCGCTCAAATCTCATTATTTAAATTCTCAAAACTCTCTATGATAGCTTAAAATCTAACAAATTATATTTTAAAATATTTTTTTATATAATATTAATTCAATTATTTGGAACACTCATTTATCTTTAAATTTTATAATTTTTTTTAATATGACAAGTGTGTTGGATGCTACATACCACATTTTTGCATCATAGTTTTTTAAAAGAAATATGATCTATTTTTAAAAATAAAAAACAGCACTTAAAATTATACTAGAAAATCATATTTTTAAAAATAACAAAGAAATAAAAATAAAAACACAACAAAATTGATCCCAAACAAGCCCTTAGAGGTTGTTTGGAATCATTTTTTTTATTTTTTATTTTTTATTTTTATTTAATTATTTATATTTTATTTCAAAATAAAATATATTTAATGATGATAATTATTTTTAAAAATAATTATAAAATAGTTATTATAACTATTTATAAAAATAATTGTGGAGTTGTTACCAGAAAAATAAATTTTTATAATTTTTGTAGTCATTACATTTTTTTTTTTTTTGAAAATCAATACAATTAAATTGCATTTCTATTTCTAACAACAATACGTTGAAGTTATGGCAACTAAATTCAAAGGTAACATCTAACCAATATTTAATTGTAAAATCAATACATTTCTATTTCTTAAAAATCAAAATCTTTTTTTTTTAATCGGTCTACGTTCAAATATGGGCAATTAAAAAAATTTAAAATAAAAAAAAATATATATAATTCAGATGCCAAGTGGTAGAAAAATGCAACATAATCCAAAGATAAATCAGAGGTCAAATAAAGCAGCAAAAAAACCATTTTTTTTTTTTTACCCCAAAGATTCAGTTTTTAGTACTGAAGAATCACTTCCGATCTGCTATTAAGGATAAAATGATATATTATGACAAGTGGAAGGAAATGAAAATAAAATGTGACTTATATTTCCAGTATAGAGCAACAGAGAAATAATAAGTAATTTCTGAAGATAAGATTGCATCGAATTTAAGAGATTTAAAATAAGTTGAATCGAGGCAGGAACACAAGTAAGCACACCGAAGAAGAGCTTATGTAAAAACTTCTCATTTTAATTAATATATTTTTCGAAGTCCACAAGGAGAAAATTTTGAAAAATGGGTTGCCAAATCAGTGGCTAAAACCCTCTCTCTTGATCAAAATTAAAAGTGAAAAATGTTAAGTTTTATCGATCGGAGAAGACTCTCAAAATCTGATCTTGATCAACTTGGCAAAACGAATTGGTTCAGAAGGAAATCAATCGTCCATGGTTGCAGGGAATTCGCATAAGACAACTCCTCTTCGCGAAGGATGAATCAAGCTGTTTGCCGTTTAAATTCAGTACTGATCAGTATAACGATGTTGATGGCGAGAAAAGTCTCTGATTTTTGTTCAGCTGGAAACTTTCAGTACTTCCATGAGAAGCTCTTCATGGAAGGATGGAGAGATTGAAGAATCAGAGGAATCGGAAGCATGTGTCTCCAGCTTTGACAGCTCATCGATCAATATTGCTTGATCACGGCAGTTGCAGCTGCAGAATGCCTTCTCACCTCTGAAAACCACGGATTTATGCACGTAATCAGCAATAAAGACTGAAAATTTTAGGAAAACATGCAATCTTTTTTTGAATAAGCTAACCTGTACATGAAAATGTCTCTGTTCTCTTCTAATTTCTTGTTGCAGAAGCAGCAGAAGCTCAGAAAATCCGTGGAGGGCAAAGGAATTGAATTCTCCGTGCTCTTGATAATCCAATGAGATCCCCCTTCCCTTACCTTGGAATTCTGAAACTCGACCATGGAGCTCTCCAGGATGCAATCTCCAAAAATATGAGTGGTCTTCGGATTCGGGCCATGGGATATGATGCAAGTGTAATCCTCACTTTCAGAAAGAGAATCCATGAAGCCATGAATTAATTCGAAGGATGAAACATCAAAATTGGGTTTTAGGGTTTTGTGCATGGGATCAGATGAGCATGAATTGATCTTTCCAATATCCTCAAGTTCCGATATTGATGAACCAAAATTAGAAAAGGTGGAATCTTTGGCCTCAGTTTGTTCATCCGCAAAGGAATTAGAATGGTTTTTAGAGTTTGTGGTTTTGATTAACCTCATCTGGGATCCAAGGAGAATGTTCTTGTTCTCGTCCCTAAGAGAATCCACCAAGCCGAGGCCAACTCTACTGCAATCCCAGCTTCTTCCAGGTGATTTTGGAGATCGAATCAAAGAGCTTGCAAGGTTGGAGAAGAGTTTGTAATCCAAAGGAGAAGTAGGGCTCTTCATTGGATCAGATTCAGCCGAGCTTTTGCCTGTGAAGCTCACAAGGAGACCAGGGATACTGAAGAAGGAAGAGCTCCTTGCCTTCTGTTTTATCGACGAATCAGAAGAGAAACAAGAACTTGAGCTCAAATTTCCCGAAAACTGTTTCTTGCTTTCCTCCGGCACCGTTCTGCTCCCCTTTCTCAGCATTTTCTTCTTTCCTTGAAAAAAGTAAAAGAAAAACCAGAGCTTGATGATATCAGAAAGTTCACAACTTTCTCAATAAATAAATAAATAAATAAATAAACAGATTCATTTCGATAGTTCAATCGATTCATTGAGGTTATAACTCATAAGCGAGCAGTACTCACTGACAAAAAGCCCAAGAAAACAAAAGGATCGATTAAAAAAATAACAAAAATTTGAGATATCAAACTGAAAAGAAGAGGCTGAACCTGTTTCTTCTCACAGAAACACAACAGGAAAAAAATAATCCAAAATCTTTAGAAAAGGAGCAATCACAGGTGTCTTCACGGGTCATCCAAGGAGGGGGAAGAGCAGTTCATGGAAGAATGCAGGTGATAAAAAGAAGGGTTTTGGGGCATCAGCTAGACCACAGAATAGCACACAGAACCCACATGAGAAAAGGAAAGCTAACCTTTTTTTTTCTTCCTTGGTTTTTTTTCCGTCCTTATTAGTTCTTCATCTTTACCTTCTTCTATGGACCTAATGAAGAGAGCCAAGAAAAAGTAAAACATAGGCAGACAAACGTATGAATCTTATGCAGCACTCACATTTTTTATATATATATTTATTTTTTTCCCTTTTGGCTGCATGCATCAAAATCAGAGCAACAGTGTGACTTCTGAAATACGCCTGTTTGTGTAGGACAAATTCTATGATAAATTTTCACCTGTTTTTATCATTTTCAATAAAATAATTTTACAATTCTAAGCATTTTTATACACATTATAAATTATATATATATATATATATATATATAGTCTTTAGCATATTTTCACTAATTCTTATGCTATTTTATATCCGATTCTTAAATCTTTTTTATTTATCTTTATGATTGATACTACTTATGAGTACTGGATAGTATTGTTTATTGGTAGTGATTAGTATTATTATTATTATTATTATAAGTGTTATAATGGTAAATAAAAGGATTTAGCTGTTAAATATACAGGTAACATCAAATTCAATTACGAAGTTAAATGTCCAAAAATTATATTTTGTATTAATAATTTGTTTTATAATATTTATTTTAAAAAATCAATAATAATTATATTTTTTGATATGATAATAAATATTAAAATATTATTTATATCATTATTAAAATTTAAGTATTAAATATATAAGAATATAAAAATTATGTGATATATATATAAAATCTCATTTTTGTTACCATTTATCAAATATCTTTATAAGTCAAGTTAATTTAAAAACTAAACATAGCTTAAATATTATATTTATTATTGTCTTTCTATATCTTGTACAAACTAATAGAAGACAAAGCTTATTACGATTAAAAATAATATAAGATTATAAACATATTAACTGTGTGTTTGGTATAGGTTATTTTGCTTTTCAGAAAGTAATTTTATTTACAAGTTTTTTTCTTACCGAGAAAATTTTATGATGAAAAAAAGATTTAACTAGAAATTTCTTAGGCGATTGGTTGTCAATTTTTTGAATTTTTCAAAAAGAAAAATATTTCTAACAAACGACAACTTTTGAAACTATTTTCTCTGATGACTTCTGATTAACACCAAAAAAAACTAACTAAAACAAATAAAAACTAAAAATATTTAATTTAAATTCAGTAATAGATCAAACTTGATCTGCTACTCATATAGTTGTAATATTAAATCTGAATATCTTTATTTTTAAACAATATTACAACATTACTTTTGCTTTAATGCTTACTTTGGTCCTTAAGCTCTTCTTAAAAATTAAAATTATAAACCAAGTTCTTTAAGACCTCATATAACATTTTTAGAAAATAGTTTTTGGTTAATTCGTTTGTACAAAATAGTAACATATAAAACATAAATCATTAATTCTGTTCAAAGAACGAAAAGAAAATTCATAAGCTTCATGACACTATGAACAATTTAAAAATTAATTAGCTTTTAAAAATAATTATGATTATCTCAGAATGGATATGATTCCTAATTTGGTTAGCCCATCACTTTCAATAATTATGTCCCAGTTTTTTGAATTATTCATTATTCTTTAATTTTTATACAATAGTTTTAGCTTTATTTTTTATTTTTTTTATTTTTAGTGCAGGAACATAATTAAAATTGTTATCAACTAATTTTTTATTTATTTAGAGACCTATAAAATCAAACTTTATTTTTTATTTTTGTTTATCTTATTTAAGTTTTAATTTAAATAATATATATTTGACAGTGATAATTGTTTTTTAAAATATTCAAAACATCTAAAATTATTTTGAGTATTTTTAAAAATAATGTGATTTATTTTTAAAAATAAAAAATAAAAACACTTAAAAGATACATTAAATAAACATATTTTAAAAAACATAAAAATAAGAACAATAAATAAAAAATAAAATGATCCCAAACAAGCTCTTAGTTATATCAACTTTTGATTCTTAAATGCTTAGTTAAGAACATGGTACTCATATTTATTTTTTATGTCCAATATTTAATTTTATCAAGTATAACTAATTTTATTAATCTAATATTATTTTTAAAATATGTGATTGCTATTTTTTAAACATTTAAATAATTAAAGATTTTTTTATTAATGTTCATTTATTTTTTGTGCATAATTGCCTTGATATAAGTAAGTTTATTGTATGCATATATTTAATGCTCATAATTAATTTAATAAGTTGAACGTCTCCTTTCTTCTTAGCCACTAGCACCAAACTAATTACTTCATTTCTATCGTTTTGCATTCTCTAAATCAAGATTTTCTAAGCATAAATTATGAATCAAATTTTTTTAATATCTCTTGTTGCTTTCAAAAGTTAGTAGCCATCACATTTATACCTAACATTTTAATTTATATATACCCAATTTTTAAATCAACTCAATTTAACTTATTCTTTTAAGATTACTCTAAATATATATTTTATTGCTATGTTCATTTAATCTCTTTAAATTTTGTATGCCCTTATTGCATTACTTTTATACAAAACATTTGTATAATGTTTAGGTATTCCTTATCCATATATATTATTTTGAAAAAAAAAATGATGAAGAGAGGAATATTATGATTGAAAGATCTTATTTAGACTAATTTTATAATATTACTAATTCTAGGAACACTTCATTTTTAGGGTTGACAAAAGAATTTATTTATTTTATTTGACTGTATTCGACTCAATAATAAACATAAATTTAACTAATTTTAATAATCACATTTCTTAACAAGTCAAATAAGACTGACATTTTTATCAAATTCAACTCAATATTAGTTTGATTGTATGTATGTGTATGTGTATGTATATATATATATATATATATATATATATATATATATATATATATATATATATATATATATATATATATATATATATACACTCATATTCGCATGGGTAAAGATAATTAAGTTATATTATAAATATGAACTACTTTGATTAAACAGAGGTCCCCACAAATCAAATAATAAGATTTTGGAACTTCTTGATAATATTATCAAATAAAAGATTGACTAATTATAAAAATCAAAAGAATCTTGGAGCAAATATTTAGAATTACTAAAATATTTACAATTTTATTATAAAAAAAACTCATTTAGAGTGAAAAGCTTATTTAGTAGAGATAATTGAATTCAAAGAGAACATGAGAAACTTAGGGAGCTCATCCCATGAATTTAGTAGCTTACTTTATTATCATATTGAATTTACTTGAAATATTAAATATACTAAGGAAACTCATGTGATATATGTGATATATATTGGAGTGAACACTCAATTATTCTACTTGAAATTGGCCAAACTTCAAAGATATTCTCAAATCCACTTCTCCCAAGTTAAGAAGAAACTTGAAGCATATCTAATTTTTTTAAAAAAAAATTAGATTTCTTAACCTTTACTTGAGCTTGATTAGAATTTATTGTGTTCTTTAAAGTGGCGAACTCAATTAAATTTATTTTTAAAACCTCTTGGCTAAGAACATAGCTATTCACCACAAAGCCTTTTTAGGACAAGCGGGTTTAGTTTGTAAAGGCTTTTTTTAGTGTTTTGATTTTAAAGCATGAAAATTAATATTTTGTTGTTTGAATAGGATGCTTTCTTTAAGCGTTTGGTGAAACTCAGTTTTACCCTATTTTAAGCGAAAGGAGAACTCCTTTCTCCTTGTTTTTAAAAGAAGTAATTGCCCCCTATCTACTATTTTGTGCTTTCTCTGAAATGGGGCGAGATTAATTTTTTAAATTCGTCATTTAAATTATAAAAATAATTTTATTCAAACAATGACCTAAACTTTTCAGTAGATATGCGAATGATAAACTTCTAAACACTTTTATCTGATTTTAAGCGTCCAAGCTTTAAACTACCGAATGTATATCACCCTCAGTAGCAACTCTAAGGAACTAAATATTAGCCCCTTTTTTTTCTTATAACTTCAAAACTCTTATGTAATTTATCTCTCCTTACAACCTTCAATTTCTCCTCCACTAAAGCCGAAGCCTTCCTAGTTGTATATAGGGGTGTTAATTTGGGTTGATGGTGAGGTTCGATTGATTTGACCCGTAACTTTATTAAAGCGTCAAAACTTCAACCGAATGATATATATATATATATATATATATATATATATATATATATATATATATATATATATATATATATATATATATATATATATATATAGTCAAAATCATGTCAAATTCAGATTTGTGCGTAAAAATTGGGTCAATTTTGAATTGGCGGGTTAATTTCGAAATTATTGGTTGGCTAATCTCAATTTGAGTTGTGATTCCCGAACTTGACAAATTATTCGGTCAATCTGAACTCAAATTTTTGTATCAAATTATTGTATGGGATCAATTTTTGACATTTCTAATTGTATATAATTAACGTTGTCCATCATCCACGACAGAACCATAAATATGACGTTAAGAACGTAATATCAATTCCAGAGTTGATAGATTTCATTTTATCTGGACCGTTGATCAGACATTAGACGGCCCTAATCAAAGAGAGAGATGGGCAAAATTGACGACCATTATGTTGCGATAATGGTGGGCCATGAAATGGGCCCACTTGAAAGGACCTCGGCACTTATGGGGACAGTGATCGCAGAAAAGGACAACCTGACTCGTGGCTTTGCTTTTTTAACTGGTTTCACTGAACCGGTTCATCCCGGTCTAGGTGAATCTAAAGTATATTATTTTAGGAGTAAGATCAACAATATTAAGAAATTCCAAACACAATTTTTCTCAAAGAATAAATATATATATATATATATATATATATATATATATATATATATATATATATATATATATATATATATATATATATATATATATATATATATATATATATATATATATATATTATATTATTAGTAATGTATACCAATTTAGGAATGATAAATATAATTAATTAAATCAAATATTTTTAAATTAATTTTTCATATTAAAAATGGAAAATATTAGTATGTATGAATATCAAGTGAATTATTTAAATTGCATTTTTATATAAAGGTTATGAAAAGATGAAACTATTAATTACCTTTAAATCATTCTATCCATTAAAATTATTCTGATTAATCATTCTATATTATCATAATTGAACTATATGATCTAACCTGATGAAGGCTATAAGTACTCATTGAAGTGAAAATGAAGGGATTTAGTACCATTTTTCTTGGATCTCACTTATTGATCTTTGAATAAATATACTCTCTCTCTCTCTCTCTCTCTCTCTCTCTCTCTCTCTCTCTCTATATGATACTAGCCAACCCCAATTTTAATTCAATGACTATTAATAATCCTTTGCATAATTTACCTTTCTTAATACTTTACCACTTGCACTTGGTCTAATGAAAAATGCTTGTGTTTTTTAACACATATTTTGTCCAAAAAAAAAAAAAAAAACATAGCCAAAGTTGGTGATACCTAATCAAGGACCATCTAAAGCTTGATTTTATGTATTTTTATGCTTAATTTGGTACCCTTTTTAATATGCCAAAGAAAGACATTTATATAATATTTTGATTTAATTTTTTATGTATGACACATATTTTTTAAGACTTGTATTTATATTCAATTATTTATTTAGAATATTAAAAATTATTATTTGCAAAATATTTTGCAAGTTCAAATATCAAATAAGCATTAGCATTTTTTTTTCTTATAAAATATTAATTATTAATTAGCCTCTAAAAACCTAAAATGGGTCCCCACAAATCCCTTTACAAACTTCCATTAGGTATGTTGGGTACTCATAAAGTTTAAAATACATATTTAATTAGACAAAATAAGTGTGAACTAAGTTACAATAACAAGGTCTTAAATTATAAATCAAGAGTAGTAGGTGGCCCTATTAGCCTAGTGTGACTATATCACCATTACAAAAATCAAGCTTTAAGCAAAAATATTTTTTTATTTGAGTTATAAATTATTATAATTATTATGTTAAGAAAATTACAATAACTTGCAAATCTTCGCTATTATAATTAATAATAAAGTTAATCCAGGATAAATAAATATTGAAAATTATAAAATTGATTATATTATCTAATGTTGAATCTAATTTATTATTATGTTCAGTCTACTTCAAATAAAAGCAATTTTATTTTGAATTTAATTTTATTAATCTTTTTATTGTACTTGAAGACCCTATTCAGAATTTAAAATAAAGGAATAAGTCAAGTATTTATTAATTTAATTTGAAATATTTATATATCACATAAATTAAAAGTTATTAACATATGTATCGTGTATCAATCAAGCTAGATTTTGATTCAATAAAATATGCATATGAATCATAATCGCATAATATAATCATATAATATGATGCTTATTTCAATTTAGCATACTTATTTGATTGTATAATCTAGATTGTGTATTACAATCAATCAAAGATATGAATTCTTGATTTAAATAGGCTTTAATTACATACTTTAATTGGGTTATAATTGATGCTAGAAGAGTGTTATGAATGCCTTAGTAGTGAGTAAATAAGAATTATTTATGTACAAAAGCTAATAAGCTTTAGAGAGAAATTAAAAGAGAGTTTTTCCTATATGAAATTAAAAGAGAGTTTGTCCTAGTCATCTTGGGGAATGCATCGTTATGTGAATTTTCTATGAAAATGGCTCAAATGATCCCAAAAGAATATTATAACCTAGCAAGTTATGCTAGGAGTGGTCAATTCCATACTTTTAAATGGATGTTAAGAGTAGCAAACTTCTCACTTTGAACCTTGAGGTTCCTCCTACTTGTGTTAGCAAATGAAGGATAATGAAAATCTTGATAAGATGACTCAAGAAGTAAATCTAAGCCTTTGGAATGACAAATTATTATAAAATAATTTTCCTATTTTACTTTTCATACTTTCATATGAACTTTACTATAACAATTGTTATCAATGATCTTTATTATTTCATATAGTGATATTGATTGCTTATGATTTTCCCTACAAAAGAAGGAGGAGATGCTAAGATGCTGTTTGAGATCACATTTTTTTGTTTTGTTTATATTTTATTTTGAAATAAAGCATGCTTGGTGGTTATTATTGTTTTTTAAAACATTCAAAATATCTAAAAATTATTTTGAGTGCTTTTAAAAATAATATTATTTATTTTTCAAAATAAAAAATAAAAATACATCAAACAAATATGTTTTTTTTAAATAACATAAAAATAAAATAAAAAAACACAAAATAAAATTGATCCCAAACAGCCCCTAAATTTCTTGATTGCATATAATATCACTTTACAAAGTACAAGTATGATTGATTGGTTGTTGGAAATGTCAATTTGAAAAGAAAGTCACAATTTCAATTGATCATTATTATTGATATAATGAAAATTCTTAATTAGCGAATCTTGATGTCAAAGTAAGTTGATCTTGATTGAAATTAGTCGAGATCAAGCACTTAAAATATCATTGAAACTTTGAGATATCAGTTAAATCCCTAAATAGCTCTTAAACATGGAGTGTTTATAGTCAAATTGAGCGTTTTGACAAGCCGGATCTAACAAGCCCAAGATCTCATAATTCCGACTTCATTCGAGCATTCAAATACTTAAAATATATCAAATGATCAAAGGAATCATTTCAGATGGAGTGGAGTGGTTGGATTTTGCATGTATTTCAGGAGCCCTCTCCATTCTATAAATAGTCCTCATTCCTCATATGAGGGGAGCCATGGGAAGAGGAGAGCTCTAAAGCTTGAAAATCCTCAAGCAACACCACCACCATGTCAACCACCACCGCCGCCGGCCGTCGCATGATCCCTTCGTCGTCAATCTCCATCGGTCACCATCATGGCGACCTTCAACGTCGATCGTTGATCCCATTTGTTCATCATGCTATCACCCCAGATTCTGACACGAGCGTGGTATATGGGCTGTATGGGATTCGGGATTCTCATTGTCAACCCTTCTCATGTACAATTTTGTAATCCCGTTATCGAAATTTTGTACTCTGAAATAAATACATAGTGGAAGATTCTTACTAGGCTAGGCCCCATGATTTTTCCCTCTTTTCGAGGTTTTTTCGCGTAAAAATTCTAGAGTTTTCTTGTTCACTCTTCAAATATCTGTGTGTGTGTTGGACTCATGTGCTAAGGTGTAAACTTTATTCTACATGGGGTTTTCTAGCGGCAATAATTTGATGTGTCTGGAAATTGATTCCATCATTTCATCTTGTATGGCAACCAAGTTTCCCCAAGATCAAAACCACCATCGAGGTGGAGCATTTCAAGCTTTTAAGGGCGCAAGCGAAGAATAAATTCATCAAACTTAGTTCCTTGATTTTGTCAAAAGCTGGGGAGGGGCCGTGTTAATATGTTAAGCATCTAATGATTCATCCCAAGAAACAAGTCAAAGTTGGAGGATATTTTAACATTGAGAAGAGATATAGCTTTGCAAATTATGATTTTCCAATCATACTCATGGAAAAATAAGACCAAGGTTAAGGAGCAACTTTGGCTACAACCATAAATGGATGTTTTGATTTGACCTCTTCCATACAGGTTAATGTCATCGAGTACACTCTGACAAACAACCTCGGATAGGTCAAAATCCTCCGGATTCAATTGATCTCTTCCATACAGGTTAACGTCATCGAGCAAAGACTTTGACAAACAATCTTGGATAGATCAAAACTTCGCACCTACTCCACACAGGTTAACGTCATTGAGCAAAGACTCTGACAAACAACCTTGGATAGGTCAAAACTTTGCGCCTACTCCACACAGGTTAACGTCATCGAGCAAAGACTATAACAAACAATCTTGGATTGGTCAAAACTCTGCACCTACTCCACACAGGTATGAAGTCAAATAACATTTTGGTTAATACCTCGGATAAGCCAAAAAGTCCTTGGTGGACTTCCCATGACCTCTTCCATACAGGTTAACGTCATTGAGTAACACTCTGACAAACAACCTCCGATAGGTCAAAATTCTCGATTCAATTCGGCATCTTCCATAGTTAACGCGTCATCGGGTAACACTCGACAAACAACCTTGGATAGGTCAAAATTCTCGGATTCAATTCGACCTCTTCCATACAAGTTAACGCGTCATCGAGTAACACCGACAAACAACCTCGGATAGGTTAAAATTCACCGGTTCAATTGACATCTTTCATATAGGTTAACGTCATCGGGTAACACTCTGGCAAACAACCTCGGATAGGTCAAAATTCTCGGATTCGACCTCTTCCATACAGTTGCGTCATCGGGTAACACTCAACAAACAACCTCGGATAGGTCAAAATCGACCTCTTCCATATAGGTTAACATCGTGTAACACTCGACAAACAATCTCGGATAGGTCAAAATTTTCAGCGGATTGATTTAGATCTCTTTCCATACAGTTAACGTCGCCACTCGACAAACAATCTCGGATGTGTCAAAAATCCTCAATGGATTCAATTCGACCTCTTCTGTGCAAGTTAATGTCATCAAATAATACTTTGACAAACAACCTCGGATGGATCAAAAATCCTCAGCGGATTTGATTCTACCCCTCACATTCAAGTTAATAGCATCAAGTAACATCATGGAGAATAATACTTTGACATTATCTATCAGACTTTCTGAGTTGCTTAAATGACAGTTCCTAATTAATGCTTCTCCACCATCTTGACAGTTATCAACTGTTGAACCATCCATTGAAGTTTCAAGAAATCCAATTTCCTACAAGAAGAAGTAAGAACTACGGCATGGTCGTCATTACCGGCGGTCATTCGCAACCATTATGCGTCATTATCGCATATTGCTGATCATCCATCGTCGACTAGTTGCTAGTTGTCGTTGTTTTCCACCCCTCGGCGTCAACCACCGACGCCGGTCCTGCACTCATTCGTTGCCACACTTCCGACCACACTTCGGCGCTTATTGCCGTCATTCGGTCACGGCCGTATTATCGGTCATTACCGTCGGTTATCACGTCACCATTGCATTTGTCGACCACCTCAGGTTGGCCGCACCACGGCGACCACCGCCGGTCGATACCGTCGATCATCGCCGGTCGCTATCGCCGGCTGCCATCTCACTGCCTTTCGGCAGCCCCGTCCGCCATTTGCTGACCACTCACAGCCGTACTTGCAAACCGTCGTTATCGGTAGTCATTTTGCCATATCCAGGTCATTATTGCCGGTCATCGCATCGACCATTATCGTCGGTCATCCCCACTGGCCAATCACCCGCGTCATCGGTGGCCGCTGACCAGCGGTATTAACCCGCGTCGGTCCCAGCCTTGACTATTATAATCGGTCAGCGCCCACCATCGGCTATTATCCGCGGTCCACCGTCATCGGTCTCACCGCCCGATTCTGCGTCGGTCCTGCTTTCGACTGCCGCTGATTGCGTTGACCACTGTCGGCCCGTCAACCACTGCCGTCGGCGTTCTTGGTTCACGCTGCCGCTGCGCCCGGTCGCCGTATCATATCGTCGCTCGGATGAACTACGGTCTTGATCACCTCATCCGGTCGGTCAAGCAGGTAGTTGGCGCCTCTTTCGAGAAAAAATTGGGCGTCGACGTGACCACGGCCTTGATCGCTCAGAACCGGTCAGTCGGTGAGGCGGTTGACACACTGAGGAAAACGGAGCACACGTATGACTATGCCTGATCGCCTCGAAGTCGGTCCAGGCGGTTGACCTCTTCGAGGGAAAATCGAACCTGTATGAACCACGGGCCTCGCTATGGGCCGTCGTCGACAGGCGGTGCCTCTTTCGAGGAAAATGCTCGCCGATGAACTACGCCTTGATTGCCTCAAACCCGGTCGGTCAGAGAGGTTGACCTCTTTGAGGAAAATCAGCCTCATATGAAATATGGGCCTAATCTCCTCGAATGACCTTCTCTCAAGAAGAAGAGACACTAGAGCATATGAGAGTGTGCCTTCTCCTTTTTAGGGGTTTTATAGACCCCATAGAGAAAAAAAGTAAAAATCGTCAGCTAGAAAATGTTTGCTCGCAGCCTCATCGCGTAGCGTATAGCGCACAGCCCTCATTCCGACCGCGACCTGCGACAATACGACCGTAGCAAACAGCGACCGCGAAAACCATTCGCCCTCCAGCCAGCGATGATGCCCGCCTTCGCGCCAGCGCTGCGACCACCATGGGCGTGTGCGCATGCGTAAGTGCCGGGGGTCATAACCCAATCTGCGCGCGCGACACATCTTGACCTTGCACTTCCTTGATCATAATCTTGTGCTCCCACGAAGATCTGTTCTCTCAAAATGTATGGTTAATGGACCCATAAATTTCATTGAAGAATTTATTACTTTCAAGTATTTGGCATATATATTTTTGGATGATTGAGATAATGTCATCCAAAATAGAGCAATGATATGACGAAAATTCAACTATCAAGCACGAATCTTGATGTCAAAAGTTGATCCTCAGTTGAAATTAGTCGAGATCAAGCACTTAAAATATCATTAAAAACTTTGGGATATTAGTTAAATCCCTAAATAGCTCTTAAACATGGAGTGTTTATAGTCAAATCGAGCGTTTTGACAAGCAGGATCTAATAAACCCAAGATCTCATAATTCTGTCTTCATTCGAGCATTCAAATACTTAAAATACGTCAAATGTTCAAAGGAATCATTTCGAGCCGTCCGATGGAAGGGAGTGGTTCGGATTTTGCATGTACTTACAGAGACACCACTCCTCCAATTTATAAATAGCCCCTCATTCCTCATATGAGGGAGCCAGAGGAGAGGAGAGCTCTAAAGCTTGAAAATCCTCCAAATCACGCTCTACTATCACCGTGGCCGTTGGCCGCCGCCATCGGCCATCGCCATTGATTCTTGCCTTCGTAAATCTCCGTCGGTCACCATCATGACGACCTTCATCGTTATCGGCGATCCTCGCTCATCATCTACCACCTACAATGTTCTGACTGAGCGTGACTATATGGTTGCTATCGGTTCGAGATTCTCATTGTCAGCCCTTCTCATATACAATTTTGTAATCCTGTTATCGGAAAATTTTGTACACTGAAACAAATTCATAGTGGAAGATTCTTCTTGGGCTGCCCCTGGTTTCCTCTTTTGAGATTTTTTTAGTAAAATTCGTTTTCTTGTTTACTCTTCAAATATCTGTGTGTGCTGGACTACACAACGAAGCTAAGGTGTAAACTTTTATTCTACCTCAACTGGTTTTCTAGCAACAATTATTATCATCTTAAAGATAAAAAGTGATTTCATGTTTTGATTGTTGATCATATTGTTTAAATTCTATATTCATAATATTTTTAATTATAATAGAAAGAGAGGTGGACAATATTGTTAATTTTATTATCTTAATAAAAGAAAATTAAAAAATGGCTATATAATTGATTCTATGATATTAGATTAATTTAAAGCTATTTTTTTGTAGAAAGATTTTAAAAATAACCTAAGTCAGCCGACTTATCTATGCCATAACATTCAACTTGAGCTTAAGTTAATTTAGTTCAATGGCTAATTAGACATGATTAGAGCATAGTTAATTTATTGAAATCTAATGTAAGAAGTTTGAGCTTCCAATTGGTTGTGGGTTCCGAAAATTCACCATCGACCTCTCGATAAAGAGAGTGATTTAAAGTATCGGTGTAATTTTTAGAAGGCGGATGGAATAGTAGATAAGACACTACCCAGAGATTTGCCCTCATTTGGTGAGGACTTTAGATCTAGTTTCAGGTTTCTTATAGGCACAAGCCCCTATAGTTAATTGCCCATCTCAATGCTGAGAGAGAACTTTCGATTAAGGCTTGTCGTTAGATCGCTAAATGCGAGCATATAGTAGCAGCAGGTGGAGTTTCAGAATTTAGATTTGTGAGATTCATCATTATTTAACTTAAAGCGAACGGTTTGGGAAACGATGATGCGTCTGATCTAGATCTCATGGTTCCGTCATCCTAGGCCTGTCCTGGTCTATAGTCAATAGTCGACCCAACGATGATCCTCGTGACCAGGGTTGCATCGTCCAAGAAATCCTTGTAGACCTGGGGTGGTGTTTGTCTAAGAACACAAACTTAAGTCTACCTTAGCTAACAGAAGGCTTTTTGCCCTATCAATATACCTTATGATTCACAACTCAAAAGATAGAGCCATTAGACATACTCTGATCGTGATATATATAGTGGGGTCATTTGGCACAACCCCGTCAAGACTCGTATAGATCATGTGGAGCCTCTTGGCCAAACGTGGTAGAGGACATGGGTCACGCGTCCTTCAGCATGCGATTGTTTGAGAGTAAACATAGTTTGTACTTGACTTTGGCTCCTTTGTGAGCTAGGGTTTTCTTAATTTGTCACCTTCGACAAATAATTGTGGAAGGAGAGTTGAATATTTAACTTTAAATTTTTAATATTGAATTTTACTTAAATATTTATACATCAATGATATTTTAAATTTTGCATTTAGATTGATATTCAATCTAAGTTAATTTGCTTTCAAATTGTAATCATATTTTTATGAAAGTATCCCCTCCAATTAAAATTTTCATTTAACATAGCCATCAGCGGGGTTCATAAGTTTGCTTGATATTTTAGTTTATTATTTTATATTATGTCGACTCTATTAATTTAATAATAGAGGATCAGATCTATTGTCATATGACATAATTAGCGTCTCAAATATTACATTAAGTTGAAAATATTATAATATTATTTTTAGATTTATTTATTTATTTTAGGTTTTGTTAACCCGAACCTGGTCCTAAGACCCAATCGGGAAGCAACCCGTGCAACATCCTTATACACTAAGTTTAAATATTCGTAGAGGGCGGTGTATTAAGAATGCTTACACACTTTTAAGACATTAAATTTGAGTTTTAATCATACTTTATAATGTGTGCAAGAGTTTAATTGAATTCTTAATTAATGTCTTCTGTTCGCTTGTACGATGTGTTGCGAATCTAGTGACGTAAGTTGTATGTTTCATCCATATTCAACTTTAAATCTTTTAAATGTTTTATAACACAGTGTATTTCTTATTCATTCAAATATTTTGCTTGTGTTGGATAAAAACCTAACTTGTTGTAGACTATTATTATCAGATAATTATAAGTCTAATCTTGTCTCAATAGCTTAATATATTAGACTTCAATTATTAGTCTTATTACTCATTTAAGATTCAAATATTATCCTTTGACTATTTCATTTTCATTAATTATTAATCTCTATTTTGATGAAATTTCGGCAACCTCCGTCTCATCCCACATAGGGTGCTTAGGTCTTCTCACCACGCTTATGGAAAGCATGCATGGTAGGTGTCTTGCGACACTGCGGCCGAGTGATTTTCTTGCACCTACTACACTTATAAAAAAAGTCGCATAGGCCTTCAATATCTGTGTTTAAAATAAAATTCGGCAGCCTCCCGCCATCATCTCCATGTAGGAGGCTGTATTAGAGTGTTGAGGCTTTCCCACCATGCTTAAGAATGCGTGCATGGTAGGTGTCTTGCGACAGCCAAGTGATTTTTTGCACCTACCGCTTATGAAAAGCGTTGTATAGGCCTTCAAACCTGTATAAAGGGCATCCTGATTTCTTCGACATACTGAAGCAACATGCACAAGTACTTATATTTAGCAAATATGTGCAATTGTATTAAAGCAGTAGGTACATAAATTTAGTATACAAAGCAGACATATGTATAGGTATTTGAAATGAAATCCGACAGCCTTCCAAAGTCATCTCCATGTAGGAGACTGCATCGAGAGTACTAAGGCCTTCTCACCACTCTTATGGAAAGCGTGTATGGTATGTGTCTTGTGACACCGCAGCCATGTGATTTCCTTGCACTTATCACGCTTATGAAAAGCATTGCATAGGCCTTCAAACCTGTAAGAAAATCATCCTAATTTCCTTGACATGTTTCAGAATCTCAACACGACCAAATTAGACAGGGTTTTGGGATATAAATTTTTCTATCAAAATGCCCAGGACGAAGAAGGGCAGGGTCAAGAATATCTGGTATGTTTGTTACAGCAATAGTGATAACATCATCTCTTCCTTCAAATCCATCCAAGCATACAAGCAGTTGGTTTAAAATAGCATCTCGTTCTTGTTCCAGAACCCTTAATTAATCTTCGCTCTCTACCAACAACATCAAGCTCATCAGTGAACACAACGGATGGAGCGTTCTCTTTTGCTTCCAATATAAGCCCAACTATATTTGTAGGTTGATTGTGATAAACTGGCACTCTGCTATGTCCCTTGTCCATAATCATCCCCATCAACTCTCTGCCAATTTGCATTGATATCAACTGCAAAAGTCTGAGAAAGAGGAGTCATGGCATCGTTTGCATTTTTTTTTCAGTAAGTTCCAGTGCTCCAGCAATTTGTTGTTTCGCCATGTGTCAACTCGCCTCCTTTTCCAACCTCATTGTCATGCAAATTAACAAGGGTCTTCAACTCAACTCTCCTAAATAGAGCAGCATGGATGCAAACGCTGGAACTGCGATTTGATATGCGATAGGAAAGCGGTCTGAAAGATATCTGACTACAGTGTAGTGATGCTCCAAATGCTAAACCATAGCGAGAGTGATATGAACCTAATTTCTTGATTTGGCTTGATCCATTGGCGTGAGTTGATTTCGATTCGATATTGGAACCATGAGTTAATAATGGGGAAGAGTTATCGGTTGCCTTCTGATCCGTTGGATTTAGCGTCTTTTTACTCAGCCGTTGGATCTAATCACTTGGATTGAGTGCTTCTTGAATTGATCCTTGAACCGTCGGATTAAACTGGTTTCTGATCTGCCCTTGGATTTGATCTTTGATCAAGCGGTTCTTGATTCTTACAGGAATTAGTGGAATACAGATGTTGATTTCTGCGCGGCTTGATCCTTGGATCGGATCGACGTTTCTTTGTGTTTCTTGGTACTTCTTGGCCGTGGGATTAATCGTTTGAAGAACCTAACCTTATACTTTGCTTTGTTTGTTTGTTTTGTTGAGCCGTCGAGGCGCTCAGAGGAATTAGGGTCGGTGGGATCGGAGAACGAGGTTTCTCCGATGGAAGGCGGTGGTTTCCGGCGAGGAAAATCTAGAAGAAGATAGCAGGAGGAAGAAGGCGAAGGAGAGGCGAAGGAGATAAGTTCTTTCAAATTTCTTGATTATCCCCTCTGCTTGATCGATCTTTATACTTTTCGATGTTCTTCTTAGATAGCTATCTTCTATGACTCTTGTAACTAATTTCTGTATCTGGTCGTGTATTTTCTCTGTCGGTTCTTTGGGAGCTTATTTTGTTTATTTCCTCTTTTTCTTGATTTCTTGAATTTAAGTCTCTGTTCTTTTGGCAGTTCAGTCTGTTATGGATATTTAATTTTCGGAAGGCTGTGGAAATAGTTACATTGCTGTTCAAGCAGCTTGAATCTGTTGGTTATAACTACATTACTAGTCTTCTTTGATCGATCGTGTATTCTTTCGCCTTTGGTTGTATTAAACTTCTGGCGGTTGTTTCTGTTATGGATGGTTGTAATATTATTGTTTCGAGGAAGTTCTCTTCGTCTGTTCTTCCTTTACTCTCTATTGTAAAGGAACAATTGTAAGTGAAAGTTATGATATTTTTTTGGGATGCCAGAAAGTCCTTTTGTAATTTGGCCTTTTCTTTCTCTTTTACTTCTGATATTACCAGGGGAATAAAGATTCATATCATTACTCCCCTCCTCACACTGACCTTGCCCTCAAGGTCACCATTAAGACCTGCCCTTTTCTGATTCTTCAATTCATTTCTCAGAAGCTCCTGTTGATACTTTTCCTCCCACTGACTATGAAAGTAGCAATTTGATTGTCTGTTGGAAGTAGTATTCTTTTGTGGCCATTTATTTGATATTGGGAAGCTTGCTGTGCCTCAATCTTTGCTTATAATTCGGCATTTTTGTATTTGCACTATGTCGATGGGGTATGTAATGAATCTGGTTGCGGTTATACTTATTGAATAGCTTATTATTGCTTAAGGTTATGTAAGGATGTGTTATCTGAAAACACTAAGCTATATAGGATATAGGTGGCTAATAATTATGTATACTTGATAGATAGGCTTTCTTAGCCTGGGTTAAATGGTTGATACACGAGCTTGGTGCTAATATTTCTTCTTGTACCCATTGGTTGTCGGGTGATTATCATGTTGCGGTTGATGTTCGGTCATCATTGACCGCCATTAATGTAAATAACTTGGACTTACGATATGTCCTCTATGGTACTTCTCATCAATTGAAGCATAAGCCTCTTCTTTTCTTCTTCTATTTGAGTTCTTTGTTAAATTCGAATTGATATTTCTGTTTATGTTGACTAGGTTGAGTGCATTTGTGGGAGGCTGCGGTAAGGTAGTTGGAGCACTCGATATTCTTGTTTACTTCAGTGTGTTAATTTCATATTTCTATGCATTTTTTCATCGGACAATCTGTCTTCCATTAGCTTGGCTAATTGAAATTGTTGGAAGAAGGCGTAGGGCTCTTACTTCCCTTTTAATTCTAGTCTAAGCCACGATTCAAAGCGACTTTGTAGAATTTCATGTGGAATGTCTGAAATTTGGTTAGCTAGGTCTTCAAATTCATTATAAAATTGTTGCACTGTGGTTTGCTGTTGAAGCTTAGCTAGTTCTCCTCTTAAATCTCTGTAGAGGGAAGGGCCAAATCTTTGCATAATTTGTTCTTTGAAGTGTGGCCAATACAATTGTTTATTTACTTGCATCCATTGATACCCATTTCAAAGCGGGTCCATCCATGTATATGAGGATATTAAAATTTTTTTGATCCTCGAGGAGTTATATCTTGAAAAAGCGCTCACTTTAAAGTGCCATCCTCAGGGTCTTCTCCATTAAATCAGGCATATCTATTTTAAGAGGTATTGACATGGGTGTGTATGTATTACGTTTGGAGAATAGGATTGAAGGAATGCATCACATACACAATTTGAGGTTATTTTTCCAATATGTTTTCTATGGCGGTCAATCTTTTTGATATTTGATCAATACCATAGTGGCCGAGGTCATTGCTCTTCTTTTTTTTTTGCGGTAACACATTCTTGTGTTTTGATGTATTTCTTGTTCCTTACGCCATTTTAGGTGTGTCAAGAGCACCAATGATATGAACCTTAATTTCTTGATTTGGCATCCGACTTGAGTTGTTCCGCGTGAGTTGACTTCGTTCAGTATTGGAACCCGATAATGGGGAAAAGTTGCTCTTTCATCCGTTGGATTTGCGCCTTTTTACTCAGCCGTTGGATCTAATCACTTGGATTGAGTGCTTCTTGAATTGATCCTTAGTTAAAGCGGTTTTGATCACCGCGATTTGATCTTTGATCAAGCGGTTCTTGATTCTTACGAATTAGTGGAATCTGAGATGTTGATTTCTGCGATCCTTGATCGGATTGAAGCAATTCTTGGTGTTTGCGCTTCTTGGCGTGGGATTAATCGTTTGAGAACCTAACCTTATACTTTGCTTTATTTGTTTTGTTTATTTGTTGCCGTCGAGATGCTCGGGAGAATTAGTGCGGGATGGAGGAGGGTTCTCAGATGGAAGGCGGTGGTTTCGGCGAGGAAAACCTAGAAGAAGATAGCGGGAGGAAGAGAGGCGAAGGAGGAGGAGATAAGTTCTTTTCGAAATTTCTTGACTATCCCTCCATCTCTATTTATACTTTTACGATGTTCTTCTTAGATAGCTATCTTATGACTCTTGTAACTAATTTCTATATCGTGTGTATTTTCTGTCGGTTCTTTGGGAGCTTATTTTGTTTTATTTCCTCTTTCTTGATTTCTTGAATTTAAGTCTCTTCTTTTGGCGGTTTAGTCATATGGATATTTAATTTTTGGTTTGTGGAAATAGTTCATTGCTTTAGTTCCGGCAGATATTGGTTATACTTATTATTAGCTACTTCTTCGTGTATTCTGTTTTCGGTCTTTGGTTGTATTAAACTTAAGCGTTGTTTGTTATGGATGGTTGTAATATTATTGTTTACTGAGGAAGTTCTCTTACTGTCTGTTCTTCCTTTACTCTCTGTTATTGTAAAGGAACAATTGTAAGTGAAAGTTATGATATTTTTTTGGGATGCTAGTAAAGTCCTTTAGCCAATTTGACCTTTTTCTTTCTCTTTTGACTTCTGATATTACCAAGGAATAAAGATTCATATCATACAGTATACGAACTACAGGTGTGAGTGATGCTCCAAATGCTAAACCATAACGAGAGCATACCGACTGCGGAATAATCTCTCCAAATAGTAGTATCAAAGTGACAGAAATTAATATTGCACCCCAAGCTGAAACCAAACTATCAAGAATAATTGGAAGAGCCTCCATAGTTGCGCATTGCAAATAGAAGAGTGCACAACAAGTGTTGTTTTTGTACAACAGGCATTATCCTTTCAACATGCTTGCGGTCCTTAGGGGTTCCTGATTTTGATAAGACCTCTAGATCGACAAGGCTCAATGACATAAGGCCAATGATTAGCCCGGACATGATCCCCGCAAACAGCACCAGTAGCATGACGACCACAAGGTTAATAAAAAGTCAGCCTCGCAGCATTTGTGCTGTGCTTCCATCCAACAAACCAACAAGAAAGACCAAACCCTTCTCCTAACACCAAACCCTAGCAAGCAATAGCGAAGCAGAGAACAAGAAGCGGAACCACGTGGAGTAGCATAAGAAGACGCGACCAGTTAGCGATGGGGATCGAAAACGAACAATTCCTTGGTCAAAATCCGGGTAAATGACACCGACTTTTGTAGATAAAGATTTTGATTCCTGATCAGCTAACAGATGTGGTGCAGCTCCGACACGGAGGAGAAAGAGAGAGAGAGAGAGGGCTTACGGAAGAGAGGGAGAGAGAAAAATTAGGTTTAGAGTTTTAAAGGGTATTTATAGGATATATATTTTTATTATTTTATTTGTCATAATTTGAATTTTCATGCTGATATGATCACATAAATAATATATATATATATTAATTTTAGTTACTACGTTTTGACGCAACGACGCAATCTGTTGCAATCGCCGTTGGTTTGGGAGTCAATTCAAAAGCCGCGTGGCTTCCACTCGCTCGATATCGAGCACTCGTCAATTGGCGCATAGCCTCATTTAATAGGTTTCAGTATTTCAACACTAACGACGTGATCAATTTCACGAACGAAGGTCGTTTGATCGCCACGCCCGACCTATAGTCTTGCCGCATCGATGACCCCTTCTTGACGGCCGAATTATACAAGATGCATATTCTGATCAATTTCGACGTTTTGAACGCGATGATCCGCTCATCGAGAAATCATTTGAGATTTTGATGTCGCCATGTGTATTTCGTACGATTTTGTGTGTATCGATTGCTTGATACTCACGCATACTCCACGAATTGGCCGAATAGTCATTTGATAGATTTTGATGTTACGCTAACGACGTAATTAATTTCATGAGGTCATTTGGGCATCGCGTTTTTTCGACCTCAATATGTGCGTACATTGAATTTTCTGACGCTTGACCTTCAATTATGTATATTCGATCAATTTCGACGCTCAACGCGATAAAAGTCCGTCACAATCAAGGTCATTTAGACTGATTTCGGTGATGTTCAATGCTATTATATTCAGAACCAATCGACTTCGTCTTATGAACTTAACTCGACTGATGTGACATATATGGAGGTCAACATTGGTCAACTTGCTTTAAGTTGATCATGATGGATCAAAGGTTAAGTTCACTAGATAAGGTTGATTGTTAGTTAAACCAAAAGGTTAAGGATGACCTAAGTTAACTAATAGTCAATTACATTTAATTTGATTATAAATGATAAATTAATATTTAAATTAGGTGGATTAGTCTCTTGATTAATACAATGTGTTAAGGTGTGATAGTATGAGTTACATTTAAGCTAGATTTAGACTAAATTTATTCAAATTCTTTGGCTATTTGGTTAATTAATTTGGTAGCTTTATATTTTAGGAAATATCTCATTAGAATATATATTGATTTGGATTTATGGTCAACCTTGAGTTGACCTTGATCGACCTACTATATGAATTGGTTGAAGTTATGATCTTAACATAACATAAAGTCCTACTCCAGCTATTCATGTAGCTTTCTTCAATAAAGATAATATATTAAATAATCGATAATGTACACATAATATTAATTTATATGTAGCACAGAATATAGATTTATACTATTAACATTAAATATAAAATTAGTCATGACTGTATAAACAATAAAACTAGCAAGGGAAATTTATATATATTTCACATAATTCTTTTGTATTTATCTATTATTCAAATATTTAATATAATATTAAAATATTATTAATATTTACTTTTTAAAACAAAAATTATATTTTATGTATATTTTTAATACAATTATGATATTAAAATATTATAAAAATAAATATAAAATTTTTAATATTAGATATAAAATTATATAGGAATTATGTGAAGTTATAAATCTCTCAACTAATAGATAAACTCTGGAATTAAAAAAAATTAAATGTCAATATATAAAATAGATTTTGATTAAATTCAATTCTAAAAAGTTAACAATAATTTTTAAAATATGTATCAATTAATAATTGACAACACAGATAATAAAATTGTTTAATTGCTTGCTTTATAATATATAAGCGTACTATAGTATAGACAATGACGTCAAATATTTAGGGCTTACTAGAGATACTTTTATTTTCTATTTCTATTTTTTTTTTTTATATTATTTTAAAAAACATGTTTATTTAATGCATATTTTATATGCTTTTATTTTTGAAATATATTATATTTTTTAAAAACATTCAAAATAATTTTAAAATATTTTAAAAATGATTATCACTATCAAATATAATTTATTTCAAATCAAAATATAAATAACATAAAATATATTTTAAAACTATAAAATTAAAATATAAAATGATCACAGACCTTTAGATTTTTTTTTTCTTTTTATCATTTAGATTTAGTTAAGGTTCCTACTACGAAGCTAGGATTTTTTTTCCGTTGATTTCATTTTTTTTAATTTGAATAATATTTTACGTGATCGATCAAAAATTTATTACTATGAGATTGTAAATGATTTGAGTTGAATTCAAATCACCAACTTGAACTTGATCGCATGCGAGGACGAACCGACCGTTCCTTCTTCTTCCCCTGCGTCCCAGAGGAAATGCGCATAGGAACCCATCACATAGCTGCCATCACCATCAACAACTTTTTTTTCCCACGGAAGCTTTTGTGTGTGCGTAAGAGAGAGAGAGAGTGTGTGTGTGTGTACCAGTCATCAGGGGAGGCCTCCACGGCGCGTTCATGGCAGCCCTCGGCGTGCTTGCAGTCCCTCTGAGAATCCCAGATCAATCGCGCATAGAGAGAGAGCAGTTCGCCGTCACCTGGGTAGGAAGGATCGCCCTTCCGTAGTAATATTCGGCCTTCTTTAAATTCCCTTTGACCTTCCATTTTAAAAAGAAAAGGCTAAATCAGTAGTAATCCGTTATTTCGTCTTCTCTCTATCACCTCCATTCCTCAAGAGAAGAAGGATCCGCCCTCAGCATCTCCTGGTAATAGTTGTCGATCATCTGATTTCCGTTGTTTTCCTCGTTCCCGCCGTCACCAAAGCTTCCCCCCATGCTCTTGCTTTGTTTCCCTTTCCCAGATCCACCGGAAGACTCGATTTCCTCGTCCTCTTTCACCACCGTAAGATCCCCGGAAACTTCCTGACCCTGGCGCCCAGATCGTCCTCCTTCACCGAGGCAAGCAACGCCATAGGCGGTCATCTTTGTCCGTTCGAGCTCCGGGGAGCCGATAATATACGATCAGTGTCATATCTGACCCGCTGAAGTAGATTCGAATTTCCGGCCGACGAAGACGAGTTGCTCCCTTCCCTCACGAGGCATTTTATGCGTCTGGTTCCGGCGCAATAAGGATACGCCGACCTCATGTCCACTGGTTGGTGTCCTCGGCCAAACGCGGCAATTTTTTTTTAAAATATGTATCTTTTAAACTTAATTAATAAATTAAATATTCTAAAAAAAAGTATGTTCACTAAGGACACTAATTGTCGATGACGACTGGTAATTTAGGTGTAAAATTTAATTGATAATTATAACGTCATTTTGAATGCGACGACTCTATGATGAAGCATCACTTACGTAGAAATTATTTTGTTCAATTGGGTTACACCAAGTCGTGAAGCATATTCTAATCGTTAAGGTGAATTAATATCAAGCATATTGAAGTCATTAAGGATATATGCAGTAGAGCTATTATATTAAGGATTGGCTTTAAACCCTTATATTTTTATTTTAGATATGAATGTTCTTATTAGGCTTTAAGCCCTTATCTTCAATTATGGAGGTCAACATTATATATGGATTGTAATTTAAGTTGTACAAATTATAGTATTAATGTTATGACATTAGGTGAGCGATTCAGACGAGTCATTATAGAAATGAATTTAAGTTCTACAAGTCATTACAAAAAGAGTGAGTACAAGTATTTACAGAAATGGATGATCCAAAAATAAAAATAAAATAGACAAGAACCAATGTAGTATAGGCGCACAGGCCACACTATCCTAAACAACTAACGCTTATTATAATCGCATACTCCAGTGTGTCGGAAGTGCAGGATGACGATCACGCTGGGATGGGCCCTCAATGCAAGATCTAAGTTTGTAGGATAGTCTCGGACGGAAAAAAGGCTATGACTTATTATTTTATGGGAATCTGATCAACATATGTGATTTCAATCAACATATGTAGATGGTCAGTTGTTTTGTGAGACATCATTTGTGCTCGATCTATAATGTGATATATGTACACGTAACCTCAAGTCTCGCATAACACCTTGTACTTCTACAACTGTAACTCGTGTCATCACAATCAAGTACAAAAGATGGAGTCGCCAAGATGTTTCTCGACAAAAAATAAAGATGAAATTAGCCTCAAGTAACATATTGAATTCAACAGAATACTTATATTAATGCTTACATATATGCGCTCTAGGATATAAAGTGGTCAGAGGATCTGTCTAAAGTAGTAGAAGAAGTCAAGATCAAACTGACATGTCATTGATAGTATCAACTTGCCCTCATCTTCATCCAAGCTTGAAATTTTGGTAATCAACCCACCTACATGCACGTGTCACATCTACTGGGTATGAGTCCAAACTGTTGTAACACTCTAAAAAGTGTCACTCCACCTCTTCCATAATCAGGGACTCGTAATATATCGAGTTGAGCATGTAATGATAGAGGTGATCTTCAGTACGCTCCCAAATCACCTACACATATTAAAAAGTATATTAAATTAGAATATACATTATATAAATTAGAATAAAAAAGTACTCTATAAGTCTAATATGTGTATGCAGTAAGTCATCCAACTCATTCATATATAATGTCATGTTGGCCATTGACATCTAGCGAACATATCTCTCATTCCACCTATGCACACAACACATTTTAAACAGATATATAAGCCAAAAATTTAAAATTATAGAAATTAAAATATACCTCAAAGCAATGCTAAAACCATCAAGATCAGTTAGATATGACACATGCAGGGTCGACCTCCCC
This sequence comes from Cymbidium sinense, assembly GCA_021442155.1. Lineage (NCBI taxonomy): Eukaryota > Viridiplantae > Streptophyta > Magnoliopsida > Asparagales > Orchidaceae > Cymbidium > Cymbidium sinense. Next base: position 148,449,616 of record CM038216.1, read on the forward strand.
ACATGAAGATGCTCCCAAGATCATATCTACAGAAGGTATAACCATATAGTTTGGGGAGATCATATAGCTCATGAGGTGGGCTAACTCTCCTTGTATAGAAGAACTAAATGAATCTAAGTCCTCAGTAGGAAGATAATGCAGATGGACCTCTAACCGACGCAATAGGAAACACCCAAAAAAATAAAATGTACGCAAGTGTCTCTACTCAGGAGATGCATATCACTCTCTGTAAAAAGACCACCAATGCCACCTCAGATGCACGTCATACTGCTTTGACCCATCTCAAGGTTGATATGATGTGTTTTTATGATACACCACATATGGTATGGGATGTCATCCCAATAACTCATCGTAGTAGTTTGGCCAGCTACGTCATCTCTTCCCCTCACCAATCATAATTGGGTCATGTGGTATTTTTTTTGAGATGTGGGATACCACGCAGATCTTAGGGGGTACTTATTGAAGTGATCGGGTATGACATTAATGAATGATGTACTATCTCGAAAGATAGAAATCACCACCATATAATGAACCTAATCACCTAATAAAGACTCCTAAGACATGATAGTCTTTGAATATACCAACGATTTTTCCCCTACTTTATATGAAAAAGTAAAGTGGGATTTATTTTAATGTGTTAAGTTCTATGGGTAAGCCTCCATAGTTAATTACATCTAAGGAATGAGAATTTTTAAGAATACTCGATTAAAGTGAGCAGGGTCTTCAAAGATTTCAAGGTTAAGACTATCAAAGATTTTATTTTAGAAAATCAAATGAGATAGATCAAGGAGAAGACTTATTTGTGGAATCCAAAGGGAGAAAGTAGGAAATGCTCATGATACTAGGAAGCCTGGTGAGCATTCCAATTTATCCTATAATTGGGCTTTATATTTTTAAAATTAAAGAGAGTTAATTATTTGAGTTAACATTTTATTAGATTGCTAGGGCTTATAATTCCACAACATAAGATTGTGGAAATACTTAAGATGTGAGGATTTATGCTTGTAGCCTGAAGAAAATAGCTATCTCAAATCTTAAATCTAGGGAGCTTTGGTGAGGGCCAAAACATGACCTAAATTTAAGACAAAAATGGGTATATGGTTTACCTCCATAAGAGAGAATAAACCACCCGACTGCTAGACTTATTACCACCTGGAGTGACACTCAGCTAACTCCTCATATGCTTTAAATCCATATAGGAAAGTCTTATGCTTTGCAAGATGGCTAGGCTATTATTTATTTAGAAAGGAGACTAAGTCTTTAAACTCACTCCCTAAGATACTAGAGCATGAGTGATATGAATTTATGACTTAATCTAATGGAAATTTTATCAAATTTATTTGATTCTTTTGAACTCTTTGTTTTTACATAGGCTATGGGATTTTGTATGCCTAAATGCATGAGAACTTGATTATGGGCCAAATTAAGATAGAAATGGGTGTTCTTCCATCAAAGGCTCTCACAGGTTAAGCCTTCATTCTCTAGCAAAGATGGAAGCCCTCTCTTAACAAGAGTGGAAGAATATGACATACATGATATTATATATTCATTCATCGAGCTAAGGGGTTGCTAAAAATTTTATTATCTTGATTTAATTTCTAGGCTTTATGATGAGGTTATGAGTTATTTTAGATTTTAATTATGAGTTATTAATTGGGGTAGAAAATTAATTTCATCCTAAGAGCCTACCGCATCCAGGCCACACATTCAAGTATCAATCATAAAGAAACTATAAAAAGCATGATGTTCTAATGCGCAATCTAAACACAACATCAAATAATTTTATAGACTACTGTAAAAGAATAAAAGGCCGCGACGGGTTCCATACACCCAAAGAGAAAAAAAATATGTGTAGGAAGCTCTACCCTTATACAAGATTACAAAAAAAAATAATACATGCTATGGGGGTCTTCTTTTCATTTTCTTTCTTCTTCTCTTCTTTGATTTGATTTGCTCCAAAGGCATCGGGCACCTGTGGACTAAGCCTTCTGACCACTGTTCATCCTAATCCCCCATAACACTAATCCTATGCAAAATTACATCAAAAATAGAAAAAGTAAATCTAGCTACACCTGCAAAATAAATATTAGCTACACACACCATACAACCCAAGAAATTATATGAATAATTTGGACTTAGCACGCCACACATGGGTAACTAAACTCACCTATCCTAACATGAGTTATGCTTAGGGGATAAGCAACCCCGCACGAAATGCATTTATATTTTTATTACAGACTCTTAAGCACAACCCCTGTAGATGAAGCTCATAATACCTAACATCCTCTGAAAGATACATCTTAACATCCAATCTAAAAAATTACATCACAAAGCAAAACACAACATCATACATACAACGCCCTAACTTAGCACTAGAAGTGATGACTTAGTATTCTAATGTGCGTGCTTAAGGCTTGTGTGGCAAGACTTTACTAGGCTTCTTTAGTTTAAGTTTCAATTTGGAGTTTGAATTTTGTTTAAATTTTACCTTTGGGTGATTTCAATTTAAATGATTTAATACTTTATTTTTCATTTTTTTATTTCACTTTGTTTTGGTTAAATGATGTTTAGGTTTTCAAGAATGAAGAATAGAATGAATTCCATTTGTAGATAGAACTCACCCATTCTACATCCTAACACCTAAAGAATCTAAGGTCCTTAAGTATCTTAATTAGCCCATTTGAATTTGTGCAATTCATTTGATTTGAAGATTTAGAATTTGAGTTTGTTTAAGTATTTGATTGATTGATTTTGGATTAGATGTTTTAGTTTAATTATCTTGATAATTCAATATCCTTAATATCTAATGAAGTTTAAGTTTATTTTAAGTTCATGTGTTTTGATTGATTAATTTTAGATTAGATGTTTTGGTTTAATTAAATCTTGATAATTCAATATCCTTTTAAATTAATATCTAATTCTTTTCTTTGATTATGGTTATGTGACTTAACTTTATGTTTATTTAATTTGATTATGGTTCATTTATTGTAGTTTGATTGCAGATTAATTGAAATTTTATTTTGATTTTAATTGGGTTTTGATTCTTTGTAATTAGAATTTTATTTTAATCCATTTGTCATGTTCATCAAAGTTTGATTTGTATTTTGATTTCATACATTGGATAATTAGTTTATCTTATTTAAGTAGGTTGAATGAGATTTGATTTGATTACATAAATTGATGAGAGTCTTTCTTAAATAATTTAATTTGATTTGATTATTTTATTGGTCTATGGTTTGCTTAGGTTCATTGTGATTATGTGATTAGTTTAATTAAGAAGTGTATTTATGTTTAATTAAAATATTGTTTAATTTTCAATTTGATTTCATATTTGTTTAATGATATAATTAATGCCTTAATAATTTAAGTTTAATTTAGGTTTTGATTAATATTTAATTGTATTTATGTTTGATTAAGCTTAGGTTTAATATGATTAATTTAATTAACTTAATTAGTTTATTTAAGAGGTATGATTAATTATTAAATTAAGTAAAGATTTGTTTAATTTTTAATTTGATTTTATATTTATTTAGGTTAAAGATGTAATTAATGAGTTAATAATTTAAGTTTAAATTAGGATTTGATTAGCATTTAATTGTATTTTATGCTTGATTAAGCTTAAGTTTAATATGATTAATTTAAATGACTTAATTAATTTATTTAATAGTGTGAAATTAATTAGATTAATTAAGTTTGATTTGAATTAATTTTAATGTGATTTATAAAATTAATTTGATTTATTAAGATGATGAATTAATTTATTAAGTTTGCATTAATTAAATGTTTGATTAATTAAGTTTGATTAATGGTAATTAAAATTTTAAATGATTAATTAATTTGTTTAATTTAGATTAATGACTTAATGATTTAGGTTTTAATTTAGGTTTTGATTAGTATTTAATTGCATAATTATGTTGATGCTTCAGGTTTAATATGATTAATTTGATTAACTTAATTAGGGGTTTGATTATTAAATTTAATTGGGATTTAATTTAAAGTTATTAATGTAACTTATTTAAATTAATTTGATTAATTAAGATGATGGATTAATTTATTAAGTTAATTAATTTTAGAAGTTTGATTAAGGTAAAAAATTTTAAATTATTAGATTAATTAAGGGTTTGTTAATTAGAGATTAATGACTTAATTTCTCACATGAATGATTTGATTTAAGTGTTTTACTTAAGTTTGATTTGATTAAAGGATTATTGTTTACCATCATTGTTATTAAGTGAATTAATTATTTATTTCATTTCAAAGTTTGATTATTTATGATTAGAGTTTTATTGATTTGATTCATTTATTATGTTTGTTTGATTTTATTAACATGTTTGATTTAGTTATTAAGGTTAAATATTTAATGGTTAATTAATTATCTTATTCCAAATGGATGTGATTTAATCATATGTTAATTAAGTTTACATTAATTTTATATTAAATGATTACGTTGAATTGGTTTATTAATCAATTTAATTTTTTTTAGTTTATTTAATGACAATTAGTAGTTTGCCATTTATACTCATTAAGGGTATCATATGATTAAGATTCCATGCTTAGTGTAGTTTAGTTATACTAGTTTGACCTATGGTAAAGTTTCTTGGATTTGTTTTTAAGTTTGATTTAAGATTTAATCATTTAATTGAGTTTTATTAACTTAATAGATTTAATCATATTTAATTTAATTTTCTCTAAGGATGATATTATTTTGATTTGAGGTTTGATTAATGATTGCTTAAATGCTATTTCATTACTCATTTTGATTTGTATTTAAATTATTTTAGATCATATTTTAATTAACTCTTTAATTGATTAAACTCTACTCTTAAGTGTTTGTTTGGGGTTCATTAAGATTCAAACGATCACATTATTTTCTTAAGAGTCCTAGATGTCAATTGAAGTGATTTAAGTCATTTTGAAGAGTTTTGTAAATTTCTTAATTTTTATTTGATTTACTTTATTAAAATGGATAATATGAACTTCAAAATTTATATTCTCTCAATACAGAAGTCCTTTTCACTTGAAATTTTTATGATATGTGTGTTTTAACTTTAGCTGCAATTTCTCTAAAATTTCAACTTAATATGACATATAAATTTAGTTTAATTAATAAAATCATATTTTTACTAAAACTCAAATTATGCTCAAAATACTTAGTAAAATTTAGAAATTTTAGATTTGTTGGATTCTCTCAGAAAGATAAATCCAATGAGCACTTGTTTGTAATTTTTGGTTAAATATTTTATTTTCTATGAATTTTTGAAGTTTCAAGTGATTTAAATTAACTTTTTTTTTAAATAAAAAAAATATGCGCGACGCTGACGTCAACCGTTGGGCGGGAATACTGGTCAACCCACGGAGAGCAACCTGAGGCTCGCTGTGGACCATCCGATCATAGTTTGGATGGTCCAAATCGAGAGATCGGCGCGCCGCCGTCCGTCGTGCGAACCACACGATCGACGGTCCGTGATCGCATCAGCGATCGAAGGCCTGGATCGCGATCCACGCTGAGAGCCGTCCGATCCCGCGGATTGACGGACGATACGTAGCCCCGCCGGCGATGAATAGTTTTTAGATTTTTTAAAGGAAAAATGAGATTTCTAAAAACTTGTTCAAAATGGACGTTGATTATTCAAAAAAAAATTCTATTTTCTAATTGGGATGATTTAAAGTAAAAAATGCAGGATTATCTAGGAGAAATTCTTAAAACTGCAAAAAAATTAACATAAAATACGAGAAACCCTAAGGTTGGCTAAAGTTTGGCGAAAGTTACCTCGTCGGGAATGGTTTCTGATGGCGGTGAAGATCCAAGAGAATTCCTACGTATGTGAGAAAGCTTTGGAATGATCTTTAACCCTTGCCTCCCTTCGGAACGTCGTCTTCTCCGATATTTACTGTCGTCTCACCGAAAAAGAAACTATTTATATTTTTGAGCTAAAAAATGACTCAAAGAGGTGGGGGATGGGTTCCTTTTTTTATTTTGGGGAGCTTTTATGGGCTGAATAGTCTCATTTCCCCTCCTTTTATAATAGCCGAAAATCCACTCTTTTTTGAATTTTTGGCTCCAAATTGATTGTCATCTTGCTTGAGGTGGTTAGGATGGATGATGGATTGATTGAGGACTTCAGATTTTTGCTCTAAAGTCCTCTCTTGCTGTCATATGATTAGCTCAATTAAATGCAAATGTTGGGGAGGAGTTAAATGCATGTGATGGGGGAGAATTAAATGAGGTTTGGTGGAATCCTATATGGTGGAGGATCCATGAGGGATTTAAATGGGTTGGATTGATTTTGCGCTGATCCCAAATGAGTTTGAGTTGGGTTTGATCAGCCCACAATCGGTCATGGCTTGTTTCAAGAGATTTGGCCCAATTTGGATCATATGTGTCATATTGGGTCAAGTTGACCAATTTGATCAAAATTGACCAAATTGGCTTGGGTTATGGGTTGATTCATGTTCAATTGGCTAATTAAAGATGAATGTGATCTTTGGTTTGAATTAATTTGGATTTAATTTGGATTTAGGCCAAATTGACCCTTTAGGCCTATTTGGGCTTAATGGTTCAATTGGGCTCGATTGATCAAATTGAGTTTAATTATGACTTTGGTCAAGTTCAATAATCAATTTGAAATGAACAGGAGCCATTGGTAGCAATCAATTTGGGTTAGATCATGATTTGACCCAATTTGATCCTTTAGGCCAATTTGGATCAACTTGAATCAAAGGACCAATTGGGCTTGGTTTGACTCAATTGGTAGTCAAGTCATATTTAAATATTGATTTTGGATTGATTCAAATTATTGGTTTCAATCAATTTGGTGTAGGATGAGTTTTGGCTAGTTTTAGTTCATTTGGGCTAAGGGTTGACTTGGTAAAATGACTAAGTTGACTTGGTTTGACTAAATTGATTGCAATTGATCATCCTAAGGTGACCAACAATCATGTTGGAAGGTTTTGGTGAGCTTGGTTTGATCCAATTTGGGTTGGATTGGAAGTTAGCTCAAATGAGTCCTTTAGGTCACTTTGGGTCAAGTGGACCTAAGTGGGTTAATTGGTTTGATTTTGGTTTGATTTAAGTTTAGTTGAACTTATATATGAGCCATCGATTGAAATATAAATTCAACAATAATCAATTTGGAGTCCAATAGGTTTTGGCTCAATTGAAAATTTTAAGTCAAAAGAGCTAAGTTAGGCTTAACTTGGGTTGACTTGAATTTGGTTTGATAATTATTGGTTTTATTTATATTTGGATAAATGATCGAATGAATGATTGATTTGAGAGAAAATCCATTGGTTTTGACTTGATTTGGATATAATTTGGCTAATTCTAAAGAATTGGCTTAAAAAGCTTAGATTGAGTTTGGATTTGATTTTTGATATAGTTTTGGTTATTTGAATTTGGATTTCATTTATATTTGTGAATATAAATGTAAGAATAATTGATTTATAAAGAAATCAATTGAGTTTGATTTGATCTAAAAGAAATTTTGGCTAAGCTTATGAATGCGATTCATATGGCTTAGGAAAGGTTTTAGGATTTGAATTTGATTTTGGGTTTCAATCATTTGGAGTCAAATTTTAAATTAGATTTGAAAGTTAAATTTGAATTTGAGATTTGGTTTGAGAATTGAATTTGGGTTTGATTTGAGAAAGTGTACTAAGATTATGTTTAGGCTATGGGATAAGTAATTTCCTTAAGCCCTAAGGCATAGCCTAATCTTATGATTAATACTTCTAAGTCTCTAGGCTTAGGTTATGTGTTCACCAAATTACTAGAAGTGTCTTATGACTAAGGAGTTCTTAGTGTCTAGAAGAGTCCTAAGTCTAAGAAGAGGAGATTAAGAGCTCACTCCAAAAGTGAGGTCAACAGGCCAATAACAAGTGGGCCATCAACACGTAATCTCGTGGATTATCACACGCCCCGCTGCCACTATCATCTCACCAATAGCAAGGTAGAATGTATTGGTCTATGGAGACCATCTCTCAACCAGGGAAGTAAGCAGATGATGATTCAAGCAGATGAAACGTAGCTGACTAGCACACTATATGCCTAGTGCTTCCAGGCCACTGATGAATCTCCTACAAGTGATGGACCACTCTTTCAGCATAAGCAAGTGGGAAGCGACCTCTAGAATAGTGCTCTGCAATAAAAAAAATGATCAATCATTAGTCAAACTGAAGGCTGTGCAGGTGTAACGTAGAAACTAAAATTAAATAACACTTACAGTATCAGGGTGGGAGGCTCTATGCCGATCACGTAGGGAAGATATGCTAGGGTGGACCTCTATAGTGGTCGCTCCAAGCGGGTGTCCTCCCAGCATGGCCCCGACACTAACGCCTAACTAGTGCGGTGCTCCTACCATCGTGCATCAATGAAAAAATAAATCGATGGTTTAGAGTTATAAATATTAAATGAAAAACTTTAGCGTAAAGTAAGCCAAGAAAGAGTATTGCAACCTACATAGAAATTCTAAATAACATGCACCCATATAAATTCTAATATTGCAACCTATATGGAAATTCATTGTTTCAATTCCAATAAGGTGCTGTGCCGCAAAACCTTAACTGGATGATTTCGACCACCCATATAACTTGGAATGAACGCCATTGACACTTAGTTCGCCCATATAATAGGATCAAAGAAAACAAACTCTACTCATTCCTCAAATAACTGAAGAATAACCAATCATATTAGTATTCCTAAATCTAGAAAAATATTGCGCGTCCAAATTTATTTGTAGGGACTACATAAATCAAATGATATTTAAATCAATCGACACGTTATGTGAATGCCGCCATCTAAGGTGACTTGTTCTAAAGGTAACTGGGCTCTAATCTTTTAGGTCAATTGCAACTCAAATCCTACTCATATCATTCATAAATATTTCTCAATTATTTATAATAGTATACTCGACATATATTAAACATTAGAGTGTATTATCACCTAAAATTACCAATCAATTACTTGAACCACAACTCTAACTCAAAATTACAAATCAAATCCTACTACAAAACTCTAACATCACAGCTCTAAGCCCTAGTATACACAATCTATTTGCTTATAAATGAGAAAAATTAGGGATTTATCATGTGTTTTCGAAGAATGACGATAATGTGCGTTAAAAACTGTAGAATCCTCCGCAGAAACTTCATCGAAAAGAACGGAGCCGCCGGAATCGTCGTCGGAAGCTAATGTTGGGTTCCAAGGGATGTTAGCTTGAGAGGAAACCTGACGCACGCAGTGGATGGGGCTGTTGGCAAAAAAAATGACGACAGTTCGGCTAGAAGCGGCAATGTCCGCGGTTGGAGCAAGGCCGACGGCTGCCGGAAAGGTCGGAGAGGAAGGTGATCGTGCTCTGAAGGGAGAAATGCAGTGGGCGGCTCGCGTGGAGGCGTCGGATGCGGCAAGGGGCTCAGGTCGACGGAAGAAGGTTCGCGAATAGAGCCGATCGGTCGATTGACCCTATTTGTTGATGTGACTAGCTAATCGCCTACTTAGTAGACGACTATATTATTTTATTTTTTTTAATACTTAATTTATTAATTAAATTTAAAAAGGTACCTATTTTAAAAAAAATTACCGCCAAAAGTCGGAGATCTCTGTCTGTCTCGGTTGAGATGACTTCTACGGTTAAGATCGCTGCTCCAAGGAGCTCTCACGACAGTTTTCTCCATTAATTTAAAGCGGTACACCCAAATAAAAATAAAAAGGAAAATTTACAATTCTTATGCATTTATATATTAAACACTTTAAAATTTAATATTTATAAATATAACATCTTTCTATGCTTCAAAAAGTGAATTTTACTTCAAAAAATTTAAAAAAAAAATGTTATGTTAAAAATATATATATATATATATATATATATATATATATATATATATATATATATATATATATATATATATATATATATATATTTGAATCTTAGATAAATAAGAATTGTGTGCTATCTATGTAAATACCTTATATAAGGCTATCTAAAAAAAAATTTATAATGAATTTCAAAATTATTATTTTTATTTTAAAAAAAGTGAATATATAAATAATCAATTAAAATATGTTGGATATTCCTCTCAAAATAAAATCAATAAATTTAATTTTAATCTGATAAAAATTTAATCAAAATGTTTTCACCCTTTTTTTGGGTTAAAAATCATAAAAAATCAAGAAGCCAATTTATGATCTTAGAGATCATGCTTCGTTCACTTATTCATAAATTGAGGCCTTTCATAATTTATTTTGAATTTGAGCTAATATGTAAGTTTTGGTGGATTACAAATTAAATTTCATTTAGATCGCTTGTAGTATAATATACTTATTCATAAAATGTCTACACAAAAAATTGATCAATTGATTCTATTGACCTGTCACCACCTGGCAAAGTATGATTCTTGAAGTAAATTTCAAATCTCAAAAATATTTGATAATTGAACTTAAATCTTGAGAATGAGATTAACTAACCTTTATTTTGATCAAACTTATAGTCAAATTTAAGTTGTTCAATGTGATTAATTAACATAATTAAGAACTTGAAAGTGTAATCTAATTTCAAATTACTCATGACTAACTCTAGGTTTAATCATCCTCTACGCTTGTTTTGATTATGATTAAATATGCATTTTTGAGGAAATGAATCAAACTAATACGATAGAAAATAAGAGAAATCTGTTTGGACCATTCGATAGAGTGACCAAGATTATGAAATAAAGGAACAAAACAGTCTATATATTTATGAATAGGCATTATTTTTACACATTTAGGAAGGATTTGGAAGAAGATAAAGCTAAGATTCACATAGATTTCTAGAACTCTGTCGATCAACATTAATGTTTAAATCTCCTATTAGTTCTCATTCATCATTGACTAACAATGATGTATGCCTTTCACTATGATCAATGGTGGCATCTATATCATGGCATCAATTAACCCTAATAACTTGCAATGGCCGTCTATTGATGGGCCACCACATCTATTAATGCCCGTCATTAGTTGACATCAATGTTCCCTATTTTTGCTAGAAAGAATTTGGGACAACATACTTATTTTTCTATATATAATTACTATTTTTTTTTCAAGTTTACAATTATTTTCAAATGCTCATTAATTCCTAAGTTTTTATTTATTATCTCTAATTTTCAAATGCTCATTTTGAATTAATTTTTAGTTAACTTATTTCTAATAGATATAATCATTATTATAATAACTAATAATGATAAATATATATATATATATATATATATATATATATATATTATTTAATCTCTTCATTAAAAAATTAGCCTAAATAGTTATAGTTTAAAATTTTATAATATTTTTTATTACTAATATTTTATTCATGTGCATTTAATGCATGTGCACTTTTATATATATTATAGACATAAAATCTTTGGATTTAAAAATATTTAATTCATGATGAGAAATTTATAAGTCCACCAATAATGATGAAGACATACAATTTTCAAATCTTAAATATTTAGTTCATAATGATGTATGCCTAAAGGACAAAATCTTTGAATAAAAAAAATATTTTGTTCATAATTATGGAGACATAAAATCTTGAGATTTGAAAATACTTAACTTATGAAGGAAAAATTACGAGTCCAATAACAATTATAGAGAAATAAAATCCTCCCATTTGAAATTATTTAGTCCATGAAAAAGAAATTATAAGTCTATTAATAATGATAAAGACATGAAATCTTCATTTTCAAAAATATTTAATTTGTGAAGAGAAAATTATAAATTCATTAATAATGATAGAAACATATAATAATCAGATTTGAAAATAATTAGTTCATAAAGACATGAAATCTTCGATTTTAAGAATATTTAGTTCATAATGATGGAGATATAGAATTTCCAAATTTAAAAATATTTATTTCATAATGGTAAAGATATAAAACCTTCAAGAGTTTTAGTATCATATATCCATTAATACTTGTCACATTATTATATAGTTTTAGGTATGATGATCGATGAAGGCTTTTATAATAATATGATTTTTTTTTTTTGTTATTCTAAAATCATCAACATGAAATGCAATGTGAAGGAAGGCTATGTGGCATAATGCTAACTATGGAGAGCTATGCAATATAGTCATGAATATGCATCATTTATACATATTTTTATGCATGTTACCCATATGCTATAACTATAATAAGCAACAAATTCCCTTCTCAACTTTATCATTTAGTACAAATTGTATTCTATTTAGAACTTTGGTAGAACTACTTTGCCTCAGGGTGGGCAATTGTCTGCTCTTAAATTTTATTTTATTTTCTTAAGAATATGTCAAAATTTATTAGTTTTCTACTCTTAATGTATAATTTTGTCTAATTCTCACTAACAAAAATGCCCAAACTAATCTCTTGTTCTCAATGTATTGATTAATTAATTAAAATAAAGGCCCACCATATTTAAGTTCTTGTTTATATATATATTTTTTTCTTTTATAAAGATGATAATGTTATCTTACTAGTTATTTGGATTTTTTTTATAGAAACACTAATTTTATGTATTTATTTATTATTATTATTTTAAAAAAAATTTATATATATATCACACAATTCTTCTGTATTTACATACCTAGCACCTAGAGGTTGAAATTTGCATTTATAGCATGTTAGCTATGCATGAAAAACATATTTACTTTGAAATGGTTAATAATATTAATAATTTGATGTGATATTAAGGATTTTCATAAAAATTATTAATTTCACTAAAATAATTCCATGCTATATATATTTTTCTCATGAATACTATGAGTTAAAGTTTTAGGTTGGCTTTTAGATGGATTCTATCTAAATAAAACCTTTTTTTTAAACTATTTTGACTATATTTCTATCTTTGTATGACTTAGCTTATTTCTAAATAGCCATTTAATTACTATAACACTTTAGTCCTTAGCCTTGAAACTAACTACCACATATTATTCCAATAAATTTATTTAACTCCTCTTGCATTACTATGAACAAAAATTCATCTAAAAATATTTCTACAATATCTTTATGTTTTATTGCATGAAAAATGTAGTCTGATCAATCTTATTTGTTTATAGCATTTCTAGCTTAAAATCCCTTTGAAGGATCGACTAAGATCTGCTCTATAAGGCTTGTCACCCAAACTAATTAGGCAAAATTTTTATACTAAGCATGATTAAAATCTTAATTAGCGAAATAATCACGTTTTTAAAAAAATTAAATAGTCGCTTGTTTAAGGCGATTTGTTGTGTATTAGCCATCTCCTAAACGCGATCTCTAGTTAAATAACTTTTTTTTAAAGGAGAATTTACATACAGATCACACAATTCTTATATATTTATATATATATTCTAAAATGGCAGCCCTCTCTCCCTCTCTCTCTCTCTCTCTCTCTCTCTCTCTCTCTCTCTCTCTCTCTCTCTCTCTCTCTGTCATTTTTTCTCCTCAATTTTTTTATATAATTTAAAATTATTTAAAATATATAAATAAATAATTTTAGTAAATAAATAAATTATATAAATAAAGTATATATATATATATATATATATATATATATATATATATATATATATATTTATTTAGTTATTTATATATTTAAATTATATAAATATTTTTAAGTTTAGGGTAAATAATTTAAAAATATTTAAAATATATAAATAAATAAATAGTTATTTATATATATATATATATATATATATATATATATATATATATATATATATATATTTAATTAGTTATTTATTTATTTAAAATATATAATTAGTTAAATTTTCTGTTGTCACTGATTCCTCATCTTAAGATAAAATTTCAAACTCCCATTGGGGTTGTGGTCTGGAAATCAACAATAAAGCAATCATTATTCTCAAACAAGGTCAACCACTCTGGTGACCTTCAACATCGAGAATTTTAATCTTCAAGATAAGTACCGAGGGTTTTACAAAAGACGCTCCCCTACTTCGTTATTAGATGACCAAGCCGTTATAAACTAATGATCAAGCGAAAAAATCATCCCTAGAACTTGGAACATGGAGGGTCTCTAAAAAATGTTATATGTAATCCTGGGTGTATAAATATTATAGTCTTTAATTTATCGTGTTTATCTTTTCCTCTCCACCTCTTATCTTTTATTAACTTTCTCTAAAAATGTATCTCGTCCCTTTTGTTAAGTTATCATCTGATAATATTGTATCACCAATATTATTAAAGTAATGAGTTTATGGCTTTTTCTTACAAGCTTGTTTCTTCTTCATTTAATCCTCCCACTTGAGGAATATACAACTCACGTTGTATCTCAATCGGGAATGATTAATCCCAAGGGGACTTGATTGGACCTCTTCCATACAGGTTAACGTCATCGAGTCACACTCTGATAAACAACCTCGGATAGGTTAAAAATCCTCAACGGATTCAATTCAACCTCTTCCATACAGGTTAACATCATCGAGTCACACTCTGACAAACAACCTCGGATAGGTCAAAAATCCTCAGCGGATTTAATTCAACCTTTTCCATACAGGTTAACGTCGTCGAGTCACACTCTCACAAACAACCTCAGATAGGTCAAAAATCACCATCGTCACCGGCCAAGACGCACCATCACCGACCAGCGCAAGGCATTGCTATCCATCATAGCGCCGCTACGTCGACTACCAGAGCTGCCAATCGCCGGCACCTCGCTATCTCAGTAATTCATGTTCGCCGGCCATACTGCCGGTCGACGGCCACCGCCAGACTACTATCGGCGGCCACCGCCACAATTATCGCCAAAATCTCCGGTCATCGTAGCCATCTTCTGATCACCATATCGTCAATCATCCTCGCTACTTAGCCGGCCGCACGCCGTATCACGCCTATGGTTATCGCTGTAATGATCGCTTCAACCGACGGCCGACGAGGTTTGGCGGATACGAGCGGTGATGCCTCTTTCGAGGGAAAACTGGAACAACGACGTATGTACCGCGAGCCTTGATCGCCTCCAAACCCGGACGGTCCAACGAGGCCTGTTGATGCCTCTTTTGAAGGAAAACCAGAACAACGACGTAAGTAGCGGGCTCCTGACGCTTCCAAACTCCGGACACGGTCCCGACGAGGCGGCTGATGTCTCTTTCGAAAAATTGAACAACGGCGGGGTACTGCGGCCTGATCGACTCAACGACTCTCTCAAGAAGAAGAGAAGGTGTCTTCTCCCTTAGCCATAGGGGGGTTTTATAGACCCCTTCTAGGGGTTAAAGGGTAAAAAATCATCAAAAATTGCCCAAAACCGTCGTTTGACCGCTTCACAGCTTCATTTACACGCTAAGCATCGCTATCAAAGACGACGCTTCATCGCGCCTCGCTACAGCTCTCAAGGCGTGCCACGCTTAACAACCGTCACCTTCAAGCATACGCCTGGTTGGGATCATTACCTCAGCGCCGGTGATGCGACCATACGCTCGCTACTGGACCGCATCAGGTAACTGCTCCATCCTGCTACCGCAGACGCTTCCGCTACCGGCTTCTCGCAGATTACCTGCGCTACCATGCGTAGCCACACTACCCATGTTCTCCACTACTGAGCTATTGCAACCAGCCATAGCTTGCTCAGATCTTGATGGGTCCAGAATCTCAAAATCTCGACTCAAGACTATACCTACACACATTTGCGGCCCTGCATCTTCTTCCGTAGTCAAAATCTTATGCTCCTATGAATATCTGTTCTCTCAAAATGTGTAGTTAATGGACCCTTAAATTTCATTGAAGAATTTGCTATTTTCAAGTATTTGACATATATTTTTGGATGATTGAGATAATGTCATCTAAAAATAGACATGACACTTAAAATACTACTAGAAGCACGAATCTTGATGTTAAAAGCTAAGGTTGAAGTCGAGATCAATCTCTTAAAATATCCTTGGAAATTTTGGGATATTAGTTAAATTCTTAAATAACTCTCAAATATGAAGTGTTTATAGTCAAATCGAAGGCCTCCAACGATAAAGATCTTACATTCATTTGAGCTTTCAAATGCACAAAATACATCATATGATCAAGGGAATCATCATGTGTCCGATGGAGAGGAGTGGTTCAGATTTTGTATGTATTTACAGAGACGCCACTCTTCCAATCTATAAATAGCCCATCATTTCTCATATGAGGGGAGGCGAAGCAAGAGAGAGGAGAGAGCTCTAAAGATCCTCTAAGCACAATCAGACCACTGACGGCCGTCAACCACCGGCCGTTCCATCCATCCGCTGATTGCCGCTGCCGTTAATCTCTGCCTCATCATGATGACTTCTACCAGTGATTGTTCCCTGCATTTCTTCCAGTGATTGTTCCTGCGTTCGCCAAGATTGTTCCTTGTATTTCGCGGTAATTGTTCGCATTTTACCGATGATTGCTTGCATTCACCATTATCTGCTTACTAGCAACGTATAACCGATCGTTGTCACATACATTGTTCCTTTCATATACACTGTAATCCCGATCGGAAGATCTTATACTCAAAGATACATAGTGGAAGCTTTTACTAGACAGTGATTTTTCCCTCTTTCGAGGTTTTTCACGCAAAAAATTGAGTTTTATTGTTCACTCTTTAAATACGCAGGGTGTTGGATTCCACAATGAATAAGCGAAAATTTTACTCTACCGGTGATTTTAAAGACGCAACAAATATTTATCAAGCAATTACAAAATCAAAATGGTTGTTGCATATGGTATGTTTATAATTGAAATTAGAAAATCAAATTAATTTCACATTAATTATATATATTTCATTAATTAGTATTTTATTTTTATAACCATTTACAAAATATATCTATAGAAAGAAAATTTGATTGCAATCTAAATGTTATCATAATTAAAGAAAAAATAAGAAGGAAATGATGAATAATTTCTTAGCAAGATTGGTGAGCAAGAGTGAGAAGTAGATAAAAAGATTGGTAATTTTATGGTTAATTATATAACATATTTTATATGAGACTAATAAGTTAATAGGTTAAATTAAGATCCTTATTTAAGTTAAATAAAATGTAAAGATGATTATTTAAAAAAATTATTCACACTATTTGATGTGTAAGACTAAAAAGTAATTTGTTTATGTCATATTGTCAAATTAAATAGAGATTATTAAATCAAAATTATGTAATTATGTTGTGTGATCTAAGTGATATGAAGTTATTGCAAAGTTTACATAAATTTTATATCTCTTAAAAGTTTGTAACTTGTGATCGAAGAATATTGCATCTATTATATCATATTAAGGTGATCGATTGAAGTGTTTCCAACTTAACCTTAATTATATTTGTACTTTTTCTCAAATTCAAAAAAATTAGATATAAAAATTATCAACAAATATGTAAGAATTTCAAAATGCATATCTATAAATGAATGTTATTACAAATTGTAAATAAAAATATCAAAAAATATATGTGTGACTTAATTTAATCATGCATATGTAAAAGAAAAAATTCATAAATCTATAATGTATATTATAAAAATAAAAAGTAAATAATTTATAAAGCACGTACGTGATTGGTGTAAAATCGGTAGTATGACAATGATAAAATTTATCTGTAAAAAAATAGAAAGAAATACGTTAGAGAGGCAACAAAAAGATATGTGATCTATGATTTTTTTTAATGATAACAAAATATTTATCAAATTATCACACACACGCATACACAAGATTTCATTATCTAGTATTAGAGTGGCAAGTGAAAATAAAGTAAAAAAGAAATAAAAAGTGTAGATATGAATTAACTATATTTAAAACTCAAGTGCATGAGAGATTTATCCCTATTGCGATCACACAACAAAATAGATTCAAAAGAAAAGAAAGAATTGTAAGATGTAGACGTTAAATAAGAATATAAAAGAACTTGAGAATATGGACTCAAGGAACTAAATAGATAGAAACACCATTTGAAAAATAGTTGTTGGTTGAACAAAGGCAACCTTTCATAGCCAAAATAGAAAATTTTGCATACATAGTACACAATTCTTATGCATTTACATATCTAACTCATAAAATTTGAGATTTACAAGAACTACTCTTTTTCTATGCATAAAAAAATGCATTTGACTTTAAAAAGTAATGATGGTGTTATTTTTATGTAATAATAGAGATTTGAGTATTATTTAAGTGAAAAATAAAAGCTTAGGTGGTAGATATGTAAATATATAAGAAGTATATACTTTATATGAAAATAAGGCAAAATCCTCTCTTTCAAAATAAGAAATTTTGCATACATAACACAATTCTTATGCATTTACATCTTAACTCATAAAGTTTAATAGTTAGAAAAATGACTCTTTTTCTATGCATAAAAATGTGCATTTGATTTTAAAATTAATGATGATATAAATTTTAATGTAATGATAGAGATTTGAGTGCTATTTAAGTAGAAAAATAAAAGTTTAGATAATATATATGTAAATATATAAGAAATATATGCTTTGTATATAAATAACATAAATTATATTTTCATATATAAGATGCACTCTTTGGACTTTTGACTATAACCCATTGTAAAATTATCACCTCACATCACTCACATTAAAAACTTCCCTCATAATTCATTCTAAAAAAATAAAAGAAATAATCAAGAGAGAAATGTTAGGATTGAAAGATTTGATTTAGACTAATTTTATATGATTACTAATTCCAAGAACACTTCATTTTTATGACTGACAAAAAATTTTAGTCATCTTGTTTGATTGTGTTCCACTCAAACTCAAATTCCAGATTTAACAAGCTCATTTCTTAACAAGTTGAGCAAGAATATGATAATTATTTATTATATTTAGCTCAATAGTAGTATGAGACAATGTATACATTCTCACACACATACATACACAATCACACTATATATATATATATATATATATCACTTGTACACCCATATTTGCATGGGTCAATATAATCAAGTTATATTGTAAACTTGGACTATTTTGATTAAATAGAGAGGTCACTACAAGTCGAATGATAAGATTTTATAATTACTTGATAACTCTATCAAATGAAAGATTGACTAACTAAAATAATGCAAGGAATCTTAGAGTATATCCAATAAAGTGCTCCTCCAACTCATCCTTCCTAAGAAGTTAATTTAGTCAACTCATTATATCATTGATAAAATGATAGACTCTATTCTCTTTCACTAAATTCCATTTGAGGTGCTTCATTTTATCCAAGAGAAAGAGCACTAGCATTTTTACATCCAAGTTGACCCAAGAAATTCTTTATCAGCCTAATAATACCTTCTTTGTTTAAGTCACAAAAACTCAAACTCTACTAAAGTTCAAGATAGTGATTCTTGAAGCTTATTGAGGGATTAAGCCCCATTAATTATGATGATTAATTTTAGTCAACAATCTCTTTCCTCACAATTAATGATGCTAAGTAACCTACGTGGCATTTAATTTGGGTTAAGTTTAAAATTTTATGATATTACACCCAACAAGAATGTTATGACCCTCAAGGAAATAGATACTTTATATGTAATGAAGTATCCCAAATACTAAAAAGCATGAGCTTTAAATAAAAATGAAATTTTTAATGAAGCAAAAAAAGTAGACTAACATAACTAAGGGAACAATGTGACATCTATTTAGTTGTTAATCTCTTTCTACATTTTGTCGTTGTTTCTTTAGAAAGAATGACATTGTTATTAGTGACTACATCATGCTTCTCCTTTGAGTTGTTGAATCTACTTCTCTCAAGTTATGAAGAAATTTCATAACTTCAAGCAAATCTAATTATTTTATAATTTTAGATTTATAAGCCTTTACTTGAGCTTGATTAGAATTTAAAGCCTTCTTCAATGTGGTGATCTCAATAAATAAATCTTGAAACATCTTGGTTGAGTACATAGCCATCCACCACAGGCCTTTTTTTAGGATGACCTTGCATGTGCTCCATATCACCCTTAGTAGCAACTCTATTAGACTAAATATCAGCCTTTTTCCTTGACCACTTTAAAACTCCCATGTAATATATCTCTCATGTAGGGTGTGGAGTTTGACTGACTTCTTTTGTTAAATCGAATAAATCGAAATGAATAACTTAAAATAATCGAACATTTCAAATAATGTACAAAGTTGAACCAACCAAACTAACCTATAATCCAGTTTATTCGGTTCGATTTTTGCTTAAACCGAATGACATAAAAAATAAGATTTTTTTTTCATTTTTTTAACTAACAATTTAAAGCACAATCAAAAAAATTTGATACATTAAATTATTCTTAGATAAACAAAAATCTATCAATTTATACAAATACCTTACAACTTCAACCAAAATTACATACTTATATTTAATTTTTTAAATATTTTGGTTTATTTGATTTAACCGATTTTTTTAATCAAGTTAAACACTAACAAATAAATAGCTTACTATTTACAACTGAATTGTGAGTTTCCAAATCAAATCATACCAACTAGATAACATCGATTTGGTTTGATTTTTCGATTCAAATTGACTAGTGCATACCCCTACTCTCATTGTGACTTTCTTATTACGAGCTCCTAAGATCTTTCTCCTCCGCTAAAACTAAGGCCTTTCTTGTTGAGTTCTCTTGTCAAAGTCACAAATAAAATAGGAGGATCTCCTAGAACTGGAGCAATCAATATATTGCTCAAGAGCCACAAGTTCTCTTAGGGGGTCTCCTACTTTAGATTTGTTAAGATATCTATTTAATTCAAAAAACAAAAAAATAAATAAAAAAAATCATGATGCCTTGGAAGTGTTCAAAAGTGCAACCATCATTCCTTCATTAGTTAGCATTACTTCATTTTTCAACTTCTTGAATTATATATAAGAGCTTACTCATGATTGATTTCACAATTACATTTCTGCATTCAATTTAATGCCTCTTGGTCTTCTCCACTATGTTAACGATGGAGAGTTCTTAGCCAATATTTTTAGGGTTAGCCTCCCTTGGATGGGGAAGGGAAGAAGAAGTTGTCGAGTCAACTAAAGTACAACAATTAGTATTTTCCTTGCTCACATTTGTGGTATTATCTTTCATTTCTTTATAAATAGCTTTTAGTTACAACATTTCTTCTATATACTTAACTTCATTGTACTCTTATCACTAATATTTTCACAGGAGCTTAGTTTAATGGATGAACTAGAGAGGTTATTAATATTAATATCACCAAACTCTTTCTCCTTAATAAAGAACAAGCATCTCCACAATAGAAAAGATGAATAAAAATAGATATATAAGAACTTTGAAATGAATTCCTAGTAAAAATACTATTAACTCCATATTCAATTTTTTTTTATTTACTAAAGCCGAGTTAAGTTCTAGATATTTTATTCACTTATTTTGTTAGCCTCTTCAAAAAAAATAAAAAAAAATCGAGGAATTAATAAACATATATCATCATCTTATCATCTGAGTCCACATATCAAGTAATATTACACATTTGAATCAAGTTAATGAAGGCATTAACACTAAACCAAATAGTTAACACTTTTAGTTGCCCCAAAGAAGATTTCTAATAAGTACTTAATCTATTCATAGTTAACAATTTGCTTATTCATGGAATTGACAACAGTATAATTCATCTCGTTAAATTCATTTTAATGTAAAATTATATATGATTCTTCATTTACCTATATAACTATCATTAAATCAAACTTAATTCATTTATAATAATATTTTCAAGCATTTTCATAAATTTATTAATATTATTTAATTGTATTCATTTTTGTTGTGTTAAATCTTAACCTAAATTATAATTACAATTTATTGATAAATAGAACTTTCTGTCTAATAATGTTTAGGATATGGTAATACCACATTAGTGGAGATTGGCAAAATGGATGACCAGGATTTTAAGATCAGGTGGGCCGGGCCATGGCTCAGTTGGAAGGGTCTCGACCCTGTTTTATGCTACAGTGATCACAGAAAAGGCCAACCTGACTCGTGGGTCCCTCTAGGGTCCTTTTTGGGCCGCGTTTTTCTTGCGTCATGCTACAAATCTCAACGTATTCCTAACCGTGCACCCGTAGTGCGCAAATTTCACACCTAACGGCTGACTCTTTCCGACTTATCTCATGAGAGCAGTTTGGAATTATTATAGTTAGGATTGTGAAAAATTGATCCGATACACTAATTTCATACAAACTCGACTTAAAAAATCCAAGTTCAGGTTAACCTAAAAAATTTTCGGGTTGGGTTTGGGTTAAAAAATCGACCTATTGATTTTTTGGCCGGATTAATCACCTTCTAACCAAATCGAATTATTTATCTTAAACTCAATTTGACAAATTAACCCAATTTTCACACATAAACTCGAATTTAACTCAACTTTGACTTAAAAAATATATATAAATACTATCATATTTTCTAATACTCTACAGCTGGATGATGTATATGGACAACCACCTTCTTTGTACAATGGATAGGAGACATTGTCATAAACACATCTATCATTAAAATATCACATTTTTCTGTCGTTTCTCCCTTTAGTTGTTAGCTTCTCGTGGAGGAGCTTAGTTCTCTCTCTCTCTCTTATAACTCTAAGAAGAACCACATGCCTTAGCCCAAACTATCTCAACAATTTCATCCAAAGCAACCTAGAACATAAGAAACCAGAACCTGAGTCAAAACCATTGAAATTCATTTGCTCGTTTTAACCAAGAGATACTTAAAATGCCTAAATTTAATAACCATCTTTAGCTTGCCTTAATGTCATTAGAGAGCAAAGGAACACATAAGAGTTTTTGAGACATGAATCAATGGTTTCAAACAATCGAAGAGCAAGGTGAGAACTAAGTAGACGAATTGATGAACCCTTCTTTTACTCCACTTCAGCATCGTGACAATGAAATAAATGAAGAAGGCTTTGCTTTTAAGCTTCCCCACTTAATTCACCAGCCCTAAATCATGAAGTTGCAGAGGATGATGCTACCGCGACTTCTCCCACGGTGGAGGTCAAGGGTTTCGAAGAGGGCTGTGAGCAGCATGTGTGAGTAAGGGTTTCGAAGAGGACTTCTCCCATTTGATGGCTTTAACTCACGCTTGCTACCCACAGCCCTCTTCGAACCCTCTACCTCGACTGTACCAGAAGGTACCACATCATCATCCTTCGCAACTCCACAATTTAGGGTTGGTGAATCAAGTGGGGAAGCTTCAAAAGCAAAGCCTTCTTCATATGTTTCATTGTCAGAATGCTAAAGTGGAGTAAAAGAAGTGCTCATCAATTCTTCTACTTGGCTCTCATCTCGCTCTTCGTTTGTTTAAAGTCACTGATTCATGCCTAAACTCTAATTTGTTCCTTTGGTCTCTGATGGCATTTCGCCAAAGCTAAAGATGGTTATGAAATTTGGGTGTTTTAAGTATCTCTTGGTTAAAACCATCAAATGGATTTTACTGGTTTTGATCGGATTCTGATTTCTTATGTTCTAAGTTGCTTTGGAAGAAATTGTCGGAAGAAGAAGAGCTGCTCTACTACTGCTTCAAGAGTTGATGTTGGAAACAAATAAGTGATTCATATGTTCTTGATTAAATTCATAGCATTTTCTTTAACAACTTCACAACTATTTTTCAAGTTATTGTAAGTGCCCCAAACAAGCCCTAAGGCTATGAGTTTTTTTTTTTATTATTGGTTTTGCTGAATCGGTTCTTTCAGTCTAAGTTAATCTAAGTAAAATATAGGATTAAGGATTAATAACATTTTTAAAATTATGTCTAAACAAAATGCCTTGGGTCAAGCTTTTGCATATGTTATATGTGTGTAAGTTTGTAATTAAATTTGCTCAAATATTTTTTTAAATATATTACAAAATTTCATAAATAAATTTTTATTGGAATATATATATATATATATATATATATATATATATATATATTGTGACAATTATATTATTATTACTAAATATAGCACTTAGTTATTTTTGCTATTAATTATTATAGTTTGTTGAGCTTAGATAGAATATTCTAAAAATATTATTGCTGAGCTTTGATCCTCTTGAACCTACTCTAGAGATTTGAGACAAGCTTCAAGGTGACTCGATTCGGCTTTTAATGATGAGCCATGCTTATCGAGTCACGAGCTCGAGCTCATAAACAAGCTCAAAAAATTTTCGAGCTCAAGTTTTAGTCTAGTTTGACCGACTCGGCAGCTTATGACTCTTTTACATAATAGCGAACTGTAATTATTATATATCGCGTTCTCATTTAATAATTTATTGAGCTTAATAGGATTTAAACAAGCTTAGCTCAATTAAGTCAAAACTCGGCTCGGCTTGATTCGTTTACACCCTAACCTACTCATATCTCGAACCCAATCCAAATGCCATATTACAATGTTGTTCATTAAATTAGAAAATTTTAATGACATGATGACATTATATAATTTCTAATTGAATAATATATAAATAACATTATAAAATTTTTTATGGAATAATTTTTTCCTGAATCAGATTTTATAATTTAAACTATTATACTATATTTATGATTTAATAATTTTGGATTTTCACAAGTCAAAGTCTCATCATTATGACATACGAGTGAGGTTACTGAACCGGTTCTTTTCGGTCTAAGTGAGCCTATGGAAAAAAAAAAAGCATGTGATGATGACATAAATCTAAAATTTATCAGAAATAAGTCATATTAAGATATAAATCAAACTTTTATTGAAGATATAATAAATTTTAAAATTTAATTTTATAAAATAGCAAGTTTAATATTATTATGATATCATGTGCTTCAGTGAAATGAGAATTTTTGTATGAATCAGTTGTCATATATTCTACTCTAGATTTGATAAATCAAATTAGACTAATTAATGATTATTATTATTATTACTAATTAACAATATTAATGTTGATTATTTCCTCTTGCATATTGCTAACCATTAGCTAACATTCGTCTTCCTTACTCTCAAATAACAACTTAATTCATTAAAATAAAAAATTATAAATTTAATAATCTTTTCGCTCATTTCTTTATATAAAATTTTGATATTATTTTACTAAATATTATTTTTTTTCTTAACAGTTAATTATCTATATTTTTAAAAATTTTAAATTATTATATTATTTAATTATTTAAAAAGTTTACCCCTGAAATAAATAATTAATTCCACCCTGCTTGAATCAAAAGAACAATCAAGTTAACAATCAATTATAATTGACATCTTACATTCTCTATTAACACTTACTTAAAGCATGACACCTTATAGATAAATAGAGTAAATTAAGAGCATTTTAGTTTATATGGCATTCACTTTTGTTAAGGTCAAGTAAGAAACAAAACCTAGTTGCATTATCTATTTGTTCAGATAGAATAAATTATATTTAGGAACTTTATTATTCAACTCTTATCTTTAGTAGCAATTGCTTGATTTTAAAATCATATTAAATAGCATACCAATAATTTGTCATACTATTAATACTATATGTATAACCAAAAAATTCTATTTAGCATTCAGGAATGACGCACAATCATATTCACTCTCATATTATCTGAGATCATGCGTATAAAGTTGATATATCTATTCAATTAATTGATAATGAAAATCAACTTGTCAATATATTTTTTTGAAATTATTAGAACATGATAGATTTTACACATTAAGTGCCTAATTTTGAATGATAAACACAAACAATTAAATCATATATTTTTTAAATAAAAAACTATTATTATGTGTAAATGTGTTGACCTAACTTTTGAGTGAGCTCTCAACTTCTCCATCTTAGGCATAGGACTCCCCTAAACACTAAAAGTTCCTTAGTCTTAAGACACTTCTAGTAATTAGGTGAACAATTAACCTAACCCTAGAGACTTAGAAGAGTTAGCCATAGGAATAGATTATGCCTTGAGGGTATTTATAAATCAATTCCAAATCAAATAATTGAAACCAATGATTGAATTCAAATCCCAAAATCTTTCCTAAGCCCTTTGATTTCATTTTATGGACATAGCTCAAATCAAATCCAAATCACTCCAAACTCAAAAGATTTTCTCATAACCCATTTATATTCTCATTTGTATTCACAAATATAAATGAAATATAAATTCAAATAATCAAAACTAAATTCAAAACTCAAATCCAAATCCAACTTAAATCCAACTTATACTCTTTCAAGCCAAATTATTCAACTTAGCCAAATCATTTTCAAATCAATCCAAACCTTTGGATTTTATCTTCAAATAATCATTTCTTCAATCACATGCCTAAATATAAACATAAACTACAATCACCAAACCAAAATCAAACTAACCCAAGTCACCCATGTTCACCCTTTTGACTTGAAATTATCAGATGAACCAAAACCCGTTTGACTCCAAATCACTTGTAATTAGATTTATATTTCCATAATAAGTCCATATGTGAGTTCAACTAAACTTAAATCAAGCCTTGATCAAGCCAATTGACCCATTTAGGCTCACTTGACCCAAAGTGACCTAAAGTACTTTTTTGAGCTAAATTTTAATCCAACCTAAATTGGATTGAACTAAGCCCATCTAAGCCTCACATTGTGATCAACAATCATTCTAAAATGATCAATCACTCAAATTAGGTCAAACCAAGTCAAACTTAGCTTTTGACCAAGTCAACACTTAGCCTAAATGAAACCTAAACGAGCCAAAATTCACTATAAGCCAAATTGATTGACACCATTGATCTAAACTAATTCATAATCAATGATTGAACTTGACCAAGCCATCAATTGAGCCAAACCAAGCCTAATTGGCCACTTGACCTAAGTTGACCTAAATTGACTTTAAAAAAGTCAAAATGGGTCAAATCTTAATCTAAGCCAAATTGATTACAACCAATGGGTCAAATTCATTCTAAATTGATTGTTAAACTTGAACAAAGCTTCAATTGATCAATTAGACCCAACCCAACTTAGCAATTGATCATGAACTCAACTTGACCTAAAAGGTCAAATCAACTTGAAATCAAACCAAATCAAAATTTATTGAAATAAAAGATTACAATACATTTCAAATGATCAACTAAGCCTAAACCAACCCATGACCTAACCTAATTAGGTCAATTGGGTCAAATTGATCAACTTGTCCCATTTGACCTAAATGAACCTAAATGTACTAAAACCAAATATAAATCCAAATTGAACCAAACCAATGATACACATAGGCTCTAAATGAATTCCAACCAAATGAACTCCAAACCACTTGAAATTTGGCACAAACCATTTTTGAATCATTTCAAATCTGTACAAGTTCAAAATCATGGTCAAATAATCACTTTGCCCTTAGGTCAAAGGGTATCCTATGGCCAACTTCACTTGGAACTTGACCAATTCTTTCTCAAGGTCACTTGGCATCCTTCTAATGGTCCACTTGGACACCAAGGAGGGTGGTGAACATGACCCAATGACCTTGGGTCAGTCATGATCCAACCCAAGGCCAAACCGACCCCTTCAATGAAAATTGAGCACTTGGATCACCAAATGCACTCACCTAGCACATGGGCACTCAGTCTCCTTCACTCCTTTGCCTAAAACGACACACATGGGGTGTTTTGTAACTCAAACTGTGAACCCAATCTCACCCATTGATCAAAAATAGCATTTCAGCCTTCCACCGTCTAATCCAAGGAGGGGGAGATATACTCCCCCTCATTCCTACTTAAATGATAAGTATTCATTTCCACAGAGATGTGGTGAAATATATTCCTTCCTTTATCTATCCCCTTTTGGAAAAGAGGGTAAATAAAAATAGAAATATTCCTTGTTGGGACTCCACGTAGATCCACAGATGTTATTATTAGGGTGACCGGGTATGACATTGAGGAAAGGTGTACTATCTCAAAAAATAGAAGTCACCATCCTACAATGGACCTAATCACCTTAATAAGGACTCCTAAGGACTATGGGTCTTCGAAATGTACCAGATATTCTTCCTCTACTTTACATAGAAAAGTAAAGCAAAATTTATTTTAAACTAGGTCCGTTAAGTTTCCTATAGAGCGCCATAGTTAATTACATTATAAGAAACATGATTCCTTATGAATACTTTCGATTAAGGAAAATGATCATTATCTTCAAAGATTTTGAAAGATAGGACTATCAATCGATTGATTTATTTTTAGAAAAGTTAAGTGGGATCGGTCAAGAGGAGGGAGTTCTTATCGAAGCCAATGAAGATGATAAGTAGAGGATGCTTATGATATCAAGAAGCCTAGTAAGCATCCCAAACTTCCTTATGGTTTCCTTTATATTTTTAAAATTGAATTAATTTATTTGAGTTAAATTTTTATTAGAATGATAAGGCTTATAATTTCATGATACAAGGTCACAGAAATTCCTAAGAGGTGAGGATTTATGCTCATAAATAAGGGGAAGAACCTCGAACCTAAATCTAGGGAGCTTTAAAGAGGTCCAAAAGCTATGACCTAAATTCAGACAAAAATAAATATTTAGTTTACCTTACAAGAGAGGATAAACCACCGATTGTTGGACTTACAATGCTGGGGTAACTCCTCCTACGATTTTAAATATATAGGCAAGTCAAATGCTTTTGCAAGATAGCAAGGTTGTTATTTATTTAGACAAAGACTGAGTCCTTAAACACACTCTCTAAGAGACTAGATCATGTAGGACATGGTTTTAATGACTTAAATCTAATGCAAAATTTTTATATATTTTATTTTTATTTTGGACAATCAATTTAACATAGGCTTTAGGATTCTTTATGCCTAATGCATGAGAAATTAGATTATGGGCCAAAATCAGCAAGATAAGGAGGTGTGTTTTCACCATAGCTCTTACAGGTCAAGTCAAATTCTCTGGCAAAGGTGGAAGCCCTCCAATCAAGAGTGAAATAATATGCTTTTTTATGCATGAAATGAGAAAAGTAATACAACATCCTAAGAGGTTGCTAATTCTTTTATCTTGATTTATAGCCTAAGATTTATGAGGATATGAGTTATTTATTTTTAATTTTAAGTTGATTAATTTGGTAGAAGATTTATTTTTTCCTAAGAGCCTAATCTTCATCCAGCCATACATCAAAGAAAGGAAGAAACTAGGAAAAGATGTCATCTTAATGCGCAAGTTAAACAAACATCAATCAATTTATAAAACAAGTGCAAAAGAATAAAATGTCATTTGTGATCAGGATCCATCACACAAACACGAAAATAAATTGGGTAGTCGAGTTTTACCCTTATACAACCCATATTACGAATGAATTAATTACAATTAAGCAAGGAATTCATATTATGGGGGTCTTCATTCTTCTTTTCTTCTTTTCTTCTTCTTCTTTCTTTTGGTTGGAATGTTCAAGGCTTCACATGGTACATAAGATGTAATCATATAACCAATGCTCATCCTAATCTCCCATAATAATCATTCCAAAATCCTAATGATAAAAGTACATGAAAATGAAAAAGTAAATCTAACTAAAACCAATAAAATAGAGATTAGCTAAACAAACCACACATTTTCAAGCATGTATATAAATAAATTAGATTTGGCACCCCACACATGGGTAACCAAGTCCACCTAGCCTATTTTAGATTATCCTTAGGGGTATAAGTACCTGCACAGTAAAAATGATTTTATATGTTTATTACAGCGTCCCTTAAGCACAATCCCCTGCAGAAGATAATGATTAGACTAAATCGTTCTGTCATTCATTCTATGCATATACACTCTAACATTTAGACTAAAACATTACATCACAAAGAAAAAACAAAGCATCAAACCATACACCGCCCTAACCTAAAGCTAGAAATGGTGACTTAGTCTAATGTGTGTGCTTTAAAAGGTTTGTGTGGTATGCTTAGCTAGGCTTTAAGGTTTAAATTTACTTAGTGTGAAAAGTTTAACTTAGAGGGTGATTTTATTTAAGCTGTTTAATTGATATAGTTGATTTTTATTTGATTATTTGTTTAGGTTTGAATGAACCTACAATTAATTACTAAGTTGTAAAGAGAGGGAAAAGAGAAAAGAACTTATCTTTCCTTCCCTACCTTAAATAATTTCTAAAGTA
Organism: Cymbidium sinense; assembly: GCA_021442155.1. Taxonomy (NCBI): domain Eukaryota; kingdom Viridiplantae; phylum Streptophyta; class Magnoliopsida; order Asparagales; family Orchidaceae; genus Cymbidium; species Cymbidium sinense. The sequence continues at coordinate 148,479,558 of CM038216.1, forward strand.
GATTCATGTTTGATTTTTGTTAGTGAATGCTTTGTTTATGTATTTTAATTAATCATAAGTTTAGATTTTCTCTAAACAAACCTATCCAAAAAGAAAGGCATTTTAAGATTAAGTAAAGTGAATTAATCTCACAAAACACACAATACTTCATTTATTTTCTAACATATGTAACATACATATGGATAAATCCTAAGCATATCTATACATGCAAATGGGAAAGTTTAGCACACTTTAATGATGGATACTAAGAGAACTTGTTTAAGAAATTTGAATGCTTTTATGATGCATGATTTTGTTAAGTAAAAAAAGAGGAATTTCTTTTATCCATTTTCATATGCACACATACAAGTATGAAAGGCATAAGTGAGTACGATGACATTGTTAGCACTAGGGGTGTAAGGTACAAGACCTACTTAGGACTACTTAAAGCCTCACAACTCTGGGATTGTCCAGATTAATATACCACTTTTCTTAAATACATATACATCTACAAAAGAAATGAATGGAAAAAGAAAGATGCAAAAGTTTGTGTTTATTTGTTTGATTTGTTTATGCAATCTATATAAGTAAGTGTGGATATCCTTCTTAAGTGATAGCATAGGGATGAATAGGAATGGGATTAAGCAAGTATTGTGTTCTTTTCAAATGAACTATACACTTTGCCAAATCCAATTCAAAACTATGCTAAAAGAAAAGAGAAGGAAAGCCACACTATGCACATCTTTATACTTTTTTACTCACATGAAAGCTCATAAATAATTATAAGTAGCATAACATTCAATTTTGATAATTGATTTATAAGTTTTGAAAGTAATTTTGGATTTAATAGTGATAAAGCCATTTATATTCTTACTTTAGCCAAAATATGCAATTTGACATAAAGAAAACATTTCATTTTTAATTTGATTTTCAAAAGGCATGAATGTATGAATTTTATATGATACACACATTTAGCATGCTAGGAAAGAAACAAAGTGATGAAAGTATGTAAATTCATTCACCCTAATTAATTTCTAAAGACAATCCTATGGAATAGAATTATTTAAAGCAAATCAAATTTGGTTTTAAAGAAATTTTATTTTGTTTTGAGTTTAATTTAATTTGAGAAATGTGAGAAGGTTTGATGATCCTAACCCATTCCCACATGTGTGAGTTATTTAAGTTCAATTTTTAGGTAATTAGATCAATTTTATGCTTTGGTTAGGTTAAGGTGTGAATTAAGTGTGTTAATTACCTCTTACCTATACCTCTTTAGCATATTTAATAAAATAATTATAAGCCAATGTATGTCATAAAACCACACAAGGAATTTAATCAGCAATATACCTAGGAAAGAAAGGGTCTAATATAATTGTCTCATAATTAGTGATTAATTAAGTTAAAGGGTTTAATTTAAGTACTTTCATAACCTTTCCCACACATGTGAGTTGGATTTTGATTTTCTTAAGCTACTTAGGTTATTAAACACCTAAGCACCTACCCAAGATGAATTGATTAAGTTTTTGAATGTTTTTATTTTTAAAATTAAATTAATTAAGCAAGTGATTAGGGGACTAACCCTTAATAAAGTTTGGATTAAGGAAGGAAAGGGGTTTAGGGAATGGCTTAGGGAAAACTCCTCAAATCCATTCCATGAACCTCTTCTCTACTTAAGCATGGCTTAATTAACTTAGAAAAGGGATTAAACCACTGTTCATATGCTTAATTATCCTTAATTATATAAAGAGAGTAATTAAAGATTCATTAATTGATCTCCCTAATTAACCCATCAATAAATCCCAAGAAAATTAAGGGAGGTAGAAGTCATCCTCCTAAATGCACATGAGAAGTTTGGAATTAATCAATGGGATAATTAGGGAGTAATTAGGATTATTAAGTTTTTAATAAAACCTAATTATGGAAAACACACCAATCAAAACCCATTGAAATAATTTTAAAATATTTTCCTCTGAATTATGTTTATAATGCATTTTACCTTGTATTTTTATGATTTTTCTAGAATTAGTTATGCTATTTTGAAGTTTCCATGATTATTCATTAATTAAATGGCCTAATTAAGTAATTAATCGCCGACCGTGGAGGCTTGCGCGCATTACTTTCTACATGGTGAGAGAGGCCAATAAAGTTGTCACATCATAGCGCCATATCAGCAGTGGTGCTACATGCTTTCTCCTCATCCGTCCGGTCAAGGATCAGATGGTTGAGATAAAACCCACGATATTAAGGGATAAACCAGATATTCCTACGTGTCTTGATCATGGTCGTCCATCCAAAATGCGCGGATGGATGGCCCATGATCCATCATAGAGTTTCTCTATGGGAAAGGGGAATCGTCCACCTTCCATGGCATGATCCAAGCTCGATTGAGCTCGAATTGAACTCAAATTTTACCCACACTATCTTGGAGTAAAGGAGATAAGATCTAACGGTCAAATTCTCATGAGGTGAGAATCTATTTTACAAAGGACTACACCATGTCTACTTTAAGCTTGGGTTGAAGGCATACCTTACCAGAGGCTATCACTTGTGCTCGAATCCGATGAGGTAGCTTCGCCTAGTGGAGATGAAGCCTTGTTGAAGATTTGAGGTGATTTGGTTGAGTGGATCTTTCTATGGACCAAGCTCTCCTTCAATTGGGTTTAGCCTTGGTCTAGACACCACTCCCTTGCTTTGAGAACTTGGGAAAAGGTGTGAATCAACTCGATTGACTCCTTTGAAGAAGCTTGCAAGAGGAATTGAGTTGATTTGGTGTATTGAGTAAGTTGGAAAATTGAAGAAGCTCCCCTATTTTCAGTTTAAGAAAACCAAAAATGGAGAATTCCAAATGACTTTAGGAAGCTTGGAGGAGCTCTAGGATGCTTTCTCTAAGTTCCCTAAGGATAAGTGTGTGATGTGAATTCAAGTGGAATTAGGGGGAGTATATCTCCCCCTAGGTGAATCAGACGGTTGTGAATATCTTTTTTGTTTTGATCCAATACACCTCATTCAATGGGTTTGTTAGGCTATTAAGACTTGCACATGGTTCAATTTTGAGTGTGGAGTGGAGTAGTGAAGCTCCCATGTGCTTTAATTGAGTGGAGGAGGATCCCATGTGCTTAATTCCTAAGTAAGTGGTCAGTTTGGCCATTAGGTTGGGTTGGACTGAGCCAAACCCATTGGGTCATATGCACCATGTCCATTAGTGATCATTTGGTCCACTAAGAGGATGCCAAGTGTCCATGAAAAGGAATTGACCAAATTCCAAGTGGTTTTGATTTTAGGTTACCCTATGGCCTAGCGGTAAAATTATCATTTGGCCTTAATTTTAGTTTTAATATGTTTGGTATGATTGAAAAATGGGTTAGACCAAGTTTCATTGAATTTGGAGTTAGTTTGATGTGATTTGGCTCATGTTGACTCATTTAGGTCAAAATGGATCAACTTGGGCCAAGTTGACCAATTGGTTAAATTGGGCCAAACCAAGGGTTAGGTCAAGTTCATATGGCCATTTGAAATATTTTGGCATCATTGGTTTGGTTCAATTTGATTTATATTTGGATTTGGTTCATTTGATTTTATTTAGGTCAAATGGGTCAAGTTGACCAATTTGACCCATTTGAACTATTTGGGTTAAATCATGGGTTGGTTTTTATTTGGTTGATCATTTAAAATGGATTGGTATCTTTATTTCCAATCAATTTGGTTTATATTTGGATTTGGCTCAATTTGACCTTTTAGGTCAAGTTGGGTTCAAGGTCAAGTGGGCTAGGTTGGGTCTAGTTGGTCAATTGGGGCTTTGGTCAAGTTCAACAAGTGATTTGGAATGAACTTGACCCATTAGTTTCAATCAATTTGGCTTAGATCAAGTTTTGACACATTTTGACTTTTTAGGTCAAGTTGGGTCAACTTGGGTCAAGTGGCCAATTGGGCTAGGTTAGGATTAAATGATGACTTGGTCAAGTTCAAACATTGATCATGAATGAGTTTTGATCAATGGTTTCAATCAATTTGGCCTATGGTGGATTTTGTCTAGTTTAGGTTTCATTTTGGCCAAGTGTTGACTTGGTCAACCCTTAGGTTTGACTTGGTTTGATCCCATTTGAGTGATTGATCATGTTATGATGATTGTTGCTCACAATGTGAGGCTTTGGTGGGCTTAGTTCAATCTAATTTAGTTAGGATTAGAATTTGGCTCATAAGGGTACTTTAAGTCACTTTGGGTCAAGTGAGCCTAAGTGGATCAAATGGCTTGGTCAAAGCTTGATTTGAGTTTGATTGTACTCACATATGGACTTATGATTGAAATCCATTTGCAAGTGATTTGAAGTCAAATGGGTTTTGATTTATTTGACAATTTCAAGTTCAAAAGGACATGAGTTTGACTTGGGTTTGATTTTTTGAATTTAGTTTTGGTTTGATGATTGGAGTGTATATTTATATTTGGATTCATGATTGAAAGCTTGATTGAATGATGAAGAAAAATCAAGGGTTTGGCTTGATTTGAAATTGACTTAGCTAAGTTCAAGATTTTGTCTTGAAGGCTTAGGTTGGATTTTGATTAAATTTGAGTTTGAGTTTTAAATTGATTTTTGGATCGATGATTGAAGTTTGTATTTTATTTGGATTCATGATTGTAGGATTGATTGAATCATGAAGAAAAATCAAGGGTTTGGCTTGATTTGAAATTGATTTGGCTAAGTTCTAGATTTTGACTTGAAGGCTTAGGTTGGATTTTTGATTAAATTTTGATTTGATTTTTTTTAATTTATTTTTGAATATTTGAATTTATATTTCATTTATATTTGTGAATATAAATGAGAATAGGGTTATGAGAAAATTCCTTGAATTTGAATTGATTTAGATTTGATTTAGGCTAAGCCCATGGGAGGGAATCAAATGACTTAGAAAATATTTTTGATTTGGATTTGAATTTTGGATTTAGTTTGATTGATCTGAATTTTTATTTCATTTATATATGTGAATATAAATGAGAATATAAATGGGTTGTTAGAAAATTCCTTGAATTTGAATTGATTTAGATTTGATTTAGGCTAATTCCATAAGATGGGAATCAAAGGACTTAGAAAAGATTTTTTGAACTTGGAATTTCAATCATAAGCTTCAATCATTTGAAATTGATTTTGAGTTTGAGAAAATCAATTAAGTTGGAATTGATGTAAGTTTTGATGTTGATTTGATTTAGAGTTTGGAGTTGGTTTGAATTTGACTTGAAAGAAGGAAGTGAGGAGTTGGTTCAAGCTATAGGGTAGGCAACTTTTTCCTAACACCCCTAAGACATGACCTATTCCTATGGCTAACTCTTCTAAGTCTCTAGGGCTAGGTTGAGTGTTCTCCTAATCACTAGAAGTATCTTAAGACTAAGGAACTCTTAAAGTCTAAGAGAAGTCATATGTCTAAGATGGAGGGGTTGAGAGCTCATTCTAAAAATGAGGTCAATAAGAGCTAAGGAGATCAAATCGAACTCTTCCTAAGCATTTCCAAGTCATTCATGAGCTCCCCCATTTCTCCTTCTTGGTTTTGTTCAAAACCGAACCAGGGGAGGTCAATCCTAATCCCAATTCACTCAATTCTCCATCAAAACCAAATTAACCTTGCACACACCTTTAGTGAACCTCATCAAGCTCAACCAAGTCATTTTCCAAGTCTCCAAGCCATGAAGCATCTCCTTGATCAAGGCTGATCACCATTGAAGCGAAGCTTGGTCAACTGAGCCATCCACTTTAAATCAAGATCCAATAACTTCAATAGGGCTTCATCTCTGCTAGATGAAGATACCTCCTCCGTTAGAAGCATCGATGGTAGCCTCCGGCAAGGTAATTGATAAAAACTGTAGCCATAGGAAAAATTGCTTGGTCCTTTTTGAAGGAAAGTGTCATCCCTTGAGATCTTGACCATTGCATGTGCATCCCCCCTCCTTCCAAAGGTGTGGGATCATTTTGATCCCAATTCAAGCTCGGCTGAACTCGAATTGAACGGGGTTCCTCTCCTCCTCAAAGAGAAGGATCACCCTGTCCGGTCAGATTAGAGCGGTGGTGATTGATAGATCCCCATCTAATTTAAGCCTAAACCACAGGATTAATCCTAGCCATCCGATCTTAAATCTAATAGCCCGTGGAGAAAGCACGTCCGCCACCGGCTGACTCAGCGATGGATGTGAGAACTTAAATAACCTATCTCGTCATCCGTGGAAAGCACGCAGACGCGCGTCGGCCATGCGTGGCCCGGCGGGGTTAGAGTTAATTAAGTCTAATTAATCTGATTTTAATGTTGAAACTTCCAAAATTCATAACTAATTGTTGAAAATCCAAAAAATATAAATCAAGTTTATTTTAAAGATAATTCAAAGGAGAATAATATAAAATTAAAATCAATTGATTTTGAACAATAATTTTTACTTAATTTGGGTTTTATTGGAAATATAATTAGGCTAATTACTCTTTAATTACTTCAACAATTAATTCCAAACTTCCTAAGGTTGATTAGTGGGATGGTCTCTACATCCCATGATTTTCTTGGAATTTATTGTTGGATTAATTAGGGGAATTGCTTGTTTCACCCCATAATCACTCTCTTAATTAATTAAATGATTAATTAACCTATTAAATAATGATAAATTAATTAATTAAGCTTCGTAATCATCATAAAATAGTGAATTGATTTAGGGAATGAGATTATAATCTATTTTCCAATCTTTTCTCCTAAGTTCATTTCATTTGGATAAACACTTAATTAATTTATAAATTAATTAATGACTTAATCACTTCATTAACTAGTACAATTAATTAAATTCAAAACCAAATCATTCCAGAACTTAATCACTTAACCTTAGGTAGATTCTTAGGTGTTCAATAACCTAAGAGACTTCAAAGGAAATTATAATCAAACTACATGTGTAGAATGATTATGAAAGTACTTAATTAAACCATTTAGCTTAATTAATCAATAATTATGAGTCAATTGCATTAAACCCCTTTATTTCTTAGGTGTATTTTTGATTTAAATTCCATATGATTGTATATCATTTGTTGGCTCATAATTACTTGAATAATTATGTTAAAGTGGTATAGGTAAGGGATAATTAATGGATTTAATTCATACCTTAACCTAAACAAAACATAAAATAAACCAATTATTCTAAAATTAAACTAAACTAATTCACACATGTGGGAAATGGGTTAGGACCAGCAAACCCTTTTCATATTTCCTAAGTCAAATCAAATTCAAAAATATAAATCTCCTTAAAGAAGTTTGATTCATTTTAAATAATCCCATTTTATATGATTGTCCTTAGGAAGTAATTAGGGTGAGTGAAGTCATGCTTACATCCCTTTATTTCTTTCCAAGCTTGCTAAATTTTGTTTGCCATATGAAATCATGCATTCATATCTTTTGAAAAATCAATTAAATAAAATATTTTCCTTATGTTAGATTGCATGTGTTGATTAAAATTAAGAATATAAGTGGCTATTAGCACTATTAAACCAAAAATTATTTCCAAAACTTATAAATTAAAGATTATGAATGAAGTGATGATACTTATAAGTACTTAAGCTTGCATTAGCATAAGATGGGTTTTATGTTATTTTCTTCTCTTCCCTTAACATGATTTGAATAGGATTTGCAAGGTGTATAGTTCATTTGAAAAGATTATATCACTTGCTTAAATCTATGCCTATGCATTTCTACATATGACTTAAGAAGGATCCTCACATTCACACATATAAATTATACAACCAAATCAAACATAATCTTTTGCATGATTCTTCATCCAACATAAATCTTGAGGTAAATTTTGCAATTGAAATTTGGAATGAATGTTATGGGAGAATTAAGGTGAATATTGGTTATAAGACCATGTCTTATATACCATGTGAAGGTTCAGAGTAAATTACATCCCAAATCAAATCAAAAGAAGAAAGAAATGAAGAAAGGAAGAAATGAAGAACAAATAATGAAGAATGAAGACCCCCCATAACATGAATTCCTTTTAATTGTAATCATTCATTTATAATCCAAGTTGTATAAAGGTAGAGCTCGACTACCCATTTTCTTTTCAGGTTTGTGCGGTGGAGCCCGACCACATCAGGCTCTTATTATTTTGTGCTAATTTTATAAATTAATTGATATTTTTTTTATGATTACGCAATTAGGATGGCATGATCTTCTTAGTTTCTTCATTATTTGATGAATGGCCTGGATGCGATTAGGCTCTTAGAAAAAATAAAATTTTCTATCTGATTAATTAACTCAAAATTAAATTAAATAACTCATAACCTTACATAAAACCTATGACATAAATCAAGATAATCAAAGATTTAGCAACCCCTTAGCTGGATGTTGTATGTCTCACATCATGCATAAAACATATTGCTTCACTCTTGCCAATGGTGGGCTTCCACCTTTGCCAAATAAAATGGCTTGACCTTTGAGAGACATGGTGGAAACACACCTCCTTTTTTCTGATTTTGGCCTATAATCAATCTTCACATGCATTAGGCATATAAAATATCATAGCCCATGTCAAATAAGAATGTCCAAAAATCAAAATTAAACTTAACAAAATTTGCATTAGATTAAGTCATTATTCATGCCCTTCATGATCTAGTTTCTTAGGGACTGTGATTTAAAGACTTAGTCTCCTTTCATAATAAACAATAGTCTAGCTATCTTGCAAAACATAAGACTTACCTACATGTATTTAAAATCATAGGAGGAGTTAGTTGGGGGCCACTCCCAGGTGGTTATAAGTCCAATAGTCGAGTGGTTTATTCTCTCTTGTGGAGATAAACCATATGCCCATTTTTTTCTTAGATTTAGATCATGCTTTGGCCCTCACTGAGGCTCCCTAGATTTAGGACCTGAGGTCATTATTTCTCTTTGTGGGCTACAAACATAAATCCCCACCTTTTAGGTATTTCAAATCTTGTATTATGAAATTATAAACCCTAGATTTCTAATAAAAATTTTACTCAAACTTATAATTTCTCTTAATTTTAAAATATAAAACCCAACCATAGGATAGTTCGGGATGCTCACTAGGTATCCTAGTATCATGAGCATCCCCTACTCATCTCCCTTTGGTTTCAATAATAACTCCCTTATTTTGATCTATCCCACTTGATGTTCCAAAAATAACCAATTTGTTGATAGTCCTATCTTTAAAATCTTTGGAGATAATGATCATTTACCTTAATTGAGAGTATTCTTAAGAAATCTCATTCCTTAGGATGTAATTAACTATGGGGGCTTGCCTCCATAGGGAACTTAATGAACCCGATTTAAAATAAACCCTACTTCTTCCATGTAAAGTAGGGAAAGATCTAGTACATTCAAGACCCATTGTCCTTGGGAGTCCTCATTAGGGCGATTAGGTCCATAGGATGGTGACTTCTAACTCTTGAGATAGTACATCATTCCTCAATGTCACACCCGATCACCCTAATGAGTACATCTGCGGATCTACGTGGTGTCCCAATAACACATTTTTCAAATTCCAATTTAAAAATAAAACATCATAGATTTTTTTGGCGACTCCGCTGGGGATGGTTCCTCTCTCCATCTTTGGTTGATGATCATTGTCTCCAAGTATCAATAGTGGATATGTATTTTATATGAATCTGAGACTATCCTTCTTTTTTGTTGGCACTTAGTTTATTTCATTCTTAAGCTTACCTAGCCAACATCCTTTAGGTATTAGGAGCTCACTCCATGTAGGTCTTAAAACCCATATTGGATCCCCCAATAGATGAAAATAGAATTTAATAAAAAGAAATGACTAAAAACTTTGTTGAACCTCCTTACAATTTCTATGGTAAGGTAAGGTTCATTCTACAAGGAAAATAAATCCTTTATAAAAATATCACTTTTCAAAAGCACTTCCCAAAAAGTTCACATAGTAAATACTTGCACAAAATTTTTTATAACTCAACCTCATCTAATAATCTTCAAGATTGTTACATGTAGGATTCTTTCAAAATCAAAATCAAAATCATCTTTCAAAAGCACATATGAACATCCTCATTCAACATACCAAAAATTATTGAATGAAGATTTCATTTTCAAATAAAATCAAAATCATTTTTCAAAAAGCACAAATTTAAAATAAACATCCTCATTCAATACACCCAAATTTATTGAATAAAGATTTCATTTCCAAATAAAATCAAAATAATCTTTCAAAAAGCATATATTTGAAAATGAACACCCTCATTCAATATACCCAAATTTATTGGATGAAGATTTCATTTCCAAATATAATCATATCATAAAATTGAAATTCCACTGAATATATCTCACATATGTTGAAGTTGGAGTTTCTTCCTTTTCAAAAATTACAAATTTGAAGATAAACCTTCTCATTCAATATATCCAAATTTGTTGAATGGAGGTTTTATTTCCAAAATAAAATCACACCATTTGAAATTCCACTTAACACATTCCATATGTGTTAATTTAGAATTTCCTTCTTTTCAAAAAGTAATAATCTTACACAAAAATTTCATCTTTGAAAAATAAAATATAATTGACTTTCATTTTACATACCCAAATTTGTTAAATGAAAATCTACTATGCAAAAATCATGAGAATCAAAATACATTGGAATTTCATTTGACATGCCTAAATTTGTGAAATGAGAGTTTCATTTTTCAAAAGGAAATTGAAAAAAATAAATTGGATTGCATTTAACACACCATGCTTGTTAAATAGAAACCCCTCCTTTAAAAAAAAAAAACACAAAATCAAAACACATCTAGATTTTTTTTTATTTAGCATACACAAATTTGCTAATTAAAGATCCTCTTTTAAAAATCAAAATAAAAATCAAACATATTTGGATTTTTATTTAGCATACACAAATTTGTTAAGTAAAGATCCTCTTTTAAAAATCAAAACAAAGATTAGATTTGAGCATTGTTTAGCATACACAAATTTGCTAAGTAAAGATTATTTCTAAATTCACACATGATACACATCATGGGCAAACAAGTAAAATAAAAATTATTTTTAAACAACTCATTTAGCATATCCAAATTTGCTAAATGAGTAATCCCAAATAAACTCAATTGACCTCTATTAAACATACTCAAATTTGTTAAATAAAGGGCCCCAAACATAAAAATGAAATTCAAATATGAACTAACGGAAGCATCAAAAATCTCTTCAAAATATTTGAACCCATTTCCAACATACACAAATTTATTGAAAGTGGATTCTAAACTCAAAATCTCTTCTCCAATTCATTTAAAAATCCCTCTCTTAAATTCAATGAGCCCCTTAACACATTCAAATTGTTGAGTGTGGGTTCAAATTTCAAAGAAAATTTAAAAAGTCAGTAGAATATCAAGATAGAAAATCTGATTTGAGTTTATTTCCAATAATTGCAGAGTTCCAGTTCAGTCTCAACCAGCTTTTTCTCAAGTTTAGTATCGTGCAAATGGATGCTCAGAAGTATGTGTTCACCTTCCCCTTTGGGATGGATTTGGCCAACCTCCACCCAACTGATTTCTCTCATCTGATACACTTTGGCCGAGGATTTGAAGGGGCCAGGATCACTTGTTAGGAGGCAACCCTCATAATTGGCAGCAGGAATGTGGTGATTGGGCAGAAACCAGTCATCCATATTGAGATGCCTTCATATTCTAAATTTCCCTCACTAAAGAGGAAGGTGGTAGAGGTTTCCACAGCAACCACAACTCCAGTGCCCATACATTCAATTGTTCCCCATCACGCCCACAGCTAGTACCCACTCACCGACTTCTAAGGAAGGCTACCGAGCTTCGTGGATAGTTTACCCTACCTTTGAGATAAGGTCTAGTTCCTGTACTGCTCCACCTAGCAGAACTCAACACCGTAATAAGAGCACAAGATCAAGTGGCATCATGTGCGCATTACCAAAGAGATGGAAGCAGTCTCTTACATTGCAGTAGAGGAGTCACCCAGGGTAGTTTCTCCTTTGATTACACAGAACAAGTTCCATCCTCTTTCCGGATCTGATGGAAAGGAAGATATTAGGAGGATTACAGTGACACCTCCACCTGCAATTCATTATGAGGCACCTACCAGAGATAGGAGGAGATCGTATGCTGGCCTCATGACAGTTCTACGCCAAGTTGGTGGGGATTATGGACGATCAAAGTCTGGTGCCCAGTTTATTTTATGATCAGTTATTCCTCACAGTGTGGGTGACCATATCCATTAGGAGAGGGCCAAAGAGCCTTGTATATCAGTTCATGTTACAAGCAGAGAGAGGCAAAGGTATGTCAGATAGTCAGTAGCCTCCACCTCATAGATTTTCTCGATCGGTGCACTACCCGTGTCGGTAACACTGATAGTATTTTATTGACTGGTATTACCCATCATGGGAAGAGAGCCCCAACACAGAGGGAGTCAGTGTTGTCTCCATCACATTGCTCTACTCCATGTCCGCCATAGCTAGTTAGTCCCATCTTCTACAATTCCATCTAAAGGCATGAAGGCAACATCAAGGGAAAAGAAAGCCCCATTAGTGATCCAGCTATGGTCAAGAGATCCCATTTCATCTACACGTCCGAGCTGGGTGAGCTCTCTACTTCAATTGCAGTGAAGAAGGAGTGGCAACCTCATAGCATCATAGTCGTGCCATCACCACCACCACCTTAGTAGATCATGGATATAATAGTAGTAGAGGGAGAAGGATATAGTTCCATTGTCCCCATGGTGATAGATCCTCCCAAGAGCAGCACTCCATTTATGGCATTTGATAGCCATGAGCATGTATCCTCCAGTGAGCGTAGCCCTCACAAGATCAATATTTCGGTAGCAGGAGAGGTCAGATGTATCTCTATTCATGAACATGATCCCACCACTGGTATCATTTGTGCCGCACATTTGGACCGCTCTCCTTAGATGATATCATATCACAATATCTTACTAAGAAGAAAGAAATCCTGGGGTATGACTAGTCTGACCTCAAGGAAGAGAAGGTTAGCTTTGATCCCAATGAAGATGATTTATTGGAAGATTCAGTAGAGGTGCATATGGTTGATACCAGGGGTTCCCCCTTCAGGATCATCAAAGTTTGGAAGGTGTTGCGGTCGAACAGATGATACAACCTATTTGATCCAACACCTCCTTCAACAACTCAAATAAAAGGATGAGAAAATTGACAAGATGGAAAAGAGGCTTGAAGATTTGCTAGCGGCAGTTCTAGCACTTCAGAATTAAGATCTAGTAGCACATCCTGCCATGGAGATTGGTCAACCTGAGTTACTGCATGTCTTGGATCAACCTAAGAGTTCACCTCCGGTAGAGCGAGTAGCACTAACTTATATAGGAAGGTAGTGGATAGTACCTCCATATAAGAAAAATATATCAAACTCATGGTTGAACAATAAGTGAAAGAAGCACTGGCACAAGCCCGAGGTGGTTCATCAGTTCCAAAGGGTAGACCCTACCCAAAGGAATTCGATACTATCGGATATCCTAAGGGTTTTGTGCCTCCTTCTTTCAAAAGTTTTGATGGAAGTGGGAACCCTTGCCAACATATAGCACACTTCAGGGCTAATTATTGTAATGTTGGTGACAACGATGCATTATTATTCCCTCTCTTTGTCAGCAGCCTGGTGGGTATAGCTTTTGATTGGTACGCTGAACTCCCCAATGATTCAGTGAAGACTTTTACTGAGTTAGAGTAACTCTTTATTAAGAGGTTTGCTAAAGCTTGGCAAAAGGTAATTATGGATGATCTAGTTGTGGCTCAACAACACACTGATGAATCCCTTGTTGATTATATTCTTAGATGACATAATTTAAGCATGAAATATAAACCACAACTGTCTGAACAACATGTTATTGAAATTCTATTAAAGAATATTCATGGTCCGTTGCCTTCATGCTTAAAGGTTTCAATATTAAGACATTTGAGAAGCTAATCAACAAGGCAACTAGCCTACAAAGAGAGGACAAATAGTTTCCTTTTCAAGATCAGTCATTAAAGCCAAAGCCGTAGAAAGCCTATGAAAAGAAGTCAGGGGTAGTAGAGGCATTGGACAAGGGGAAGAAACTGTCCAGGGATCAGCATGAGAGACCTTGAGCTCCATAGCCTTCACTTCCACCTCCTTTACCACTACCTTGGCCATCTTATCGATCACCGCAATAGCCTCCACGACCTTCATCGCCTCCTTCTCAGCCATACTCTTAACAATGGTATAGATATCTACCCCCAGGTAGCTATCATCCACTTACTCTTTTGAATAAATTAAAAAAAACTTATTCATTTAAGAGGGAGGTAGTCAAGAAAATCTTTAAGAACCTTTTAAAGAAACCTAATTTTCAGCTACTGAGCTTAGGAAGCGAGAAGAAGCCAGAAGAAGTAATGATCCTAACTTTTGCCCCTACCACCACATGTTAGGCCATGTTTTGGAGGATTACTTTACATTTAAGGACTAGCTTGAGCATAAATACAAGTAAGGCGCTATAGTTATCATTAAGGAATATCTGGTAGAACAACCATCTAGTTTTGTTATGGTAATTCTTGGGGATACATGTGATCCTCTCAAAAAAAAAGAAGGTTGAGATATCTCTTTATCTCAAACCTCTAAAAAGATTATTTCTAAAATCAAGAAACTTTTCTTACAGGTGCCTGAGGAAGCTCGAACCTCCAACATCAAGGAAGATTCACAAGTTGCCAAAGACAACTTGGGAAAAGTGGGAGCTCAGCAGCAGTAGCAGCAGCCCATACTTGCCCAGGATAGCCAAGTAGTGCAACCACCGATTGAGTCCAACCTCCATTCCACCATTATAACTACTACTTCAAGCAGCATTCTTACTTCAGCTAGTTCTTCTTCTATTAGACATCTTGTATCAGAGGATGAGGGCATCAAATCCTCACCCCACTTACTTTACTAGATTTCTACTATGTACCTCCTTTTAAATCTAAGAAATTAAGGAATGAAGCTAGTTTGAATTACATCTATGCCACTTCTAATGGGTTATTTGATTCTACTCTTCTAGAAAACTCTTCAAGTCTTAATAATTATAACAACTCGATCATCCTCTTTTTGATTCAAAGATGGATTTTTCTTTACTAAATAATACTAGTTCACCTCTTGAGATAGACTTGGAATCATCTGATTTCAAGTGTCCTATAGAAGAAGTTGTAGGTGAACTTGATGAGCAGGTAGAACTTTTGACTAGCCTGCCACAAGAGATCATCGAAGTCAACCTTCGTAGTGGCAAAGTTCTACCTCCTAAGGTAGCACCTCAAGACAAGGGAAAATAAGTCATTGGTTCTAATGATCAAGAAGCCCCTCTATATGATGCTCCACCCATGGAAATGCTTATGGAGGATCAGCCCAGAGTTGACTACAATGTCCTCTAAAAAGTTGTCAAGCTCAAGCAATTCAAGCTATTAAGAGGATGCACATTATTCAAGAGAAGCTCAGGGAGTCACATTCATCGATGAATACATTCTGACGTAGCAGTCCACAAACTAGCAATAGACCTTAACGCTAACCCTATCAAGCAAGCTCCTAAACACATGCATGCAATATGTCATTGAAGTCAAATCATCAATGCCGGTTTTATCGAAAGAAAAATACCCTACCGGTTGGCAAGAATGGCAAATTTGTATAAGGGCATATTTCAAGGACTTAAAAATAAATAAGGCATGTCCTAAAGATGAATTTCCACTTTCTATACCAGAATTAATGGTGTACATCATCTCATCTCATGCAGTATTCTCCTTATGGATGGGTCATCTAGTTACAACCAAATTAAGATGGCCCCCGAGGATGAAAAAAACATTGCTTTCCAAACCCCGATTGGAATCTATTATTATAAGGTCATGCCTTTTGGCCTTAAAAATGTTGGTGCTACATACCAGTGGGCCATGACTCAGATCTTCAATGAACTCATTCATCATCAAGTTGATTGCTATGTTCTTTGACTTGAGAGTAGTTTTTGAATGATTAAGACAATTCAACCTCAAAATGAACCCGCTGAAGTGGGCATTCAGAGTGGCTTCAGAGAACTAGCATCGGGGAATAGAGATAAACCTAGAAAAAATTAAAGCCATCTTATGAAATGACACCCCCTAAAAGTCTAACCCAACTCATATCTTTCTAAGGGCGGTTGGCTTATCTGAGACGCTTTATCTCCAATCTATTGGGGAGATGCAAGCCATTTTCAGTACTTGTCAAAAAGGATGCCTAGTTCAAGTGGGATGATAAGTGTCAACATGCTTTTGAAGACATCAAACAGTATTTGGTGAAGCCGCTCTAATTTCATCCTAGTAAGCCACTTATCCTCTACATTGCTGCATTGGATGACTCCCTTAGTACTTTGTTGGCCCAAACCAACAACGAAGGGAAGGAAAATGCTCTCTACTACCTCAGCCATCGTCTGATCCCTACTAAAGCAAACTATCCGCTTATTGAAAACATTGCCTAGCTTTAATCTTTGTATCCTAAAAGCTACGACACTATATACTTTTTCATAAGATAAACTTGATTTCTAAAATCAATCCACTACAATATCTTATGACACGGTCGACATTATCCTAATAGTTAGCACGCTAGTCCATGATTTCTCACAGTTTGATATGCATTTTTACTCCTCTGTGTGGTGAAAGGATAGGCACTAGCCGATTTCTTAGCAGCACACCCACTTCTTGTTAATTCCCCGCTTAGTGATGATCTCCCTGATGAACAAATCATGAACTTAGAGGAGGTTGACAATCAACACTGGGAGATGTAATTTGATGGTGCGGCTTCCTTTCATAAAGGAGAAGAATCACGATATACTCTTCCAGGAAAGCCAGGGGTAAGAATCATCCTTTTAACTCCAGACTGTGATGTGATGAGATTCTCATACCATCTCTCCAATTCATGCACCAACAACAAAGTCGAGTATGAGACTTTGATTGCTGGTATGGAGTTAGCTATTACAGTATGTGTCAAAAGCATCAACATCTATGGGGATTCTCAACTGGTCATCAACCAGATTGATGGGTCTTATAAATTCTAAAACCTTAGCTTCATCACTACCATGAGTACACCATGAAGCTGTTGGCCCAAATCTTTGAGGTCACTATCTACAAGGTCCCTCGAGGAGAGAATGTTGTAGCAGAGGCTTTGGCTAAACTCATCAAGGAATTGGCATGTCCGGAAGATGAGTCCATTCTAATAAGGGTCCAAAATAGACAAGTCCTATCCCTTATTGATGTTGAACTTGTCGAGAGATATTCTCTTGAAGGGGAGGTTGCCATTGCCAAAAAATATGAGGAGTTGGATTGGAGAAAATCATTCATAGATTACTTGACTAGAGAAAAAATACCTCAAGAGAAATTGCAAGCCCATCAGATGAAATAGAGAGCTCTCTCCTATGCTCTTGTGGATGGCACCTTGTACCGACAGTCTTTTGATCAAATGTGGTTATGCTGTTTAGACAAACACGAAGCCCGTACAATTATGATCGAGGTACATTCAGGTCTATGCCGAGCACATCAATCCGATCCAAAGATGAAAGCCAAGAACAGGAGACTAGGATACTACTGGCTTTCGATGATCACAGACTACATGTATGTAGCTAGGAGATGCCATCAGTGTCAAGTACACAGTGTGGTCCTACATCAACCACCCAATATTCTACATTCTAAATTGGCCTCATGGTCATTTGAGTGTTGGGGTACCACATAATGGGTCATATCGATCCTCCTCTTTCCAAGGGTCATCATTCATCTTAGCTACCACCAACTACTTTTCCAAGTGGGTGGAGGTAATCCCACTTAAAGAGGTCACAACTCAGCATGTGCTTCAATTTTTTAGAAACCATATCATATATAGGTTCGGGGTGCCTCGATGAATTATATCTGATAATGGTACTGCATTCAAAAGCACCAAGATTAACAGCTTTGCCAAGATACATAGTATAGATTGGAGATATTCCACCATCTACTATCCCAGGGCAAATGTCCTAGCATAAGCATTCAATAAGACTCTCATCTAGATACTAAAGAATACACTCGATTATAATAAGTGCTAGTGGCATGAGCAACTAGTTAAAGCCTTATGGGCATTCCGCACCACATACATAACTCCAATCCAATATACCCTGTTCTCCTTAGTGTACGGGTCCGAAGTCATTCTACCATTAGAAGTTCAGCTCCCATCACTGAGGATAGCAATGGGTAGTAAAATCACTACAGAGTAGAATGCGGAGTTGTGGTTAGAAGAGACCAAAGGTTTGAAGGAGAGATGTCTACGGGCTTGCCAAAACCTCGAGTTATATAAAGCCAAGATCATTCAAGCTCACAACAAGTTGGTCTGCCCTACAGCTTTTCAAGTAGGAGAGTTTGTTTTAGTTCTAAGGAAACCATTTCTCATCAAAAGATGGGAGGCAAGTTTGAACCCATTTGAGAAGGCCTTTTTATCATAGAGAAGGCCTAATAAGAAGGATCTTATTAACTTATTGATTATAAAGTGGAACATCCGATGCTTCCAATTAATGTGCTCTATTTGAAGAAATACTACCCATAAAATCATGTTTGAAAATAATTATCTTCAAAAATTTCATTCCAATTCATCAAAATATTCTCTTCATTTGAAGTATTATTTGCTTGTTTGTGAATCTGTCACGATGTGTTTAGGGTAGGTGTAAGAGAACCCAGGAGGCACCCTATCCTTCTTTCACAACACGAACACAAATTAATCATGATTCCTCAGCGCTATTAGAATAGGTGTGAGAGAATTTGAGAGCCATCATATTTCAACTAGCATAACTAAGTTAGGTGTGAGAGAACCCAAGCGACATCCTTCTTGGTGGAATGACAACTACCATTCATGGCACCATTCTATCAACTTTTAAGCGTGTTTTAGGATAGGTGTAAAATAACCCAAGTGGCATCTTGTCCTCTTCAAACATAAACACAAGCATAAAAACAAACACATGTATTTTGCCTCGGGCTATTTTGATGTGGGGGCAAACCCCCTATGGCACTCACTCATTAGGTGTTTTAGGTCGGGTTGACATGCTACCTTGCTAGTATGCACCCTAGTGGTCATTTATCTGGCGGATATGAGTCCCTGTGCTTTCTTCCTAACTTGATCATTGTAAATTAACGAGTGCATTGTTAGTTTGGTAGGCCTCACTGCACAGTCAGTAAGCTACCTCATATTGACTTCGTTTAAGAGGATGTAAGATTACACGCTATTTTATTGAACTAACCATCATGCACTGACTAGGTCGAATATATTTGAGGTTTAAGATAAGTCCCCAGTGGCTCCTTGCCTCTTGACTACTCTTGAGTTGATATATGCCCCCAAGTGGCATTCACTCTGTAATTGCCCTAGGTCGGATAACACAAGGCAAGACGCACTATCCCACAATCGCTATGTAGAAGGATGTGAGTCCCCGATGCTTTCTTCCTAGGCTGATTGTTGCAAATCATTGACACTTTAGGTTGGTTGATGTTTGCTATGCTCACAATGACTCACCAGGTAGATACACCACTCTTGGTAGATATGAGTCTCCACACTTTCTCCTTGAGTTGGCCACCGAATACATATAGACATTATCTTCTTTAGGGTTTTGGATAAAGCCCTTAGTGGCCCCTCCCCTATGGGTACTCTATTTGGATTATGTCCTTAGCATCCCCATTTAGACACTACCCGGTTTCTCTTGGATTGCATAATCCACCTTTCCTAGTAGCCACCCCTATGGTTGGAGAATTTGTTCAACGAATGCACAAATTCTCCCTTGGACCAGTAAATCTAAGATAGGTCTAGGCTGATAAAAGCTCATTCTCAGTATTATCTCTCGCAAACCAACAGGGTCCACGATAAGCAAACAAACCAAACAAATAAATCTATGTGCTTATGGATTAGGAATTCAAGCCCCCAGCAGCCCCTTTCCCAAGCAGGCATTGTATCTTTAAGATAGTGTCAGCAGAACTCCCTATAGGAATTGCCTAACTACACTTGAGTTAAGATAAGTCCCCAGGTCGGCACTATCTCTGTAGTCGCCCTTAGGTCAGGTTCAATCTATTTTTCTATAAACAAGTTGACCTGACAGTCATTTCACTTTGGAAGATGTAAGTCTACTATGCATTCTTTCTAGCATGACTATCGCAAACTGACGAGCAACCCTAGGTCGGGTTGACATGTTACCTTGCTAATGTGTCACCCCAGTGGTCTTTTATTCAAAAAAGATGTGAGTCCCCATGCTTTCTTCCCTAAATTAACTGCTATAAACTGAAAGGCAGCCCTTTGGTTGGATAGTTTTTCCCCTCGGCCGGGAAGCTACTCCCTTTGGATCGATAAATCTAAGTTGGCCCCTACTCAATGCAGTCCATCGCAAACCAACAAGATTCACCAAATATAATTAAAATGAAATTAATTTTAACTATCTTTGAGCTGATTTAAGTCCCCCAGTGAAATTCACTCAGTAGTCAGCCTAAGGTTGGTTTGACCCGTTGCCTCACCAACTAATCACCCCAGTGACTGATCCCTACTTTCGAGGATATAAGTATACTACGCTTTCTTCCTAGAATAGCCGTTGCACACTAAAAGGCAACCTCTCTAGTTGGATAGCCTTACCATGTGGTTGGTATACTATCCCTTTTGGATTGGTAAATCTGAAGTAGGCTGAGGCTGACATGGCCCCTACTCAGTGCGGTCCATCACAAACCGATAGGGTCTATCTCAAAATTTAAAATTTAAAATCTAAAATAAAATAAACCCTCCTCCCTAATTGGAGTCAAATTAAATAATCAAATCAATAAACTTTTTCTTAGTGAGATGCAAATCTTTTCAATTCTCCCAGTAGAATCAATTCAATCGAACTTGCTCCCTTAATGGAAGGTTCACATCTTTTATCCCCGGTGGATTCCAAATTTTAATCTCCAAGCGGATTTCACAACCTCTCATCCCCTAGTGGATGACCTAAACCTGCTTCCCTAGTGGAAGGTTCACATACTCCATCCCTGGTGGATTTCCCCTTCGCTCTCTTATATCTTTGAAATAAGTAGAGTTGCATTGCACTAAGCTCTTGATTCCTTCTGCACTTCAGGTTTAGGGGAAGATCATTTCTATTAGTGCTTGCGATCGTTGAGCATTGTTGATCATCTGGTCAACACCAATACGTGTGGTGTTCCTTGTCAGTCACACCACACCTATTGGGTGCCCTTTGTTGACCTCATTTTTATGATGAGCTCTCAACCTCTCCATCTTACACATAGGACTCCTCTTAGACTTTAAGAGATCCTTAATCTTAAGACACATCTAGTGATTAGGTGGACATTCAACCTAGCTCTACAGACTTAAAAGAGTTAGACATAGGAATAAGTCATGCTTTATGGGTGTTAAGAAAATTTACCAAGTGAAATTCCTCTTGACCCAAATTCCTCTCTTCCATCCTTCAAGTCAAATTTAAATCAATTCCAACTTAATTGATTTTCTCCAAACTCAAATCAATTCTAAATGATTGAAATCTATATGAAATTCCAAATGATTGAAATCTATAACAAATTCCAAATTAATTGAAACCCTTGATCAAAACTCATTCATGATCAATGTTTGAACTTGACCAAGTCAACATTTGAGCCTAACCTAGCCCAATTGGACACTTGACCCAAGTTGACCCAACTTGACCTAAAAAGTCAAAATATGTCAAAACTTGATCTAAGCCAAATTGATTGAAACCAATGGGTCAAGTTCATGCCAAAATGATTGTTGAACTTGACCAAATCCTCAATTGGCCAACTAGACCTAACCTAGTCCAATTGACCATGAACCCAACTTGACCTAAAAGGTCAAATTGAGCCAAACTAAAATATAAACCAAATTGATTGGAAATAAAGATACCAATACATTTCATATGACCAACCAAATATAAACCAACCCATGACCTAACCCAAATAGGTCAAATGGGTCAAATTGGTCAACTTGACCAATTTGACCTAAATGAACTCAATTGAACCAAAATCAAATGTAAACCATATTGAATCAAACCAAAGCCACCAAAACATTTAAAATGGTCATATAAACTTGAGCCAACCCTTGGTTTGACCCAATTTGACCAATTGGTCAACTTGACCCAAGTTGACCCATTTTGACCTAAATAGGTCAACATGAGCCGAATCATATCTAACCAACTCCAAATTTAATAAAACTTGGCCTAACCCATTTTTCAATCATAACAAACATACTCAAATTGAAACCTAAGCCAAATGATCATTTTACCCCTAGTCCATAGGGTAAATTTTGGCCAAATTCACTTAGAATTTGGTCAAATCATCTTCATGACCACTTGTCACCCTCTTAGTGGACCAAATGGACATTAGAGAATGCGGTCCACCTAACCCAATTGGTTTGGGTCAACCCAACCCAACCTAAGGCTAAAACTGACCACTTGCATGAAATTATGCACATGGAATCTCTCCTCCACTTGATTTAAGCACATGGGAGCTCCACTACTCCACTCCTTAGGCCAAACCGAATGCAAGGACACCTCTACCAACAAACCCACTCATGTGATCAATTGGATCAAAAGCTCCTTCACAACACCACTATGAGATATACTCCTTAATTCACTTGAATTTCATTCTAACACACTCGATTGAACTTAGGGATGCCAGAGCAAGCATTTGGAAGCCTCCCTAAGCTCTCTCAAGTAACTTGAACTTCTCCATTTCTCAGTTCTCAAATCGAAAACATGAGAACTCAAGCTAAAATCCAACTTACTCCACACTCAATACCAAGCCAATTCCTCCTTTGAGCACCTTGAGGATCAAATCGAACTCACTCCAAGATTCATTGAAGTTCCTAAGGCAAGGGAGGAGTGCTCTTAACCAAGATCAAGCCCAAGTGAAGGTGAAGTTGGCCCATAGAAGGATCTACCCAATTTTAACACCTCCAAACTTCAACAAAGCTTTGTCTCCACTAGATGAAGCTTCTCCAAGGGAATCGAGCACCAGTGATAGCATCTGATGAGGTAATCCATTAAACTGAGCTCAATTTAGCTATGGTCTGGTCCTTTGTGAAGTGAAATTTTATCTCATCAAAATCTAGCTGTTATATGTGATCTCCCTTGCATGGTGATGGTGTGGGTTGAATTTGAGATCAATCCGAGCACAATTGAGCTCGAATCATGCCATGGAAGATGGACGATGGAAATCTCCCACTTGCGATCTTAGGGAAGAATCATGGGCCGTCCATCCATGCATTTTGGATGAACGGCCATGATTAAAACATGTAGGATCCATAGATCATCCCTTAAGAACCATGGATCATCAACCTCCCAATTGACGGAGTAGGAGAAAGCGTAGTGCCGCCAATTATCGGCGCCATAATGTGACAACTTAAATCATGATCAATTGTGAAAACGACGAGGCCTATCCATGTGGAAGACGATTAGTCACATAAATAGGCTATTTAATTATCTAATTAACCAAGAAAATTTCAAATGTTCATATCAAAGTGTAGGAAAATTAGAAAAATATGAAATAAATTGCATATGAAAGGTATTTAAATTTAGAATATTATAAAATTGATTTCAATGGATTTTGAAAAGTGTTATTTTCTGGATTTGGATTTTATTGGAAATTTGATTTTTTTCTAATTACTCTCTAATTACCTCACTGATTAATTCCAAACTTCTTGGGTATAATTAGTGGGATGACTTTTGCATTCTCTAATTTTCTTGAGATTTATTGATGGTTTAATTAGAGGAATTGCTTGATTAATTTCTAATTACCCTTTTAACGTAATTAAGTTTAATTAAGTGTGTAATCAGTGGTTTAATCTCTTGATTGAGTTAATTAAGGTTTGTTTAAATGAACAGGAGGTTTATGGAATAATTTTTGGGATATTTCCCTTAAGATATTCCTTAAAACCCCCTCTCTCTTCCTTAATCCAAACTTAATAAAATTTTAAAATATGCTAATTACCAACCTAATTAATTTGATAAATTTTTAAAATCTTCTAAAACTTAACTAATCCATCTAGGGTAGATGCTTAGGTGTTCAATAACCTAAGTACATTAAGAAAATCAAAATCTAACTCACTTATGTAAATTATGAAATTACATATCTTAAAATAAATTAATCATTAATCATGATCCAAATGCACCCTTTCTTCTTAGGTGCATTATCACTATTTAAATTTTGTGTAATTTTATGTCATATCATTGGCTCATAATTATTTGATTAAATATGAAGGTGGTGTGTGGGGACAATTAACACACTTAATTCACATCTTAACCTAAATAGTATAAAAATCTCCTAATGATCCTAAGAACA
Organism: Cymbidium sinense; assembly: GCA_021442155.1. NCBI lineage: Eukaryota > Viridiplantae > Streptophyta > Magnoliopsida > Asparagales > Orchidaceae > Cymbidium > Cymbidium sinense. The sequence continues at coordinate 148,503,832 of CM038216.1, forward strand.
AACTATAATCACTCATATGCTAAATGGGTTAGGACCAAAGAAACATTCTTTCACATTTTCCAAATCAAACATAAAGCAAATTCAAACAAAAAAATCACATTAAACAAACTTTGATTCATTTGAACTTTCTTATTTCATAGGATTGTCTTTAGGAATTAATTAGGGTGAATGAATTTACATTGCTTTTATCACTTTATTTCTACTTTGATTGTCTTTAGGAATTAAATCGTACTCACTTATGCCTTTCATACATACACATGTGCATGTGAATAATGGATAAAAGAAACCCTTCTTTCTACTTAATGAAAATCATGCATCATAAAGCATTTCAATTTTATTAAGTAATATTTCTTAGCATTCATCATAAAGTGTGCTAAACATTTCATTTGTATGTGTAGATATGTTTAGAATTCATTAATATGAATGTTATATATATTGGAAAATAAATGAATTGATGTGTGTTTTGTGATATTAATTCACTTTACTTAATCTTAAAATTTATTTCTTTTTGAATAGGTTTGTTTAAGGAAAATCTAAACTTAGGATTAATTAAAACATATAATAAAATATTCACTAAGCAAAATCAAAGATGAATATGCTTTAAAATTGATTAGGGTAAGGAAGGAAAGAGAAGTTCTCTTCTCATTTTCCTCTCTTTAGAACCTTTAGTAATTAAGTGGGTCCATTTAAACCAAACAAAAATAATCAAATAAAATTAACCCAAATAAAGTAAACAACTTAAGTGAAACTACCCTCTAAGTTTAACATTTTCATACTTAGGAAATCTAAGCCTTAAAGCCATAGCTAAGCATCATGCACAAACCTTTTAAAGCACACACAGACTAAGTCACCATTTTTAGCTTTAGGTTAGGGAGGTGCATGGTTTGATGTTTGCTTTTATTTTGTGATGTTTTATTTCTAGTCTGGATATTAGGGTGAATGTGCGTAGAATGAATGGTAGGATAATCTTATTCTAACTATTGTCTTCTGCAGGGGATTGTGCTTAAGGGGCGCTGTAATAAAAAATATGAATGCTTTTATTGTGCAGGTGCTTATACACCTAAGAATAATCCAAAGGCCAGGTGGACATGGTTACCTATGTGTGGGGTGCTAAGTCTAATATACATGCTTTGAATTTGTATGATTTATTTAGCCAATCTCTATTTTGTAGGTGTTAGTTAGATTTACTTTTCCTCTTCATGTAATTTTGCAATTAGGATTTTGGAATGATTGTTATGGGGGATTAGGATGAACATTGGTCATAAGATCTTATCTTATGTACCATGTGAAGCATTTGGAGCAACCACATTCCAACCATCCAAAAGATGAAACTAAAAGAAGAAAGGAGCAAGAAGAAAGAAGAAGAGAAGAAAGAAGAAAGGAAGAAATGAAGGCCCCCTTAACATGAATTCCTAGCTTGATTGTAAATTAATTCATTTGTAATCCGGATTGTATAAGGGTGGAGCTCAGCTACCCAATTTGTTTTGGTATAAATTAATTATTTATTGGTATATTTGAGGTTGGACGTTTACATTTTTAAATATTTGATATTTCTTTGTATCCTTAAAAAGATGAAAATATTTCACTAGTATCTTTCTTGCTTTGATATTAATTTGGATGGCGTTAGGCTCTTGGAAAAATAAATCTTGTCAATTAATCAACTCAAAAATTAAAAATAAATAACTTATAACGTCACCTAAAGTCTAAGTTAAAATCAAGATAAAAGAATTAGTAACTCTTTAGCTGGATGTGTATTTTCTTTTCTAAATCATGTATAGGGCATATTATTTGACTCTTGAATTAGAGGGCTTCCACCTTTGCTAGAGAACTTGGCTTGACCTGTGAGAGCCATGGTAGAAACACAGCTCCTTATCTTGCTGATTTTAGCTCATAATCTTATTTCTCATGCATTAGGCATATGAATCCCATAAGCCTGAGTCAATTGATTGTCCAAAAATAAAAATACAATGTAATATGATTTGCATTAGATTTAAATCATTTGAAGCATGCCCTTACATGATATAGTCTCTTTCTAAATAAATAACAATCTTGTTATCTTGCATAAACATAAGACTTTCCTACATGAATTTAAAATCATAGGAGGAGTTAGTTGGTGGCCACCCCCAGGCGGTTGTAAGTCCAATAGTCAGGTGATTTATCCTCTCTTATGGAGGTAAACCAAATACTCATTTGTTAGCCTTAAATTTAGGTCGTGCTTTTGGCCCTCGTCAAAGCTCCCTAGATTTAGGTTCAGAGATTACTACTTCCTTTACGGGCCATAAGCATAAATTCTCACCTATTAGGTACTTCCATAGCATTATACCATTGAATTGTAAGCCCTAACATTCTAATAAAAATTCAACTCAAACACATTAATTCAATTTCAAAAATGTAAAGTCCAACCATAGGGTAGTTTGAGGTGCTTACTAGGCTCCCTAGTATCTAAAGCATCCCCTACTTATTTTTATTTGACTTCGATAAGAACTCCTTCTTATTGATCGATCCCACTTGACTTTTTCAAAATAAACCAATTGATTGATAATCCTACCTTTTCAAAATCTTTGGAGATAATGTTCATTTACCTTAATCGAGAGTATTCCTAAGGATGTAATTAACTATGGGGGCTTACCTCCATAGGGAACTTAACAAACCTAGTTTAAAATAAATCCTACTTTTCTTTTCCATGTAAAGTAGGGGAAGAATCTCTGGTACATATGCAGACCCATTGTCCTTAGGAGTCCTTATTGAGTTGATTAGGTCCATTATAGGGTGCTGACTTCTATCTTTTGAGATAGTACACCTCTCCTCAATGTCATACCCAATCACCAATAAGAATATCCGTAGATCTACGTGATGTCCAAATACATAAGAGAATATTTCTATCTTTATTTTATTCTGCATAGATTGAAGATGGAAGTATACATCTTAGAAAAATGAACATGATATGTAAATTTTTCACCATAGATTTTTCTAGTGACTCCATTGGGGATGGTTCCTCTCTCCATATTTGGTAAATGATCATTGTCTCCAAATCTGATAATGGGTTTGTACTTTTGTATGAATCCAAGATTATCTTTATTTTCATTGGCACTTAACTTATTTCATCTTTAAGTTAAGCTAGCCAATATCTTTAGGTTTTAGGACATCACCCCGTGTTGGTCTTAAAATCTCTGTTAGGTTCCCCAATGGGTAAAAATAAAAATTGAATAAAAAGAAAATGATCAAAGACTTTTGTGGTGTTTATTTTTGGAATGTGGGACACCATGCAGATTTGAGTGTGTACTTATTGAAGTGATCGGGTATGACATTAAGGAATGATGTACTATCCCTAATAAGGACTCCTAAGACATGATGGGTCTTCGAATATACTAGAGATCTTTCCCCTACTTTACATGGAAAAGTAAAGTAGGGTTTATTTTAAGCTAGGTTTATTAAGTTCCTATGGAGGCAAGCCCCCATAGTTAATTACATCCTATAGAATGGGAGTTCCTTAAGAATACTCTTGATTAAAGTGCATAATTAGGGTCTCCAAAGATTTCAAGGTTAAGACTATCAAAAGATTGGCTATTTTAGAAAAATCAAATGGGATAAATCAAGGAGAAGACTTATTTTTGGAATCCAAAGGAAAAAGTAGGAAATGCTCATGATACTAGAAAGCTTAGTGAGCACTCCAATCTACCATAGAATTGGGTTTTATATTTTTGAAATGGAAGAGAGATAATTATTTGAGTTGATATTTTATTAGATTGATAGGGCTTATAATTCTACAATATAAGATTATGAAAATACTAAGAGGAGATAATTTATGCTTGTAGCCCACAAAGGGAAACAACAATCTCATATCCTCTAGGAGCGAGAGCCAAAAACCTAAATCTAAGATGAAAATGAGTATATGATTTACCTCTACAAAAGAGAATAAACCACCTGATTGCTGGACTTATTACCGCTTGGAGTGGCAGCCAGCTAACTCCTCCGCTTTAAATCCATGTAGGCAAGTCTTATGCTTTGCAAGATGGCTAGGCTGCTGTTCATTTAGAAAGGAGACTAAGTCCTTAAACTCACTCCGTAAGAGATTAGAGCTTGAGTGGAATGAAACCATGACTAATCTAATGCAAATTTTATCAAATTTATTTGATTCTTTTAGACTCTTTGTTTTGACACAGGCTATGAGATTTTGTATGCCTAAATACATGAGAATTTAATTATGGGCCCAAATGAAGAGAGCGAGGGGTGTTCTTCCACCAAAGGCTCTCACAAGTTAAGCCTTTATTCTCTGGCAAAGATGGAAGCCCCCTCTTAACAAGAGTGGAATAATATAACATGCATGATTTATACATTCATTCATCTAGCTAAGGGGTTGCTAAAAATTTTATTATCTTGATTTAATTCCTAGAAGTTTATGCAAGGTTATGAGTTGTTTTAAAATTTTAGTTATGAGTTATTAGTGAGATAGAAAATTTAATATTATCCTAAGAGCCTACCACATCTAAGCCACACATTCAAGCATCAATCATAAAGAAACTATGAAAAGTATGATGTTCCAATGCGCAATCTAAACACAATATCAAATAATTTTATAGACTACTATAAAAGAATAAAAGGCCAGTGCGGTTGAGTTCACCGTACACCCCAAAAGAGAAAAAAATATGGGTAGTTTAGCTCTACCCTTATACAACCTGGATTAAAATAATAATATATGCTATGGGGTCTTCTTTTCTTCATTTCTTCATTTTCTTTTTTTTTATTTAATTTCCTCCAAAGGCATCATAGGGCACCCCAGGGACTAAACCTTCTAGCAACTACTCATCCTAATCCCCCATAACACTAATCCTAATTCTAATACAAAATTACATCAAAAATAGAAAAAGTAAATCTAACTATACCTACAAAATAAATGTTAACTAAACACACCATGCAACCCAAGCAATTATATGAATAATTTGGACTTAGCACCCACACATGGGTAACTAAGCCCACCTATCCTAACATGAGTTATGCTTAGGGGTTAAGCAACCTGCACATCAAATGCATTTATATTTTTATTACAGTGGCCCCTTAAGCACAACCCCCTGCAAAAAATATAATTACGCTAATAACGACCTAACATTTAGTCTACAAAACATACACCCTAACATCCAGTCTAAAATATTACATCACAAAACAAAACACAAAAGCATACATACAATGCCCTAACTTAACATTAGAAGTGGTGACTTAGTATTCTAATGTGTGTGCTTTAGGCTTGTGTGACAAGATTTTGCTAGGCTTCTTTAGTTTAAATTTCAATTTGGAGTTTGAATTTTTTTTAAATTTTACCTTTGGGTGATTTCAATTTAAATGATTTAATGCTTTATTTTTTTTTTTTCTTTATTTCACTTTGATTTAGTTAAATGATGTTTAGGTTTTCAAGAATGAAGAATAGAATGAATTCCATTTGTAGATAGAAATCACCCTATTCTACATCCTAACACCTAAAGAATCTAACTAAGGTCCTTAAGTATCTTAATTAGGCCATTTGAATTTGTGTAATTCATTTGATTTGATTTATTTAATTTGATTTAGAATTTAGAATTTGAGTTGGTTTAAGTATTTGATTGATTAATTTTGATTTAGATGTTTTGGTTTAATTACATCTTGATAATTCAATATCCTTGATCTCTAATGAAGTTTAAGGCTATTTAAATTCATGTGGTTTTGATTGATTAATTTCAGATTAGATGTTTTGGTTTAATTAAATCTTGATAATTCAATATCCTTTTAAATTAATATTTAATTCTTTTCTTTGATTATGGTTATGTGACTTAACTTTATGTTTATTTAATTTGATTCTGGTTCATTTATTTGTAGTTTCATCAGATTAGATTAATTGAGATTTTATTTTAATTTTAATTGAGTTTGATTCTTTGTAATTAAGATTTTATTTTTAATCTCATCCATTTGTCATGTTCATCAAAGTCTAGTTTGTATTTTTGATTTCGTACATTAGATAGTTGATTAGTTTATCTTATTTAAGTAGGTTGAATGAGATTTGATTTGATTACATATTAAATTCATGAGAGTCTTTCTTAATTTAATTTAATTTGATTTAATTTGATTTGATTAGCTTTATTGGTTTATGAGTTTGCTTAGGTTCAATGTGATTTTATGATTAGTTTAATTAAGAAATGTATTTATGTTAATTATAAAGGTTTGTTTAATTTTCAATTTAACTTCAGATTTGTTTAGACTAATGATGTAATTACTGACTTAATAATTTAGGTTTAGTTTTAGTTTTGATTAGTATTTGATTTCATTTATGTTTGATTAAGCTTAGGTTTAATATGATTAATTTAATTAACTTAACTAGTTTATTTAAGAGGTATAATTAATTATTAAATTAAATAAAGAATTATTTAATTTTTAATTTAATTTCATATTTATTTGGGTTAATGATGTAATTCATGAGTTAATGATTTAAGTTTAAATTAGAATTTGATTAGCATTTAATTGCATTTTACATTTGATTGAGCTTAAGTTTAATATGATTAATTTAATTGACTTAATTAATTTATTTAATAAGTGTGATTAAATTAATTAGTATATTAATTAAGTGTTTGATTTGAATTAATTTTAATGTGATTTATAAAATTAATTTGGTTTATCAAGATGATGGATCAATTTATTAAGTTTGCATTAATTAGATGTTTGATTAATTAAGTTTGATTAAGGGTGATTAAAATTTTAAATTATTATATTAATTAAGGGTTCATTTAATTAGAGATTAATGACTTAGTGATTTAAGTTTAATTTGGGTTTTGATTAGTATTTAATTGCATTTTAATTATGTTTGGTTAAGCTTAGGTTTAATATGATTAATTTGATTAAGTTAATTAGTTTACTTGTGGGGTGTCATTATTAAATTAGTAGATTAATTAAGTGTTTGATTTGAATTAATTTTAATATGATTTATAAAATTAATTTGGTTTATTAAGATGATGGATTAATTTTTTAAGTTTGCATTAATTAAGTGTTTATTCAATTGGATTAGCTTAAGGATAATTAAATTTGATTAAGGGTAATTAAAATTTTAAATTATTAGATTAATTAAGGTTTTTCTTAATTAAGATTAATGACTTAATTTCTCACATGTGAGTGATTTGATTTAGTTAAGTATTTTACTTAAGTTTGATTTGATTAAGGGGTTATTGTTATTACCATCATTATTATTAAGTGAATTAATTATTTTTTCAGTTCAATTAAGTTTGATTATTTATGATTAGAGTTTTATTTGATTTGATTCATTTATTATATTTGTTAAGTATTTTATTTTTTATGAATTAACGAGCCCTTGTTTGCAATTTTTGGTTAAGTATTTTATTTTTTTATGAAGTTTTGAAGTCTTACATGATTTAAATTAATTTTTAAAAAAAAAAAAATACGCGCGGCGCTAACGTCAGCCGTTGGGTGGGAAGACTGGTCAACCCACGGAGAGCAACCTGCGGCTCACCTGACAATCCATCATGGTCGAATAGTCGGTCGGCGCGATCGAGGCGAGATGCGCGATGCGATCCGAGTCATGAACGCGCATAATGGACGGCATCACATCGGCAATCTCGGATCACGATCCTATTGTTGATCCGTGAACCACGCGATCGGACAATCCATTTTACATTAGGTGATCTGAAGGCCCGGATCACGCGATCCATGCACGATCTGAGCCATCTGATCGTGCGAACCGCGCGATCGGATGGTCCAGATATCATTAGGTGATCTAAAGGCGGATCGTGATCCATGATCCATGAAGCTGCGGGGATGGCGGTTGTAGTGGCGATGAACATTATTTTTAGGCCTTTTTAAAGGGAAAAATGAGATTTCTAAATGAAAATTATCCAAATGGATCCATTTTCATGTCGATTTGCACCGAAAAAAAAATCTATTTTCTAATTGGGATGATTAAAAGTAAAAATGCGATTATCTAGGGAAAATTCCTAAAATCGCAAGAAAATTAATACAAAATGTGAGAAATCCTAGGGTTGGCAAAGTTTGGCAAAATTTACCTCCCCGGGGATGGTTTCTGGCAGCGGTGAAGATCCAAGTGAACTCGTAGGCATGTGAGGAAGAATGATCTTTAACCTTCGCCTCCCTTCGGAATGCCATCTTCTCGATGTTTACCGTCACCTTATCGGAAAAGCACCTATTTGTATTTTTGAGCTAAAAAATGGCTCAAAGAGGTGGGGGATGAGTTCTTTTTTGCTTTGAGAAGCTTTTGGGGTCTGAATGGTGATGGGAGCGAGAGGTCTAAAGCCTCATTTCTCCCTTCTTTTATAATGGCCGAAAATCCACTCATTTTTGAATTTTTTTTTGGCTCCAAATTGATTGCCATCTTGCTTGGGGTGGTTGGGATGGATGATGGATTGATTGAGGACTTTGAATTTTTGCTCTAAAGTTCTCTCTTGCTACCATATGATCAGCTCTATTCAATGCAAATGTTGGGGAGGAGTTAAGTGCATGTGATGGGGAGAATTAAATGAGGTTGGGTGGAATCCTATGTGGGAGAGGATCCATGAGGGATTTAAATGGGTTAGGTTGGTTTTGCACTAATCCCAAATGTGTTTGGGTCGGGTTTGATCATCCCCCAATGGGTCTTGGCTTGGTTTCAAGGGATTTGGCTTAATTTGGATTATATGGGTCATATTAGGTTAAATTGATCCATTTGACCAAAATTGGCCAAATTATCTGTTATGGGATTCATGTTCAATTAGCTAATTGAAGATGAATGTGATCTTTGGTTTGAATTAATTTGGATTTAATTTGATTTAGGCCAAATTGACCCTTTAGGCCAATTTGGGCTAAGTTAGGCCAAGTTGACCAATTGTGCTCGATTGATCAAATTGGGTTTAATTATGGCTTTGGTCAAGTTCAATAATCAATTTGGAATGAACTTCAGTCATTGGTTGTAATCAGTTTGGTTAGATCATGATTTGACCCAATTTGGTCATTTAGGCTAAGTTGGGTCAACTTGGATCAAATGGCCAATTGGCCTTGATTTGGCTAAATTGGTGATCAAGTCATATTTAAATATTGACTTTGGGTTGATTCAAATCATTGGTTTCAATCAATTTGGTGTAGGATGAGTTTTGGCTAGTTTTGGTTTATTTGGGATAAGAGTTGACTTGGTCAAATGACTAACTTCACTTGGTTTGACCAAATTGATTGCATTTGATCATTCTAGGGTGATCAACAATCATGGTGGAAGGTTTTGGTGAGCTTAGTTTAATCCAATTTGGGTTGGATTAGAAGTTGGCTCAAATGGGTCCTTTTGGTCACTTTGGGTCAAATGGACCTAAGTGGGTCAATTGGTTTGGTTTTGGTTTGATTCGAGTTTAGTTGAACTTATATATGAGCCCTAGATTGAAATATAAATTCAATAGCAATCAATTTGGAGTCCAATAGGTTTTGGCTTAATTGAAAGTTTTAAATCTAATGGGCTAAGTTAGGCTTAACTTGGGTTGACTTGAATTTAGTTTGATGATTGTAGGTTTTATTTATATTTGGATAAATGATCGAATGAATGATTGATTCGAGAAAATCTATTAGTTTTGACTTGATTTGGATATATGGGCTTAGATTGAGTTTGGATTTGATTTTCATTATAGTTTTGGTCATTTGAATTTGGATTTCATTTATATTTGTGAATATGAATGAAAGAATAATTGATTTATAAAGAAATCAATTGCATTTGATTTGATCTAAAGGAAATTTTGGCTAAGCTTATAAATGTGGTTCATATGGCTTAGGAAGGGTTTTAGGATTTGATTTTGGGTTTCAATCATTTGGAGTAAAATTTGAAATTAGATTTGAATTTGAATTTGAATTTGAGATTTGGTTTGAGAAATGAATCTAGGTTTGATTTGAGAAAGTGTACCTAGATTGGGTTTTGGCTATGGGATAGGTAATTTCATTAAACCCTAAGGCATAGCCTAATCTTATGATTAACACTTCTAAGTCTCTAGGCTTAGGTTAAGTGTTCACCTAATCACCAGAAGTGTCTTATGACTAAGGAGTTCTTAGTGTTTAGAAGAGTCCTAAGTCTAAGAAGAGGAGGTTAAGAGCTCACTCCAAAAGTGAGGTCACACTTCCTCCTTACTATTTTTATGGTAAGGAAAGGTTCACTCTAAAATAAGAAAGACAAAATAAATCCTTCATTTATATATATATATATATTGCTTTTCAAAAAGCACTCTTTCAAAATGCACATAATAAAATGTTTTGCATAAAAATTTTCTTAAATCACCTTCATCTAACAATCTTCATGATTGTTATATGTAGGATCATCTTTACAAAAATAAGATTCCAACAATCACATTTTCTTAAAAAAAAAAGCACAAATGAACTTCTTCACTCAATTAATTTTGATGAAGACTTCATTTTCAAAAATAAAATTCCAACAATCATGTTTTCAAAAGTATAAAATTTAAGATGAGCCTTTCCATTCAATACATCCAAATGTGCTAGATAGATGTTACATCTTCAAGCAAAATAACAATTTTGAGATTCCACTCAACACATTCCACATGTGTTAAGTTGAAATTTTCAAATTTTTCAAAAAGCACATATGAATATCTCCGTTCAATAGGCCCAAATTTATTGAATGGTAATTTCATTTCCAAATAAAATAAGATTATTTTGAAATGCCACTTAACATATTCCATATATGATTAGGTTGGGATTTCCTCTTTCAAAAAAAGCAATAATCACACACAAAATACATCTTTGGAAAATGAACCATAATTGATTTCCATCTTACATACCCAAATTTGTTAAATGAAAATCTCTCTTTTCAAAATCAACAAAAACAAAATTTTTCAAAACACATTTAGAACTTCATTATAGCATACCATATTTGCTAAAATGAAGTCTCCCTTTTTCAACTCAAAAATTTTGAAACACATTTTTGGAATTTCATTTAGCATACTCAAATTTTCTAAGTGAAATGTCCATTTCAAAAAATCTAAAGCACATTGGGACTTTATTTTAGCATACCATATTTGCTAAAGTGAAGTCTATATTTTTCAATCAAAATCCAAAAACAAAAAGAAACACATTATGACTATTAAATTTGTTGAGGATCTTACTTTTCAAAATCAAATCAAAATCAAAAGAAACACATTAGGATTTTCTTAGCATACTCAAATTGGCTAAGAGTCCTATTTTCAAAATTTTCAAAAATAAAACACAGTTGGATTTCCTCATTTAGCATACCCAAATTTGCTAAGTGAGAATTCCATTTTTCAAATCACAAATGATTTTCAAAACAAAGCAATCAAAGAAACAAGAAGAAGAAATTATTTTCAAACACCCCACTTAGCATATCCAAATTTGCTAAGTGAGTAAATTCCAGAAATCTCAAATCTCAAATCATTTGAACTTGACTTAACATTTTCAAAATGTTGGGCATGGGTTCAAATTCTAAATTCTAAATTCAAAATGAACAGGAATCTAAATCAAGTTTATTTTCAACACTGGAGACTTTCGTTCTGTGTCAATTTTAGTCCCAGTTGATAGCAATGGCGCATAGATATGTGTTTACATTTTCCCCGCGGGATGGATGGCCTGGATTAGGCGGCCTTCCACTGATTACCCACCTCATTTACTTTAGACAAGGTTTTGAGGGGGACCATATTACATGTGAGAGCACTCCCCTTATGACTATTAGCAGGAGCATAGTGGTGAGCATGTCATTGGATCGACATACCGATTTGATATTCCCTCACAAGAGGAAGGCGTGGTAGTTCTGCGTGGCGGTGTCAATGCTATGTTCAATGTGGTGCAGCGCCTTGTTGTTTCCCATGATGTCCCAGTTAGGGCTAGCACCCACTCATTAGCTCCTTCCAAGGGGAAGGCTCCTCTGATCCCAGGGATTGTCTCCCCTAATTTTGAGGTCGGGTCTAGCTCTTACTTTTACTCCCAAGACCCAAAGAGGAATAAAGCTGCGATAAGCGTACCATACTCACATGCTAGGAGATGGAGGCTACAAGTCTATTATAGAGGTAGCCACTTTGTTTCCTGTTGGTTCTGATGAACCCATTCCATCCTCTCTATCGCGAGAGAGGATGCCAGGAGGATCTACTTCACCACCACGGTGATTCAATTTCACTAGTGGAGTGTAGTAGGTCATATGTCAACCTCCGTTGTTATATGAGTTGGGAGCTATAGGATCTGATGCAGGGCTTGATTTGATCTTCTATCCCCATGGCGTGGGAAGCATCTTCGAGAGGGCGGGGAGGCCCATACCGTTCATATCACTACCGGAGGGAGGAGAGGTTGTTAGTCGGCCTTCGTACTCATTTATTTTCCTGATCGGTGTGCTACCCGCATCGATCATACCGACAATATTCTGCTTATGGGGACTACTCATCATAGGAGGAGAGCTCCTATTTCGAAAGAGTCAATGGTGCCTCCACCACCGCTCACCCCATCATCTCATCCATATTTTAGCATCTCGGTTCCAAGGCCATGAAGGCCACATGGGAGAAGAGGTCACGGTGATCGGCTATGGCCAAGAGATCCCATCCCATCTACACCTACTGGCAGGTCAAGCTCTTTTTTGACCTTCATCCCCAGTAGTGGTGAAGAAGGAATGTGGCGACCTCAAGCATAGTGGTTGTCCTTACCACCATCACCACATAGACATAGAGATGGTTATAGTTGGAGGAGAAGGTGACTAGTTGTATCATAGAACCTCTAGAGTGTCACCCATACTGAGTTAGATGATGAGTGTATCTCTTCCAGTATGATAGCCCTCACAGGTTGATCTCCAACAGTAGGAGGTCGGTGCCTCACAGTATATGATAATGATCCCACCACCAGTCAGCCAAAGTTATTTGTGCTAGTCCTGATAGATCATTCTTTAGATGATATAGTGGCTCATTATTTCATGGAGACTATCTATGAGGAGAAGATCAACTTTGATGAAGATGATTTATTGGGAGACTTGGGGTTTGCATGGTAGATACTGGGATCCCTCTTTGAGGAGCGTGGAAGTTGAGGTGAGGGAAGGGGTCTCTGCATGATAATAGAAAAGATAAAAGATAGATAGGATGGAGAAGAGGCTCGAAGATTTGTTAATAGTTGTCTTAGCATTACAGAACCAATCCCTAACAGTTCATCCTACCATAGCTGAGACTAGTCATCCAAGACTTTACCTTAAGTAGAGCAAGGTAGCACCAACATGTATATAAAGGTAGTGGATAGTACCTTCATACAGTAAAAAGATATTAGCAAATGAAGGAAGTGTTGGCTCAAGCTTGAGGAGGATCATCGGTTCCAAAGGGTAGACCCTACCCGGAGGAATTCAATGCAATCCAATATCCTAAGGGTTTCATGCCACCTTCTTTCAAGAGTTTTGATGGATAGTAGGGCAGAACACACATGCTCATTTTAGCTAGTTGTGCAATCTTTGGTGGCAATGATGCTTTACTCTTTCATTCATTTGTCAGTAGCTTAGTAGGGATAGCTTTTGATTGGTATGCTGAACTTCCCAATAGTTCAGTAAAGACTTTTGCTGAGTTGGAGCAACTCTTTATCAAGAGGTTTGTTGGAGCTCAGCAAAGGGTCAATGTTGGCAATCTCATTGTGGCTCAACAAAATCATGGTGAGTCTCTCGTTGATTACATTCTCAGATGGCATAATTTTAATATGAAATGCAACCACAGATGTCAATAGCACACCATTGAGATTTTGCATAAGAATATCCATGGCCTAGTCCCTTCATGCTCAAAGGTTTCACCATCAAAACCTTTGAGAAATTAATCAACAAGGTGGCTAACTTGCAAGGAGAAGCCAAATAGTTACTTTCTCTAGATCCACTAACAAAGCCAAAGTCACAGAAGGTATATGAGAAGAAGCGAGGCGGTGATAGTGATGGAAGAAATAGCCAGCCAAATAGCGGTTTGAGACCACTCCGACCATCACATCTCTTCACCACCATCAGGTGACTACCACCGGCTCCATGGCCTACACCACCTCCTCCTCACATCATCATACATACCCATAAGTAGCTATGGTCCACCTACTCTTTTGGATAAACTTAATAAATCTTATTCATTTAAGAGGGAGGTAATCAGGAAGATATTTAAGAATATCTTAAAGAAGCCAAATTTTCAACTACCCGAACCTAGGAGATCGGAGGAAGTGGGCAAAAGCCATTATCTTAACTTTTATCCCTACCACCGTATGCTAGGTCATATTTTGGAAGATTGCTTCACATTTAAGTATTGGCTTGAACATAGCTTCAAGACCGGTGCTATAGTTATCCCAAAGGAATACCTTGTGGAACAACCATCCAGTTCCATTAGGGTAATCCTTGGGGATACTTGCGATCCTTCCAAAACCAAAGAAGGTTGGGATATCTCCTTATCCAAAACCTCTAAAAAGATTGTTCAAAAGATCAATAAACTTTCCTTGCAGGTGCCTAAGTCAGCTCAAAGCTCCCACATCAAATAAGGTTTGCAAGTTGCCAGAGTCAACTCAAGAAAAGGGGGAGCTCAGCGGCGGCGTAGCATGTGCGGACAATAGCATGGCGCCGAGATAAGAGCAAACCGCGAGTCGCCTCTTGTCCACCATTGTAGCTACCATGTTACCACTACTTAGTTCTTCTTCTTATAGTAGATATCTTGTATCGACGGATAAGGGCATCAAATCCCTCACCTCTCTTACTTTACTTGATTTCTACTTTGTACCTCCTGTCAAATCCAAGAAATTGAATAAAATAAGCTTGAATTACATCATGTCACCGATGGGTTGTTTGAATATATTCTAATAACTCTTCAAGTCTAAACAACTATAATTTTGATCTTCCTCTTTCGATTGAGTTGGATTTTTCTAGAATACTACGGGTTCACCTCTTGAGATAGACTTGGAATCATCCAATTAGGGTCCCATAGGAGAAGTTGTAGGTGAGCGTGCGGTAGAACCTTCCATTACCCCCAAGAGATCAGAGTCTCCAGTAGCAGGTTCTACCTCCGCACCTCAAGATGAGGGAAACAAGTCATTGGTTGGAGGATCAAGAAGCCCCTCCACAAGATGCTCCACCCTTGGATATGCTTGTGGAGGATCAGGTGGACTACGTCTTGTCTCACCAGAAAGTTGTCATCTAAGTTAAGCATATATGATGCCCTTATCTTATCCAAAGAGATGAGGGAATCATTAATCAAGGCTCTCCTTGATCAGATATGCTTAGCTCGGGACACTATTGGTGAGGCACATTATTCTAGAGAAGCTCAATCACTTTCAGATGAAGACCTACTTAGGGACATGGAGCACAACCATCCCCTCACATCAGTTGACATGGGGACTTAGACTTGTCGAGTTCATCGATCCAAGTGCATTGAATATGAGTCTAAAGACCCTTGCCTATTTGAGGATCGACATCTCCACACTCTGAGGGGATCGGATGATGTTAAGAGGACTCAATGAATAAGGCGAGTGGGCTTTAGGTTCTATAGTGTTACCTTTGAAGATAGGTGACTGGAAGTTTGAAGCCAAGTTTTATATCAATTGATTTAAATACTCTATTCATCGCTTTGCTTAGTAGGCCTTGGATACACCAAAATAAGATAATTCTATTCTCCTTTCATTAGTGCATCAAATTTAGGAAGGATGTGATTGAATATTGTGTCAAAGGAGGTGAAAAGCTATTTTCAGTTAGAGAGGTTGAGATATATGCGGATGTGACCTACTATCTTCCTCAAAACACCCTTTCTAGTGAACTTGGAAAAAAATTCAAATTCAAAAGAAAAAGAAAAAGAAGAAAAATAAAAGCAAAAGAAAAGAAAAGAAAAAATGAAAATCCAAGTGAACAAGAAAGGGAAATTGAAGAAGAAGAAAGCTCATATCACATTACCCAGTTCATTCCATCATATAGACATGTGGGTAGGATGACTCAACCTCCACTAGAGGCAAAGGCGAGTTCAGGTGGAAGACCCCTGATTGGCCATTACCTAATAGAGATTATGTTCTAGTTCATAGGAGTACCCTTACTATTCACAAAGACTTGGAATCCAGTTTAGAGGATGAGTCTAATGTGATTAGCATACCAGCCAACCCCTCTCAGTGAGTTTCATTGGAGGTGACATTCAAACTGGACAATGATGAAGACCAGGCCTCCAGACAAAGCAAAATTATTCAAATCAGATGTATGTAAAACTATCAGGCAGCAGTTGAGAACCTTAGCTTTAACCTCACTTTCACCCCAAAAAGTTGAAGGTTTGGTAGTTAAGGAAGCCCCTAAGTCTTCCAAAGATATGAAGCCAAAGAAATTCTTTTTATGATCATCCTCCTCAAGTCCTAAAGTTGATGTAGAACTTGAGGAGAATTCATACAAAGAATTAATGGAATTATCGTTTAACTTTTACTAGCCTTGTGTTCCTAATCTTATATAGAAAGGTTTGGTTCTTCATACATGGTCAGCACAAATTCGAGTATTTTGAGAAGGCGTGGAATAATATGCAGGAAGCACAATCAAGGTAGGACTAGATTGGTACATTGGGTCAATCGATGATGATGATTCTTGCTTAGTTGTTACCAATCATTTGAGTTCTTTTCTTTTCACACCAACTCTTATGATGTGTGTTTAGAAATCTCAAATGATCTAGATGATCTCCAAATCAAAGATGCACCCCTAGAATTTGAAGAGGAGATCCATTCAATAATTGACAAGCTTAAAGAAATCAACCTCAGGACTGAAGAAAATCCATGCCTGATGTACATCAGTTCATTGTTGAATGAAGAAGAAACCAATGACTTAGTTAGGCTATTGACTGAGTTTAAGGACTAGTTTACATGGAGTTATGAAGAGATGTCCAGATTATCTCCTGACGTAGCAGTCCACAAACTAGCAATAGATCCTAACACTATCCCTATCAAGCAAGCTCTTAGATGCATGTGATTAGAAATTGAACAATAGGTCATTTAAAGTGAAAGCGATCGATGCTAGTTTCATCGGGAAGAAAAATATCCTACAGTTAGCTTAAGTAGTTAAGAAGAAGAATGGCCAAATTGCATTTGTGTCAATTTTAGGACTTAAATAAGGCATGTCCTAAGGATGAGTTTCCTCTTCTATACAGAATTAATGGTGGACACCTCATCTCTCATCGTTTTCTCTTTCATGGATGGGTCATATAGCTATAACCAAATCAAGATGGCCCCTGAGGATGAAAGAAACATTACTTTTCAAACCCGATCGAAATCTATTGTTATAGGGTCATGCCTTTTATCATTAAAAATGTTGATGCTACATACCAACGGGCCATGACTCAAATCTTTAACGAACTCATCCATCATCAGGTGGAGTGCTACATTAATGATCTAGTAGTCAAGAGCAGATAAAAGGAAGACCATCTCTTTAACTTGAGAGTAGTTTTCAAATGGTTAAGATAATATAACCTCAAAATGAATCCAAAGTGTGCATTATTGGGTAGCTTGGAAAATTCCTTGGGTTTGTTGTCGACACGAGGGAATAAAAATAGATCGAAAAGATCATTAAAGCTATCTCCTCAAAGTTTAACTCAACAGATCTTTCAAGGATGGTTGGCATCTAAGACATGCTTTATTTCCAACCTATCAGGAGATGCAAGCCATTCTCCTTGTCAAAAGGATGCCAAGTTCAAGTGGGATGATAAGTGTGGCATGCCTTTGAAGATATCAAGTAGTATTTGGTGAAGTCGTTCTAGCTATCAGGGCCACTCATCCTCTACATTGGATGACTCTCTGCTTTGTTGGCCCAAGCTAATGATGAAGGGAAGGAGAGTGCTCTCTACTACCTCTTTGATCTGATTCCTGAAGCCACTATCCACCTATTGAAACATTGTATAGCTTTGATCTTTGCATCTTAGAAGCTACGACTATATGCTTTCTCATAAGGTGAACTTGATTTCAGAACCAATCACGTATCTCATGACATGGCCAACATTATCAGATGTTTGGCACGTGGTCCATGATTCTCTTCTGTTTGATATCACATTGTACCCCCGTGAGGTAAAAGGATAATCACTAGTGATTCTTAGCGCACACCCACTTCTGTTGATTCTCCCTTAGTGATGATCTCACGATGAACAAATCATGAACTTAGGAGGTTGATAACCACCGATGGGAGATGTATTTTGATGGTGCGGTTCTTTTCATAAAGGGAAGCACCACGATCTACTCTTCCAGAAAGGTAGGAATAGTTCTCTTAACTCCATGATGTGATGAGATTCTCATACTATCTTTCCAACCCCTGTACCAATAATGAAGCTGAGTATGGGGCTTTGATTGTTAGTCTGGAGTTAGCCATCATAGTTAGTTTCAAGAGCATCGATATCTTTGAGGATTCTCAATTGGTCATCAACCATATTAGCGAGTCCTACAAGGTTCTCAAACCCAAGCTTCATTATTATCATGAGTATACCATGAAGCTGTTGGCCCAAATCCCTGAAGTCACCATCTACAAAGTTCCCTGAGGAGAGAACGCAGTAGCAGATGCTTTGTCCAAACTTGCCAAAGAATTGACATGTTTAGAAGATGAGTCCATTCCAATAAGGGTCCAAAATAGAAAAGTCATATTCCTTATTGATGTTGAACTCATTGAGAGACTTTCTCTTGAAGGGGAGGTTACCATTTCCTATAAAGACAAGGACCTAGATTGGAGGCAACTATTCATAACTATTTGAACAATGTCAAACTACCTCAAGAAAAGTCACAAGCCCATTAGGTGAAATAGAGAGCTCTATTTTATTCTCTCATTGATGGCACCTTATCACGGTCCTTTGATCAAATATGGTTACGTTGTTCAGATAAGCACAAAGCCCATGGCATTGTAATTGAGGTACATTCAGGTCTATGCGGAGTGCATCAATATGGTCTGAAGATGAAGAAAAAAAAGAGACTAGGATATTACTAGCCTTCGATGATTACAGACTACATGGATGTAGTTAGGAGATGCCATCAATGTCAGATACATGGTGTGGTCTTACATCAACCACCCAACATTCTACACCTACATTGGCCTTTTATTTGAGTGTTGGGGTGCACATTGTGGGTCATATCCATCCTCTTCTCATGGTTAATCATTTTTCTTAGGCGCGACCAAGTGGTGATCCCACTCAGAGAGGTCACAGCTCAGCATGTGCTTCAATTTTGAACCATATGTATATAGGTTGAGGTGCCTTGATGAATTATATCCGATAATGGTACTCAATTCAAAAGCACCAAGATCAATAGCTTCGCTAGAAGACACAATATAGATTAGAGAGACTCCATCATCTACTACCCCAGAACAAATGGCTTAGCAGAAGCATTCGACAAAACTCTCATCCAAATACTAAAGAAGACTCTTGGTGACAACAAGCAGCAATTGAATGAGTAGTTGGTTGAAGCCTTGTGGGCCTACCACAGCACATACTGAACTCAAACTCAATCTACCCCATTTTCAATCTACCCATTTCTTGTGATGCCATCTACCTTTAGAAGTTCAACTCCATCACTAAGGATACCATTGGGTAGCAAGATCACTATATAGCGAATGCAAAGTTGTGATTAGAAAGAGCTCGAAGGTTTGGAGAGTCAACTGCATGTTGAACCTTGAGTTGTACAAGGCCAAAATGATTCAAGCTCACAACAAGTGTCCCTAGGTCTTTCAGTAGGAGAACTTGTTAGTCTAAGGAGTTGTTTTGCCCATCAAAAGATGGGAGGCAAGTTTGAACCCACTTGGGAAGGCCCTATGTCATAGAGAGGCCTACCAAGGATCTTTAAGACTTATTGATTGTAAACACTGCTTCCAATTAATGGGCTCTATTTGAAGAAATATTACTCATAAAAATCATGTTTGAAAACAATTCTATCAATCAATAAAAATCTAATTCCATTTCATCAAAATCTTCTCTTCTTTCGAAGTGTTGTTTGCTTATCTTGCGAATCTGCTATGATGTGTTTAATTTAGGTGTAAGAGTCCCCCAGTGGCATCCTATCCCTCTTTCACAACACAAACAAAATCACATGGTGCTATTAGAATAGGTGTTAGAGAACCCAAGAGGCATCCTATTTTGATTAGCACAACTAAGTTAGGTATAGAGATCCCAAGCGACATCCTTTCTTAGTGGGAGTCCTTGTTGCCATATTGGATCATTTCATCAAATTCCACTAGCGTGTTTAAGGTAGGTATATGATAACCCAAGAGGCATCCTATTCCCTTTAACACAAGCATAAAAATAAACACATATCCTTTGTATCAAGCTACTTTGATGTGGGAGCAAGCCCCTATGGCACTGACTCATTAGCTGCTCTAGGTCGGGTCTACATACTACCTGGCTAGTTTATCACCCCTGTGGTCACTTGTTTGGAAGATGTGAGTCCACATGCCTTTTTTCTAACTTGACCATTGTAATCCAACGAGGGCCTTGTTAGTATGGTAGACTTCACTGCCCAACCAATAAGCTACCTCATGTTAATTTTATTTAAGAAGATGTGAGTCTTCGAGCTTTCTTCTTGAACTAATCATCATGATCTAATGAGGTCGAGTATATTTGAGGTCTAGGATAAGTTCCCTAGAGGCTCCTTTCCTCTTAATAACATTTGAGTCAACGTAAGTCCCCTAGTGGCATTCACTCAGTAGTCACCCTAGGTCGGATACACGTCGGAGAAGAGACTATCCCAATGATTCGCTATAAGATGTGAGTCCCGAGCTTTCTTCCTTGATTATTTATGCACCTTAGGTTGGTTGTTGATGTATCTTGATAATGACTCACACGGTAGATACACCACTCTTGGAAGATGTGAGTCTGTGCTTTCCTTGAGTTGACCACCAAATACCTATGATAATCATGTCATCTTCTCCAGGGTTTTGGATTAAGCCCTTAGTGACCCCTCTCGCTGCGAGCATTCTATTTGGATCACATCCTTTGCGACCCCATTTAGACACTACCCAAGTTACTTTTGGATTGGACAGTCCCCCTTTACTAGTAACCACCCCTATGATTGGAGAATTTATTCAGTGGATGCACAAATTCTCCCTTGGTTTAGTAAATCTGAGATAGGTCTAGGCTGATATAAGCTTTTTCTTAGTTTGATCTCGCAAACTAACATAGTCCACATTAAAACAAACTAAATATATAAATAATTAATTTTTTTGTGGATTTGGAATTCAATCCCCCAAAGGGCCCCTTTTCTCAAGCAACATCCTATCTTTAGGGCAGTGTCAACAAAACTCCCAATAGAATTGCACTACACGTTGAGATAAATTCGGGTGGTACTCACTCATAGTCACTCTTAGATCGGGTTCAATCTATTTTTCCATAAGCAGGTTACCCCAGTAGTCATTCCTCTTTGGAAGATGTATGACTATGATGCATTCTTTCTAGCATAACTGTCACAAACTGACGGGCAGCCCTAGGTCAGGTCAATTTGTTACCCAAATAAATCGATCACCCTAGTGGTATTTTGTAGTAGAAGATATGAGTCCCCGAGCTTTCTTCCCTTAAATTGATCATTGCAAACCGTAAGGCACTCCTTTGGTTGGATAGTTCTCCCATTGGCTGGGAAGCTACTCCCTTTGGTTTAGTAAATCTAAGATAGTTCTAGGTTGATATAAGCTCCTTCTTAGTGTGATCCATTACAAACCAATATAATCCATCAAAATAAATTAAGAAATGAAATTAATCTTGACTATCTTTGAGCTGATCTAAGTCTCCCAGTGACATTCACTCAATAGTCAGCCCTAGGTTGGGTTCAATTTATTTCTTTGCCAACGAATCACCCCAATGGTTCCTTATTTTGGAAGATGTGATTCCACTTTCTTCCTAACTTGACCATTACACACTAAAAGACATCCCTTTGGTTAGATAGTCCTACCTTGTGGTTGGTAAATATGAGTTAGGCCTAGGCCTCCATGGCCCTTACTCAGTGCAAACCATCACAAACTGATGGGACCTATCAAAATAAATCTAAAAATGAAATTAATCTTGACTATCTTTGAGTTGATCTAAGTTCCCCAATGACATTCACTCAATAGTCCCTAGGTGGGTTTGATTGTGCCCAAAGGTCACCCTAGTGGTCTTTTGTAGTTGAAGATGATGTAATACTTGAGCTTTCTTCTTGAATTGATCATTGCAACCGAAAGGAACTCCATTGGTGGAGTTCTATGTGTAGAGCTACTCCCTTTGGTTCGTAAATTTGAGATAGGTCTAGGGCGATATAAGCTCCTTCTCGGTGTGGTCCATCTAAACCAACAAAATCCATCAAAATAAATAGAAATGAAATTAATCTTCACTATCCTTGATGATCTAACTCCCTTGGCATTCACTCAATAATCCTAAGTCAATTTGATTTGTTGCCTTCCTCACCAATGGTTCCTTATTTTGGAAGATGTGAGTCCCTATGCTTTCTTCCTAACTTGACCATTGCACACTGAAAGGCATCCCTTTGGTTGGATAATCCTACCTTGTGGTTGGTAGACTACTCCCTTTAATTTAAAATCTGTTAGGCTAGACCCTTTTCCCTCAATGACCATTAAACCATCAAAATAAATCTAAAAATAAAATTAATCTTGTCTTTGAGTTGACTAAGTCCCCCATCATAACATAAGTCTTCATTTATTGCCCAAAGCAATAATTACCCAGTGGTCTTTTGTAGTAGATGATGGAAGTCCCTGAGCTTTCTTCCCTTGAATTGATCATTTCAAACTAAAAGGCACTCCTTTGTGACATTCTCCCATCGAAGCTACTCCCTTTGGTTGACATCAGATGTCTAGGCTAATATAAGTTCCTTCTCGGATGATCCCTCACTAACAAAACCATCAAAATAAATAAATTTAAATGAAATTAATATTTGACTATGTTTGATTGATCAAGTCCCACATTCAACTATGTTTGCCAATCACCCCATGGTTCCTTGTTTTAGAAGATGAGTTCTCTTTCTTCCCTTGACCATTGCACATGAAAAGGCTTCCTTGGTTGGATAGTCCTCTTGTGGTGTAGACTACTCTCTTTGATTGGAATGAGTTAAATTAGGCCCATGACCCTATCGCCATTAAAATTGATGGGACCCATCAAAATAAATCTAAAAATAAAATTAATCTTGACTATCTTTGAGTTGATCTAAGTCCCTTAGCGACATTCACTCAATAGTTAGCCCTAAGTTGGGTTGATTCATTGCTTTGCCAAATTCACCCAACTTCTACTTTGGAGGATGTAATCTATGCTTTCTTCTCATCAAAAAGACATCCTTTGGTTGGCTAGTCTACTATGTATTTTAGATTACCCTTTATTGGACTCATCATTAAAACCTCCATGGATTACTTTTCCAACCAATATAATTCCATTTAATCCAAATTAAAATAAAATAAATTCAACTTTTCTCCCAATAAATAAATAAATAAATAATCAATCAATCAAACCAAATCTTTTCTTCTCTAAATGAGATGCAAAACTTTCTTTCAAGGATCGAGTTCTAATCACTTGGATTTCAAATCACTTGTCATGACTTGAACTTGCCTCCCATATTCTTGTTATCCCATAGTCAATATAAAACAATAAATTGAAACAAATTCAACCCTCTTCCCATAACTTAATTAAATAAATAAAATTTCTCCTCAAATCAAATCAAACCTCAAATCCCTGGATGACTAGAACTTCATGATTCAATCAATCCTTTGGTCTTCTCTCTTATGTCCTCAAGTCAACCAAGCTCAATTCTTCACCGTACATCATAGTCTTCATGATCTTTCAATTGATTATTTTCAAATATGTTGTTCCTTGTCAATCACACCTATTGGTGCTCTCATTGACCTCATTTTTAATGAAAACTCAAATCAACATGACTCCTCTTAGACTTTAAGGGATCCTTGGTTAAGCATCAGTGATAAAGTGAACATTCCTTGTACAAACTTAGAATAGTCAATAGGTCATGCCTTGGGGTGTTAGAAAATTGCCACTAAGCCTAAATTCCTCTCTTCCTTCCTTCAAGTCAAATTTAAATCAATTCCAACTTAATTTATTTTATCCAAATTCAAATTAATTCCAAATGATTAAAACCTATAATCAATTCCAAATGATTGAAATCTATAATCAATTCTAAATTGATTGAAACCCTTGATCAAAAATCATTCATGATCAATATTTGAACTTGACCAAGTCAACATTTGAGCCTAACCTAGCCCAATTGGCCACATGACCCAAGTTGACCCAACTTGACTTAAAAAGTCAAAATATGTCAAAACTTGATCTAAGCCAAATTAATTGAAACCAATGGGTCAAGTTCATTTCAAAATGATTGTTGAACTTGACCAAAGCCTCAATTGGCCAATTAAACCTAACCTAGCCCAATTGACCATGAACCCAACTTAACCTAACAGGTCAAATTGAGCCAAACTAAAATATAAACTAAATTGATTGAAAACAAAGATACAAATCCATTTCATATGACCAGCCAAATATAAACCAACCCATGACCTAACCCAAATAGGTCAAATGGGTCAAATTGGTTAACTTGACCCAATTGATCTAAATGAACTCAATTGAACCAAAATCAAATGTAAACCAAATTGAATCAAACCAAAGCCACCAAAATATTTCAAATGGTCATATGAACTTGACCCAACCCTTGGTTTGACCCAATTTGACCAATTGGTCAACTTGACCCAAGTTGACCCATTTTGACCTAAATGGGTCAACATGAGCCAAATCATATCAAACCAACTCCAAATTTAATGGAACTTGGCCTAACCCATTTTTAAATCATACCAAACATATTTAAATTGAAAATAAAGCCAAATGACCATTTTACCCTTAGGCCATAGGATAAAGTTTGGCCAAATTCACTTAGAATTTGGTCAAATCATCTTCCTGACTACTTGGCACCCTCTTAGTGGACCAAGTGGACACTAGTGAATGTGGTGCACCTAACCCAATGGGTTTGGGTTAGCCCAACCCAACCTAAGGCTAAAACTGAAAACTTGCATGAAATTAAGCACATGGAATATCTCCTCAACTTGATTTAAGCACATGGGAGCTCCACTACTCCAATCCTTAGGCCAAACCAAATGCAAGGACACCTCTAACAGCCTAACAAACCCACTCAAGATGGTCAATTGGATCAAAATGGAAAGCTCCTTCATGACCATTTGATTATTGTACGGAGAGATATACTTCCCTAATTTTACTTGAATTTTATTCTAGCACACTCGATTGAACTTAGGGAAGCCAGAACGAGCATTTGGGACTCTCCCCAAGCTCTTTCAAGCAACTTGAACTTTCTGTTTCTCGATTTCTCAAACAAAAAATAGAGGAACTCAAGCTGAAATCCAACTTACTCCACACTCAATACCATGCCAATTCCTCCTTTGAGCACCCTCTGAGGATCAAATTGAACTCACTCCAAGCTTCATTGAAGTTCCTAAGGCAAGGGAGGAGTGCTCTTAACCAAGACCGAACTCAAGTGAAGGTGAAGTTAGCCCATAGAAGGATCTACCCAATTTCAACACCTCCAAACTTTAACAAAGCTTCATCTCCATTAGACAAAGCTTCTCCAAGGGAATCGAGCACTGGTGATCTCCTCCGGTGAGTTAAGCCATTAAACTGAGCTCAATTTAGCCATGGTCTCATCCTTTGTGCAGTGAAGTTTTATCTCATGAGAATCTAACCATTAGATGTGATCACCTACATGGTGATAGTGTGGGTTAAATTTGAGATCAATCTGAGCTCAATCGAGCTTGGATCATGCCATGGAAGAAAGACGATGGCCATCTCCCAGAAATCAAGGAAGAATCATGGGTCATCGATCTATACATTTTGGATGGATGGCCATGATTAAAACACGTAGGATTCATAGATCATCCCTTAAGAACCATTTCAATCCCCCGATCCTTGATCGACGGAGAAGGAGAAAGGCACGTCGCGCTAACGCGACGCTATGATGAGATAACTTAAGTGACCATTCCTATCACGCCACATGGAAAGCGCATGCCGCACCAACCTCCACATGGTGCCGATGAGATTAGTCACATAATAATTTAATTATCTAATTAATCAAGGAAACTTCAAATATTCATATCTAAGTGTAGGAAAATCAAAAAATGTGAAATAAATTGCATATGAAAGGTATTTAATTTTTGAATATTATAAAATTGATTTCAATAGATTTTGAAAAGTTTTTTTTTGGATTTGGGTTTATTGGGAATTTGATTTGCTAACTATTCTAATTACCCCACTGATTAATTCCAAAGTTCTTGTTTATGATTAGTGGGATGGCTTTTGCCTCCCTTAATTTTCTTGGGATTTATTGATGGTTTAATTAGAGGAATTGCTAGATTAATTTACCCTTAATATAATTAGGTTTATTAATTTTTAATAGTGGTTTAATCAATTGAGTTAATTAAGGTTTGTGTAAATGAATAGGAGGTTTAGGAAATAATTTTTGGATATTTCCTTTCCCTTAAACCCCTCTCTTAATCCAAACTTAATTAAGGATTAATTCAATTACCTACCTAATTAATTTGATAAAATTTAAAACCTTCTAGAACTTAACTAATCCATCTTGTGTAGATGCATAGGTGTTCAATAACCTAAGTACATTAAGAAATCAAAATCCAACTCACATGTGTGAGAAGGATTATGAAATTACTTAACTTAAATCTCTTAGCTTAATTAATCATTAATCATGAGTCAAATGCATTAGGAACTTTTCTTCTTAGGTGCATTACTAATTTAAATTCCTTGTGTAATTTTATGTCATATCATTGGCTCATAATTATTTGGTTAAATATGCTAAGGTAGTATAGGTAAGGTGTAATTAACACACTTAATTCACATCTTAACCTAAATAAAGTATAAAAATCACCTAATGATCTTAAGAACAAACTAAATTAACTCATATGTGAGGAAAATAGGTGAGGACCAGCAAACATTCTTTTACATTTCCCAAACCAAACATGAAGCAAATTCAAAACAAAAATCACATTAAACAAACCTTGATTCACTTTGAACTTTTTTATTTCATAGGATTGTCTTTAGGAATTAATTAGGGTGAATGAATTCACATTTCTTTCATCACTTTATTTCTTTCCTAGCATGCTAAATGTGTTTGTCATATGAAATTCATGCATTCATATCTTTTAAAAATCAAAATTAAAATAAAATGTTTTTTTATGTCAAATTGCATGTTTTGGCTAAAGTAGAAATATGAATGGCTATTATCACTATTAAATTAAAAATTATTTTCAAAACTTATAAATTAAACACCTAAAACTGAAAGTGAGCTACTTATAATTATTTATAAGCTTGCATGTGGATATAAATATGAAGATGTGCATAGTGTCGCTTTTCTTCTATTTTCTTTTATCATAGTTTTGAATAGGATTTGCAAAGTATATAGTTCATTTAAAAAAACACAACACTTGCCTAACCCCATTCCTATCCATTCCTACTCTATTACCTAAGAAGGACATCCAGACTTGTATATATAAATTTCAAAAATAAAATAAACAAACGAATACAAACTTTTTATATCTTTCTTTTTCCATTCATTTCTTTTGTACATGTGTTTGTATTTAAGAAAAGTGGTATATTAGTCTGGACAATCTCAGGATTGTGAGGCTTTAAGTAGCCCTAAGTAGGTCTTGTACCCTACACCCCTGGTGCTAACAATACCAGACTTATGCTTATCTTCATGCATACACATGTGCATGTGAATAATGGATAAAAGAAACCCTTCTTCTACTTAATGAAAATCATGCATCATAAAGCATTCCAATTTTCTTAAGTAACATTTCTTAGCATTCATCATAAAGTGTGCTAAATATTTTCATTTGTATGTATAGATATGCTTATGATTCATTCATATGCATGTTATATATGTTGGGAAATAAATGAAGTGATGTGTGTTTTGTGATATTAATTCACTTTACAAAATCTTAAATTGCCTTTATTTTTAATAGGTTTGTTTAGAGAAAATCAAAACCTAGGATTAATTAAAACATGTAATAAAACATAGTAAGCAAAATCAAACATGAGTATGCTTTAGAAATTACTTAGGGTAAGGAAGGAAAGAGAAGTTATCTTCTCTTTTCCCTCTCTTTACAACCTTTAGTAATTAAGTTGGTCCATTTAAACCAAACAAAAATCATCATATAAAATTAACCCAAATCAACTAAACAACTTAAATGAAACTACCCTCTAAGTTGAACATTTTTATACTTAGGAAATATAAGCCTTAAAGCCATAGCTAAGCATACCACACAAACCTTTTAAACCACACACATTAGACTAAGTCACCATTTCTAGCTTTAGGTTAGAGTGGTGCATGGTTTGATGTTTGCTTTTATTTTATTATGTATTATTTCTAGTCTAAATGTTAGGGTGAATGTGCATAGAATGAATGGTAGGACAATCTTAGTCTAACCATTATCTTTTGCAGGGGGTTATGCTTTAGGGGCACTGTAATAAAAAATATAAATGCTTTTGTTGTGCAGGTGATTATATCCCTAAGAATAATCCAATAGGCCAAGTGAACTTGGTTACCTATGTGTGGGGAGCTAAGTCCAATATCTATGCTTGAGATTTGTATGGTTTGTTTAGCTAATCTCTATTTTGCAGGTGTTAGTTAGATTTACTTTTTCTCTTCATGTAATTTTGCAATTAGGATTTTAGATTGATTATTATGGGGGATTAGGATGAACATTAGTCATAGATCTCATCTTATGTATCATGTGAAGTCTTTGGAGAAACCACATTTCAACCATCCAAAAGAAGGAACTAAAAGAAGAAAGGAGAAAGAAGAAAGAAGAAGAGAAGAAAGAACAAAAGAAGAAATGAGGCCCCCATAACATGAATCCTTTATTTGATTATAAATTAATTCATTTGTAATCTGGGTTGTATAAGGGTAGAGCTCCTACCCAATTTTTTGGTTTGGCGTGGTGTGACCACAAATGGCCTTTTTTATTCTTTTAGCTTTATAAAATATTTGATGTTTTGTTTAGCTTGTGCATTAAGATGACATTATTTTCTTAATTTCTTCCTTGCTTTGATGTATGGCCTGGATGATAATTAGGCTCTCAGAAAAAAATAAATCTTCTATCAAATTAATCAACTCAAAAATTAAAAATAAACAACTCATAACCTCACCTAAACCCTAAGTTAAAATAGAGATAAAAGAATTAGTAACTCTTTAGTTGAATGTGTACTTTCTTTTCTACTATCATACATAAGAGCATATTATTTCACTCTTGAATTGGAGGGCTTCCACCTTTGCTAGAGAACTTAGCTTGACCTATGAGAGCAATGGTGGAAACACAGCTCCTTATCTTGTTGATTTTAGCCCATAATCTTATTTCTCATACATTAGGCACATGAATCCTATAAGCTTGAGTCAAATGATTGTCCAGAAATAAAAATAAAATATAATATGATTTACATTAGATTTAAGTCATTTGAAGCATGCCCTTACATGATCTAGTCTCTTAGGAAGTGTGTTTAAGGACTTAGTCTCTTTCTAAATAAATAACAACCTTGCTATCTTGCATAAACATAAGACTTGCCTATATGAATTTAAAATCATAGAAGGAGTTAGTTGGTGGCCACCCCCAGGTGGTTGTAAGTCCAATAGTTGGGTGATTTATCCTCTCTTGTGGAGGTAAACCAAATACTCATTTTTTCACCTTATATTTAGGTCATGCTTTTGGTCCTCATCAATGCTCCTAGATTTAGGTTCAGAGGTTGCTACTACCCTTTGAGGGCCATAAGCATAAATCCTCACCTCTTAGGTACTTCCATAGCCTTGTACCATGGAATTATAAACCCTAATATTCTAATAAAAATTCAACTCAAATACATTAATTCAATTTTAAAAATGTAAAGCCCAATCATAGGATAGTTTGAGGTGCTTACTAGGCTTCCTAGTTTTTTAAGCATCCCCTATTTATTTTCATTTGACTTCGATAAGAACTCCTTCCTCTTGATCAATCCCACTTGACTTTCTTAAAATAAACTAATTGATTGATAGTCATACCTTTTCAAAATCTTTGGAGACAACGATTATTTATCTTAATCGAGAGTATTCCTAAGGAATCTCATTTTTGAGGATGTAATTAACTATGGGGGCTTGCCTCCATAGGGAACTTAACGAACCCGATTTAAAAATAAACCCTACTTTACTTTTCATGTAAAGTAGGAGAAGAATCTCTAGTATATATACAGAACCATTATCCTTAGGAGTTATTATTGAGGTGATTAGGTCCATTGTAGGGTGGTGACTTCTATTTTTTGAGATAGAACACATCTCCTCAATATCGTACTCGATCACCCGATAAGAACATCTACGGATCTACGTGGTGTCCAAATGCATAAGAGTATATTTCTATCTTTATTTTATTCTGCATAGATTGAAGATGGAAGTATACATCTTAGAAAATTGAAAATGATATGTAAATTTTTCACCACAGATTTTTCTAGCGACTCTGCTGGAGATGGTTCCTCTCTCCATCTTTAGTAAATGATCATTATCTCCAAATATCGATAGTGGGTTTGTACTTTTGTATGAATCCAAGACTATCTTTATTTTCATTGGCACTTAGCTTATTTCATCCTTAAGTTAAGCTAGCCAACATCTTTAGGTTTTAAGACCTCACCCCATGTTAGTCTTAAAACCCCTGTTGAATTCCCCAATGGGTAAAAATAAAAATTGAATAAAAAGACAATGATCAAAGACTTCCTCCTTACCATTTTTATGGTAAGGAAATGTTCACTCTTAAATAAGGAAGACAAAATAAATCCTTCATAAAAAAAAATCTTGTTTTTCAAAAGCACTCTTTCAAAATGCACATAATAAAATGTTTTGCACAAAAATTTTCCTAAATCACCTTCATCTAACAATCTTCATGATTGTTATATGTAGGATCATCTTTGCAAAAATAAGATTCCAACAATCACATATTATAAAAAAATGCACAAATGAACTTCTTCACTCAATTCATTTTGATGAAGATTTCATTTTCAAAAATAAAATTCCAACAATCATGTTTTCAAAAGCATAAAATTTGAAGATGGGTCTTTCCATTCAATACATCCAAATGCGTTGGATGGATGTTACATCGTCAAGCAAAATCACAATTTTGAGATTCCGCTCAACACATTCCACATGTGTTAAGTTGAAATTTTCAAAATTTTCAAAAAACACATATGAATATCTCCATTCAATAGGCCCAAATTTATTGAATGGAAATTTCACTTCCAAATAAAATAACATTATTTTGAAATGCCACTTAACATATTCCATATATGATTATCTGGGATTTCCTCTTTCAAACAAAGCAATAATCACACACAAAAATACATCTTTGGAAAATGAAACATAATTGATTTCCATCTTTCATACCCAAATTTGTTAAATGGAAATCTCTCTTTTCAAAATCAACAAAAACAAAATTTTTCAAAACACATTTAGAACTTCGTTCTAGCATATCACATTTGCTAAATTGAAGTCTCCCTTTTCCGACACAAAAATTTTGAAACACATTTTTGGAATTTTGTTTAGCATACTCAAATTTGCTAAGTGAAATATCCTTTTCACAAAATCCAAAGCGCATTGGGACTTCATTTTAGCATACCATATTTGTTAAAGTGAAGTCTCCATTTTTCAATCAAAATCCAAAAAAAAAAAAAAAACACATTAGGACTCCCTTAGCATACTTAAATTTTCTAAGGATCCTACTTTTCAAAATCAAATCAAAATCAAAAGAAACACATTAGGATTTTCTTAGCATATTCAAATTTGCTAAGAGTCTTATTTTCAAAAATTTCTAAAAACAAGACACACTTGGATTTCCTCATTTAGCATACCCAAATTTGCTAAGTTAGAATTCCATTTTTCAAATCACAAATGATTCACAAAATAAAGCAAACAAAGAAACAAGAAGAAGAAATTGTTTTCAAACACCCCACTTAGCATATCCAAATTTGCTAAGTGAGTAAATTCCAAAAATCTTAAATCAAAAGCGAATTGACCCTTTACTTTAACATACCCAAATTTGTTAAATAAAGGGCCTTCAAAATCCAAATTAGAATTCAAATATGAACCTATGGAAGCATCTCTTCAAAAATATTTAAACCCATTTTCAACATATCCAAATTTGTTGAAAGTGGATTCTACATCCAAAAAAAAAATCCTCTTTCCAATCAAATCTCAAAATCTATTCGAAATCATTTGAACTCGACTTAACATTTTCAAAATGTTTAGTATGGGTTCAAATTCAAAATTCAAAATTCAAAATTCAAAATCAACAGAAATCTGAATAAAGTTTATTTTCAACATTGCAGCCTTTCATTCAACGTCAGTTTCAGTTATAGTTTAGTTTCAATCCCAGTTGATAGCAATGGATGCACAGAGATATGTGTTTACCTTATCCCCACGGGATGGATCTGGCCAGCCTTCCTCGCTTTGACTATGCCCACCTCATTCACTTTGGATGTTATTTTGAGGGAGTCCGTATTACATGTGAGGGCACTCCCCTCACAAAAGTGCGGGCGGCGATCATTCTGACATACCATCAGATTCTAATATTCTCTTATTGAAGAGGAAGACAGTAGTAGTTCCTACATTGGCGGATAGTGCCAGGATTGCATGCTGCAGTTGTCTCGTCGCCTTGGGGGCTAGCACCCACTCACACCGGGAAGGCTCTCCTGATCCAAGGGATTGTCTCCCCTTCTTTTGAGGTAGGGACTAGGTCTTACTCTGCTTGCCTCACTAAAACCCAAAGGAAGGACAAGAACCACATGATAAAGTACCACTGCATCGCTGTGGGAGATGGAGGTAGGTAAAGAGGACCCATTTTAGTTTCCCTACTGGTTACAACGAACCCATTCCATCCTCTCTTTGGGTCTGACAGAGAGCATGCCAGGAGGATCTCCACTTCACCTCCACCAATGGTTCGATTTCATCCACCAGTCAATCAGAGTAGGAGGTCATATTCCAACCTCCGTTCAATTATACACTAAATTGGCATAGCCTATGGACAATTTGAGTCTGGGGCTCAATTTGATTTAAGATCTGTTATTCCTCATAGTGGAGGTTCAGCTGTTAGTCAACGGCCTCTACACTCATCAATTTTTTTTATCAGCTCGCTACCTGTGTCGATCATACTGACAGTATTTTTCTTATGGGGACTACCCATCTTAGGAGGAGAGCTCCTGTTCTAAGAAAGTTGTGGTGCCTCCACCACACCGCTCTACCCCCCATCCGTCATCTCTGATCCATATTTCAGCATCTTCAGTTCTGCCAAAGGCCATGAAGGCCACATATGGGGAGAAGAGGACCCTATTGGTGATCCGACAATGGCCAAGAGATCCCATCCCATCTACACCGCCTACTATGGCGAGCTCTCCTGCTCGACCTTCTATCCCAGTAGTGGTGAAGAAGGAATGGCAATTTTGAAGCATAGTGGTCATCCCTTCACCACCATCACCAGGGACATAGAGATGGTTATGGTGGAAAGGTGAGAAGTTGCACCTATGATGATAGATCCTCCTAGGAGTGTCACCCCATACAGAGTCAGTGACAGTCAGGAGTGTATCTCTTCTAATGAGTAGCCCTCGTAGGGTTAACTCTCCAGTAGTAGGGGAGGTCTAGTGCCTCACAGTACATGATAGTGATCCCACCACAAGTCAGCCAAAGTCATTTGTGCCAGTCCCGATAGTTCATTCTCTAGATGATATAGTGGCTCATTATTTCATGGAGAAAAAAAGATCCTAGGATATGATTGGTCTGATGAGGAGAAGATCAGCTTTGATCTCAATGAAGATGATTTATTGGGAGACTCAGTAGCGATTTGCATGGTAGATACTAGGGGATATCTCCTTAGAGAGCAGCAAACTATGAAAGAGAGAAGGAAGACACAGCCCACTCGACCCAACACCTCCTAGCATAGATAAGGCAAAAAGATGAAAAGATAGATAGGATGGAGAAGAGGCTCAGAGATCTATTAGAATTTATCTTAGCATTGCAAATCCAAGCCCCAGCAGCTCATCCTACCATAGCTAAGACTAGTCGGCTAAAGTTGCATGTCTTTGCTGGACTTTACCTCTAGTAGAGCAAGGTAGCACCGATGTAAGGAAGGTGGATAG
Organism: Cymbidium sinense; assembly: GCA_021442155.1. Taxonomy (NCBI): domain Eukaryota; kingdom Viridiplantae; phylum Streptophyta; class Magnoliopsida; order Asparagales; family Orchidaceae; genus Cymbidium; species Cymbidium sinense. Next base: position 148,537,953 of record CM038216.1, read on the forward strand.
TACCTCCATACAAAAAAAAGATATCAAGTCCATGGTTGACAGCAAGTGAAGGAAGTGTTGGCTCAAGCCCGAGGAGGATCATCAGTTCTAAAAGGTAGACCCTACCTAGAGGAATTCGATGCAATCTAATATTCTAAGAGTTTTATGCCACCTTCTTTCAAGAGTTTTGATGATGGTGGGAACCCGAGGCAGCACATTGCATATTTTAGAGCTAGTTATTAAAATGCTGATGGCAATGATGCTTTACTCTTCCATCTCTTCATCAGTAGCTTAGCAGGGATAGCTTTTGATTGGTATGCTGAACTTCTTAATAGTTCAGTAAAGACTTTTACTGAGTTGGAGCAACTCTTTATCAAGAGGTTTGCTAAAGCTCAGTAAAGGGTCAATGTTGGCGATCTTGTTGTGGCTCAACAAAATCTTGGTGAGTCCCTCATTGATTACATTCTTAAATGGCCTAATTTGAGTATGAAATGTAAACCACAATTGTCTAAATAGTATGCCATTGAGATTCTACTTAAGAATATCCATGAACCGATCAACTTCATGCTCAAAGGTTTCACCATCAAAACCTATGAGTAATTAATGAATAAGGCAGCTAGCTTGCAAGGAGAAGTCAAACAGTTACCTTCTCTAGATCTACCAACAAAGCCCAAGCCGTAGAAGGTATATGAGAAGAATCTGAGGTAGTGATAGCAGTAGACAAGGGGAAATAGTCATCCATAGAGCAATTTGAGAGACCTCGTGCTCCACAGCCATCACTTCCACCTCCTCTACCACCACCGAGGCAGCCGTACCGGCCGCCACTAGCAGCCTCCATGGCCTACACCGCCTCCTCCTCAGCCATATCATCAGTAGTAGCAATACACATACTCGCCACCAGGTAGCTATGGTCCACCTACTCTTTTGGATAAACTTAATAAATCACATTCATTTAAGAGGGAGATAATTAGGAAGATATTTAAGAATCTCTTAAAGAAGCCCGATTTTCAACTACCTGAACCTAGGAGACCGAAGGAAGTGGGCAAAAGCCATGATCCTAGCTTTTGCCCCTACCACCATATGCTAGGTCATGTTTTGGAATATTGCTTCACATTTAAGGATTGGCTTGAACATAGCTTCAAGACTGGTGCTATAGTCATTCCGAAGGAATACCTTGTGGAACAACCATCCAGTTCCATTAGGGTAATCCTTGGGGATACTTGTGATCCTTCCAAAACTAAAGAAGGTTGGGATATTTTCTTATCCAAAACCTCTAAAAAGATTATTCAAAAGATCAAGAAATATTTCTTGTAGGTTCTTGAGTCAGCTCAAACCTCCAAAATCAAGGAAGGTTTGCAAGTTGCCAGAGCCAACTCAAGAAAAGAGGGAGCTCAGCGCAAAGCATTATGTCCACAGGATAGCCAGTGCGCAATCACCAAGGTCCGCCTCATCCACCATTACATACCATCAACCCACTACTTAAACTAGTTCTTCTTCTAGTAGACATCTTGTATGGGTGGATGAGGGCATCAAATCCCTCACCCTCTTACTTTACTTGATTTCTACTTTGTACCTCCAAATCCAAGAAATTGAAGAATAAAGCTAGCTTGAATTATATGTCGCCGATGGGTTGTTTGAATCTATTCCCAATAACTCTTCAAGTCTAAGCAACAACTATAAGAATTTTGATCTTCCTCTTTTTGATTTAGAGTTGGATTTTCCTACTCTGAATGTTATGACTTCACCCTTTGAGATAGACTTGGAATCATCCAATTTTGAGGGTCCCATAGGAGAAGTTGTAAGTGAGCCTGACGTACAAGTAGAACCTTCCATTACCCTACCACAAGAGATCAGAGTCAACCTCCATGGTGGCAAGGTTCTACCTCCTAGGGGCACCTCAAGATAGAGGGAAACAAGTCATTGGTTTTAGAGGATCGAAGCCCCTCCACAGGATGCTCCACCCTTGGATATGCTTGTGGAGGATCAGCCAAGGTAGACAATGTCTCTCACCTAAGAAAGTTTATCTAAGCTAAGCATATATGATGCCCTTATCTTATCCAAAGAGATGAGGGAATCATTAATCAAAGGCTCTCCTTGATCAGATATGCTTAGCTCACTATTGGTGAGGAGGACATTATTCTAGAAGCTAAGGATCACTTTCAGATGAAGACCTTACGGGGATGAGATCATCCCTCTACATCACAGTTGAGCGATTGGACTTTAGAGTTCTCATCAATCCAGTGCATCGGTGAACATTATGAGTCTAAGACCCTATTTGAGGATTGACATCTCCACACTCAAGGAGATGGATGATGTTGAGAGGATTCAATGAACAAGGTGGGCTTTAGGTTCCATAGTGTTACCTTTGGAGATAGGTGGAAGGCTGAAGCCAAGTTTTATATCATTGATTCAAATACTTCACTTTGCTTTCGTAGGCCTTGGATACATCGACAAGATAATTCCATCATCCCTTCATTAATGCATCAAGTTCAGAAAGGATGTGATTGAATACTGTGTCAAAGGAGATGAAAAGTAATTTTCATTTAAAGAGGTTGAGATATATGAGGATGCGACCTACTATCTTCCTCAAAACACCCTTTCTCATGAACTTGGACAAAATTCAAATTCAAAAGAAAAAGAAAAAGTAAAAGAAAAAGAAAGAAAAATGAAAATCCAAGTGAACAAGAAAGGAAAATTGAAGAATAAATAGAGCCACATATCACATTCCACCCACAGTTCATTCCATCATTTAGACATGCGGGTAGGATGACTCGACCTCCAGAGGTGAGGTAGAAATGAGTTCTAGAGTGGAAGACCCCCAGTTGGCCATCATAGCAGAGGTTATGTTCAGTTCATAGGGAGTACTACTACTCACAAGGACTTGGAATCTAGTTCAGAGGATGAGTCTAATGTGATTAGCATACCAGCCAACCCCTCTCAGTGGGTTTCATTGGAGGTGATACTCAAGCTAGACAGCGATGAAGACCGGGCCTCCAAACAAAGCAAAGTATTTGAATCAGATTTATATAAAACTATCAGACAGTAGTTGGGAACCTTAGCTCTAACCTCACTTTCACCCAAAAAGTTGAAGGTTTGGTAGTTAAGGAAGCCCCTAAGTCTTCCAATATATGAAGAAATTCTTTTGGGATCATCATCCTCAAGTCCGAAGTTGATGTAGAACTTGAGGAGAATTCATAAAAAATTAATGGAATTACCATTTGATTTTACTGCCTTGTGTTTATAATCTTATACAAGGTTGATTCCTCATACATGGTCAAGCACAGTCAAATTATTTTAAGAAGCTGTGGAACAATATGGGCAGGGAAGCACAATCAAGAGCAGGACTAGGATTTATTAGAATGGGTTTAGTCGATGATGATGATACTACTTAGTTGTTACTAATCATTTGGAGTCGGATATGTTCTTTTCATAGAATACCAACTCTTATGAGGATGTGTGTTTATAAACCTCAGATGATCTAGATAATCTCCAAATCAAAGATGCACTGCCAGAATTTGAAGAGGAGATCCATTCAATAATTGACAAGCTTAAAGAAATCAACCTCAAGATGGAAGAAAATTCACGCCTGATGTACATCAGTTTGTTGCTGAATGAAGAAGAAGCCAATGACTTAGTTAGATTATTGATTGAGTTTAAGGACTTATTTGCATGGAGTTATGAAGAGATGCTCGGATTATCTCCTAACGTAGCAGTTCACAAGCTAGCAATAGATCCTAACGATAACCCTATCAAGCTAGCTCCTAGATGCATGAGATTAGAAATTGAACAACAAGTCATTTAAGTCAAGAAATTGATCGATGTTGGTTTCATCGAGGAAGAAAAATATCTACTTGGTTAGCTCAGTACCAATTAAGAAGAATGGCCAAATTCATATTTGCATCAATTTCAAGGACTTAAACAAAGCATGTCCTAAGGATGAGTTTCCTCTTCCTAGACTAAAATTAATGGTGGACATGGCCTCATCTCATGCGGTTTTCTCTTGATCATAATCTATTATTATAGGGTCATGCCTTTCAATCTTAAAAATACTAGTGCTACATACCAACGGGCCATGACTCAGATCTTCAATGAACTCATCCATCATCAGGTTGAGTGCTACGTTGATGATCTAGTAGTCAAGAGCAGAGAAGAGGAAGACCATCTCTTTGACTTGAGAGTAGTTTTCAAATGGTTAAGACAATATAACCTCAAAATGAATCCCCTGAAGTGTGCATTCGGAGTAGCTTCAGGAAAATTCCTTGGGTTTGTTGTCTAACATGAAGAATAGAAATAGATCCATAAATGATTAAATCTATCTTAGAAATGCCACCTCCTAAAAGTTTAACTCAACTCAGATATTTCCAAGGATGGTTGGCATATCTAAGATGCTTTATTTCTAACTTATCGGGAGATGCAAACCATTCTCTGTGCTTATCCAAAAGGATGCCAAGTTCAAGTGGGATGACAAGTGCCGACATGTGAAGATATATTTGGTAAAGCCGCCAGTTTTAGCAGCCTCTATCCCGTGAAGGCAAATCCTATTCTTTGCTATATTGATGACTCTCGGTGCTTTATTGGCCCAATCCAATGATGAAGGGAAGGAGAGTGCTCTCTACTACCTCAGCCGTTGTCTAGTTCCTGCTAAAGTAAACTATCCACCTATTGAGAAACATTGCCTAGCTTTGATCTTTGCATCTTAGAAGCTACAACACTATATGCTTTCTCATAAGGTGAACTTGATTTCAAGAACCAATCCACTATAGTATCTCATGACTCGGCCAACATTATCCGAACATTTGGCATGATGGTCCATGATTTCCTTACAGTTTGATATCACATTCATACCTCTCCGTGCGATAAAAGAATAAGCACTAGTGGATTTCTTAGCAGCACACCCACTTCCTGTTGATTCTCTGCTTAGTGATGATCTCCCTGATGAACAAATCTTGAACTTAGGGGAGGTTGACAACCGCTGATGGGAGATGTATTTTGATGGTGCAGCTTCTTTTCATAAAGGGGAAGCACCATGATCTACTATTCCAGGAAAGACATGGGTAGGAATAGTTCTCTTAACTCCAAACCATGAGGTGATGAGATTCTCATACTATCTTTTCAACCCCTACACCAACAATGAAGCTGAGTATGAGGCTTTGATTGTTAATCTGGAGTTATCCATCTCAGTCAATGTCAAAAGCATCAACATCTTTGGGGATTCTAAGTTAGTCATCAACCAGATTGTCAGGTCCTACAAGGTTCTCAAACCCAAGCTTCATCATTACCATGAGTATACCATGAAGTTGTTGCCTAAATCCCTGAAGTCACCATCTACAAAGTTCCCTGAGTAGAGAACATAGTAACAGATGCTTTGGCCAAACTTGCCAAAGAATTGACATGTCTGGAAGATGAGTCCATTCCAATAATGGTCCAAATTAGACAAGTCCTATTCATTATTGATGTTGAACTCATTGAGAGACTTTCTCTTGAAGGGGAGGTTTCCATTACCTATAAGGATAAAGAGCTAGATGGGAGGCAACCATTCATAGACTATTTGAATACTAGCAAACTACCTCAAGAAAATCACAAGCCCATCAGGTGAAATAGAGAGCTCTCTCCTATGCTCTCATTGATGGCACCCTGTACAATGACCCTTTGATCAAATGTGGTTACGCTTTTTAGATAAGAATAAGCATGGCATTATAATCGAGGTACATTTAAGTCTATGCGAATTGCATCAATCTGGTCAGAAGATGAAGATGAAGATCAAGAGATTAGGATATTACTAACCTTCAATGAATATAGATTGTATGGATGAAGCTAGGAGATGCCATCAGTGTTAGGTACACGGTGTGTTCTTACATCAACCACCCAATATTCTACACTCTACATTGGCCTCATGGCCATTTGAGTGTTGGGGTACCGACATTGTGGGTCTTATCGATCCTCCTTCTTCCAAGGGTCATCGGTTCATCTTAGCTACCACCGACTACTTTTCTAAGTGGGCAGAGGCAATCCCACTCAAAGAGATCGCAGTTCAGCATGTGCTTTAAGTTTTTCAAGAACCATATCGTATATAGGTTTGAGGTGCCTCGAAAAATTATATCTGATAATGGTACAACATTCAAAAGCACCAAGATCAACAGCTTTGCCAGAAGACATGGTATAGATTCGAGATACTCCACCATCTACTACCCCTAAGCAAAATGGCTTAGTAAGTATTCAACAAAACTCTCATGCAAATACTAAAGAAGATCCTTGATGACAACAAGCGATAATGGAATGAGTAGTTGAAGCATTGTGGGACTACCATACCACATACCGAGCTCCAACTCAATCTACCCCATTTTTCTTTGTGTATGGGTCTGAAGCCGTCCTACCTTTAGAAGTTCAACTCCCATCACTAAGGATAGCATTGGGTAGCAAGATCACTACAAAGCAGAATACAAAGTTGTGATTAGAAGAGCTCAAAGGTTTAGAGGAGAATGCCGTAACCTCAAGTACAAGGACAAAATGATTTAAGCTCACAATGTTGTCCTGTCTTTCCAAATAGGAGAGCTTGTGTTAGTCCTAAGGAGACCAATTATTGCCCGTCAAAAGATGGGAGGCAAGTTTGAACCCACTTGGGAAGGCCCCTATGTCATAGAGAAGGCCTACCAAGGAGGATCTTGTCAGCTTATTGATTGTAAGGGGGAACACCCGATGCTTCCAATTAATGGGCTCTATTTGAAGAAATATTACCCATAAAAATCATGTTTCAAAATAATTCTATCAATCAACAAAAATCTAATTCCATTTCATCAAAATCATCTCTTCTTCCGAAGCGTTATTTACTTGTCTTATGAATCCGCCATGACATATTTAGAGTAGGTGTAAGAGTCCCCCAGGGGCATCCTATCCATCTTTCAATTCGGGCACTATTATAATAGATATGAGAGAACCCAAGAGGCATCCTATTTTGATTAACACAACTAAGTTAGGTATAAGAGAACCCAAGTGACATCCTTTCTTGGTGGGAGTCCCCGTTGCCATCTGTGGCATCATTTCATCAAATTCCCCAAGGTGTTTAAGGTAGGTGTAAGATAACCCAAGAGGCATCCTATTGCCTTTAACACAAGCACAAAAACAAACACATATCTTTTGTATCAGGCTACTTTGATGTGGGAGCAATCCCCCTTTGCCACTCACTCATTAGCTGCTCTAAGTTGGGTATACATACTATCTGGCTAGTATGTCACCCCAGTAATCACTTGTTTGGAAGATGTGAGTCCCCGTGCCTTCTTCCTAACTTGACCATTGCAAACCAAGTAGCGCCTTGTTAGTATGGTAGGCTTCACTGCACAACCAATAAGCTACCTCATGTTGATCTTATTTAAGAAGATGTGAGTCCCCAAGCTTTCTTCTTAAACTAAGTATCATGACCTAACTAGGTCGAGTATAAAATAAGTCCCCCAGAGGCTCCTTTCTCTTGACTATATTTGAGCCGGTGTTAGTCCCCCAATGGCATTCACTTGAAGTCGCCCTAGGTCGGATAACACCTGTCGAGCCAAAGACAGACTATCCTAGCAATCAGTTCCACTATAGGAGGATGTGAGTCCCCGAGATTTCTTCTTAGGCTGATTGTTGCAAACCAATGGGCACCTTAGGTTGGTTGATATTTTCTATACTAATAGCACTCACCCTGTGGATACACCACTCTTGGCAAATGTGAGTCCCTGCGCTTTCTCCTTGAGTTAGCCACTGAATACCTATTTGATATATGACTAGCCATGTCATCTTCTATAGGGTTTTGGTTTAAGCCCATAGCGGCCCCTCTCCCTATGGGCATTATATTTGGATCACGTCCTTTGAGAGACACTACATGGGTTACTTTTGGAGTGGACAGTCCCTCTTTCTTAGTAACCTTGGAGAATACCTGGATGATTCTCAGTTCAAGAAATCTAAGATAGGTCTAGGCTGATATAAGCTCTTTCTTAGTTTGATCTCTCGCAAAATAACAGGGTCCATGTTAAAACAAACTAAATAAACAAATAATTAATTTACTTGTGGATTAGGATTTTAAGGCCCCAAAGAGCCCCTTTTCCTAAGCAGGCATCCTATCTTTTGGGCAGTGTCAGTAAAATTCCCTCTGTGAATTGGTGACTAAGTTGAGAGAAATCCCTGTGCTACTCACTTAGCGCTTAGTGTTCAATCTTTTTTTTCACAAGCTGGTTACCTCGGTAGTCATTCTACTTTGGAATATGTAAGACTATGATGCATTCTTTCTAGCATGATGTCAGAACCGACGACAACCCCAGTCGTTCAATTTATTGCCCAAAGCAATCGATCACCCAGTGGTCTTTTGTAGTGGAAGATATGAGTCCCCAACCTTTCCTTAAATTGATCTTTATAAACTGAAAGGCACTTCTTTGGTCAGATAGTTCTTCCATTGGAAAGCTACTTCTTTTGGTTTGATGAATTTGAGATAGTTCTAGGCTGATATAAGCTCCTTCTCAGTGTGATCCATCACAAACCAATGGAATCCATCAAAATAAACTAAGAAATGAAATTAATCTTGACTATCCTTGAGCTGATCTAAGTCCCCTAGCGACATTCACTCAATAGTCAACCCTAGGCCAGGTTCGATTTATTGCCTTGGCATCCGTTCACCCCAATGGTTCCTTATTTTGGAAGATGTGAGTCCCTGAGCTTTCTTCCTAACTTGACCATTGCACACAGAAGGACATCCCTTTAGTTGGATAGTCCTACCTTGTGGTTGGTAGACTACTCCCTTGGATTGGTAAATTTGAGTCAGGCCTCCATGGCCCTACTCGCAGCCCATCAAACTGATGAGACCCATCAAAATAAATCTAAAAATAAAATTAATCTTGACTATCTTTGAGTTGATCTAAGTCCCCCAGCAACATTCACTCAATATTCAGCCTTAGGTCAAGTTTGATTTGTTGCCCAACACAACCGATCACCCCAGCGGTCTTTTGTAGTGAAAGATATAAGTGCCCGAGATTTCTTCCCTTAAATTGGTCATTGCAAACCAAAAGGCACTCTTTGGTCGGATAGTTCTCCCATCAACTGGAAAGTTACTCCCTTTAGTTTAATAAATGATAGGTCTAGGCTGATATAAGCTCCTTCTCAGTGTGATCCATCACAAACTAATGGAATCCATCAAAATAAACTCAAAAATGATATTAATTTTGACTATCCTTGAGTTCTAAGTCCCCCAATGACATTCACTCAATAGTCAGCCCTGGGTGTGTTCGATTTGTTGCCTTACCAACCAATCATCCCAATGGTTCCTTGTTCTAGAAGATGTGAGTCCCTGCACTTTCTTCCTAACTTGACCATTGCACATTGAAAGGCATCCCTTTGGTTGGATAGTCCTACCTTGTGGTTGGTAGACTACTCCCTTTGGATTGGTAAATCTGAGTTAGGCCTAGGCCTCCATGGCCCCTACTTAGTGTAGTCCATCACAAACCGATGGGACCCATCAAAACAAATCTAAAAATGAAATTAATCTTGACTATCTTTGAGTTGATCTAACTTCCCACTTCACTCAATAAGCCAGTCGGGTTCGATTTATTGCCCAAAGCACCCTCTGGGTCTTTTATACTGGAAGATGTGAGTCCCCAAGTTTTCTTCCCTTGAATTGATCATTGCAAACTAAAAGGCACTCCTTTGTTTGGATAGTTCTCCCATCAGTCGGAAAGCTACTCCCTTTGGTTTGGTAAAGATAGTCAGGCATCCCTTTGGTTGGATAATCCTATCTTATGGTTGGTAGACTACTCCCTTTGGATTGGTAAATCTGAGTTAGGCTTAGGCCTCCATGGCCCCTACTCAATGCAGTCCATTACAAATTGATGGGTCCCATCAAAATAAATCTAAAAATAAAATTAATCTTGACTATCTTTGAGCTGATCTAAGTCCCCCAGTGGCATTCACTCAATAGTCAGGTCTAGGTTGGGTTCGATCCGTTGCCTTGCTAATGGGTCACCCCAACAACAGGTCCCTACTTTGGAGGATGTAAGTCTAGTATGCTTTCTTCCTAGTACATTTACAGCACACCGAAAGGCATCCCTTTGGTTGGCTAGTCCTACTATGTGTTTAGTAGACTATCCCTTTAGATTGGTAAATCTGAGTTAGGTCTAGGCCTCCATGGCTCCTACTCAGTGCAATCCATTGCAAACTGATAGGAATCATCAAAACAAATCAAAAAAATATTAATCTTGACTATCTTTGAGTTGATCTAAGTCCCCTAGTGGCATTCACTTAATACTCCTTTCCTTCTCCTCTCCCTCTCCTCAGCCCTAGGTTAGGTTTGATCCATTGCCTTGATAATGGGTCGCCTCAGCAACTGGTCTCTACTTTGGAGGATATAAGTCTACTATGCTTTCTTCCTAGTACAGCTCCTGCACACCGAAAGGCATCCCTTTGGTTGGCTAGTCCTATTATGTGTTTAGTAGACTACCCCTTTGGATTGGTTAATCTGCATTAGGCCCTTCTCTTCTTAGGTGCATTTCTGATTTAAATTCCTTGTCTGGTTTTATGCCATATCATTGGCTCATAATTATTTTATTAAATATGCTAAGGTGGTATATGTAAGGGGTAATTAACACTTAATTCACATCTTAACCTAAATAAAGTATAAAAATCACCTAATGATCCTAAGAACAAACTAAATTAACTCATATGTGAGGGAAATGGGTTAGGATCAGCAAACATTCTTTCACATTTCCAAATCAAACATAAAGTAAATTCAAAACAAAAATCACATTAAACAAACTTTGATTCACTTTGAACTTTCTTATTTCATAGGATTGTCTTTAGGAATTAATTAGGGTGAATGAATTTACATTACTTTTATCACTTTATTTCTTTTCTAGCATGCTAAATGTGTATGCCATATGAAATTCATGCATTCATATCTTTTAAAAATCAAAATTAAAATGAAATGTTTTCTTCATGTCAAATTGCATATTTTGGCTAAAGTAGAAATATGAATGGCTATTATCACTATTAAATTCAAAATTATTTTCAAAACATATAAATTAAACACCTAAAATTGAAAGTGTGCTACTTATAATTATTTATAAGCTTGCATGTGGATATAAATATGAAGATGTGCATAGTGTGGCTTTTCTTCTCTTTTCTTTTATCATAGTTTTGAATAGGATTGAACAAAGTGTATTGTTCATTTGAAAAGAACACAACACTTGCCTAACTCCATTCTATCCATTCCTATGCTATTACCTAAGAAGGACATCCACACTCGTACATATAAATTGTATAAACAAAACAAATAAACAAATACAAACTTTTTGTATCTTTCTTTTTCCATTCATTTCTTTTGTGCATGTGTTTGTATTTAAAGAAAGCGGTATATTAGTCAATCGGGGTTTTTAAGTAACAAGTATCTAAGTAGGTACTTTACACCCCGGTGCTAACAATTGCATCATTTCACTTATGCCTTTCATACATACACATGTGCATGTGAATAATGGATAAAAGAAACCCTTCTTTTTACTTAATGAAAATCATGCATCATACAGAATTCTAATTTTCTTAAGTAATATTTCTTAACATTCATCATAAAGCATGCTAAAAATTTCCATTTGTATGTATAGATATGCTTAGGATTCATTCATATGCATGTTATATATGTTGGGAAAGAAATGAAGTTATGTGTGTTTTGTGATATTCACTTTACTTAATCTTAAAATGCCTTTCTTTTTTGAGTAGGTTTGTTTACAAAAAATTTAAACTTAGGATTAATTAAAACACATAATAAAATATTCACTAAGCAAAATCAAACATGAATATGCTTTAGAAATTACTTAGGATAGGGAAGGAAAGAGAAGTTCTCTTCTCTTTTCCCTCTCTTTACAACCTTTAGTAATTAAGTGGGTCCATTTAAACCAAACAAAAATCATCAAATAAAATTAACCCAAATCAACTAAACAACTTAAATGAAACTACCCTCAAAGTTGAACATTTTCATACTTAGGAAATTTAAGCGTTAAAGCCATAGCTAAGCATACCACACAAACTTTTTAAAGCACACACATTAGACTAAGTCACCATTTCTAGCTTTAGGTTAGGGAGATGCATGGTTTGATATTTGCTTTTATTTTGTGATGTATTATTTCTAGTTTGGATATTAGGGTGAATGTGCGTAGAATGAATGGTAGGGCGATCATAGTCTAACCATTATCTTCTGCAGGGGATTGTGCTTAAGGGGCATTGTAATAATAAAATATAAATGCTTTTGCTGTGCAGGTGCTTATACCCTTAAGCATAATCCAATAGGCTAAGTGGACTTGGTTACCTATGTATGGGGTGCTAAGTCTATTATACATGCTTTGGATTTGTATGATTTGTTTAGTTAATCTCTATTTTGTAGGTGTTAGTTAGATTTACTTTTTCTCTTCATGTAATTTTGCAATTAGGATTTTGGAATGATTGTTATGGAGGATTAGGATGAACATTGGTCATAAGATCTCATCTTATGTACCATGTGAAGCCTTTGGAGATACCACATTCCAACCATACTAAATAAGGAACTAAAAGAAGAAAGAAGAAGAGAAGAAAGAAGAGAAGAAGAAATGAAGACCCCCATAACATGAATTCCTTGCTTGTTTGTAAATTAATTCAATTGTAATCTAGGTTGTATAAGGGTAGAGCTCGGCTACCCAATTTATTTTTGGGTTTGTGTTGTGGTGCCCGACCACAAATGGTCTTTTATTCTTTTACTTTAGCTTTATAAAATATTTAATGTTTTGTTTAGCTTGTGCATTAAGATGGCATTATTTTCTTAGTTTCTTCCTTGCTTTGAGGTATGGCCTGGATGACGATTAGGTTCTTAAGGAAAAATAAATCTTCTACCAAATTAATAAACTCAAAAATTAAAAATAAATAACTCATAACCTCACCTAAAACCTAAATTAAAATCAAGATAAAATAATTAGTAACTCCTTAGGTGAATGTGTAATTTCTTTTCTAATATCATGCATAAGAGCATATTATTTCACTCTTGAATTTGAGGGCTTCCACCTTTGCCAGAGAACTTGACCTATGAGAGTCATGGTGGAAACACACTCCTTATCTTGCTGATTTTATCTCATAATCTTATTTCTCATGTATTAGGCATATGAATCCTATAAACCTAAGTCAAATGATTGTCCAAAAATAAAAATAAAATGTAATATAATTTGCATTAGATTTAAGTCATTTGAAGCATGCACTTACATGATCTAGTCTCTTAGGAAGTGTGTTTAAGGACTTAGTCTCTTTCTAAATAAATAATAACCTTATCTTGCATAAACATAAGACTTGCCTACATGAATTTAAAACCGTAGGATGAGTTAGGTGGCGGCCATCCCCAGGAAGTTGTAAGTCCAACAGTTGTGTGGCTAATCTCTTATGGAGGTAAACCAAATACCCATTTTTTGCCTTAGATTAGGTCGTGCTTTTGGCCCTTGCCAAAGCTACATGGATTTAAGTTCAGAGGTTGCTACTTCCCTTTGTGAGCCATTAGCATAAATCTTCACCTCTTAGGCACTTCCATAACCTTGTACCATGGAACTATAAGGCCTAACATCCTAATAAAAATTCAACTCAAATACATTAATTCAATTTCAAAAATGTAAATCCCAACCATAGGGTAGTTTGAGGTGCTTACTAGGCTTCCTAGTATCTTAAGCATCCCCTACGTATTTTCATTTAACTTGGATAAGAACTCCTTCCTCTTGATCGATCCCATTTGACTTTCTCAAAAATAATCAATTGATAGTCCTACATTTTCAAAATCTTTGGAGATAATGATCATTTACCTTAATATAGAGTATTCCTAAGAATCTCATTCCTTAGGATGTAATTAACTATGGGGGCTTACCTCCATAGGATACTTAACGAACTCAGTTTAAAATAAACCCTACATTACTTTTTCATGTAAAGTAGGGGAAGAATCTCTGGTACATATACATTGTCTTTAGGAGTCTTTATTGAGGTGATTAGGTTCATTGTAGGGTGGTGACTTCTATCTTTTGAGATAGTACACCTCTCCTCAATGTCGTACCTGATCACCCTAATAAGAACTTCTGTGGATCTACGTGGTGTCCAAATGCATAAGAGTATATTTCTATCTTCATTTTATTCTGCATAAATTGAAGATAGAAGTATGCATCTTAGAAAAATGAACATGATATGTAAATTTTACACTACAATTCCCAGTGGCATTCACTCATTAGCCACCCTAGGTGGATGCATCATAAGTAGAAGACTATCCCAACAAGCGGTTCCCATAGAGGATGTGAGTCCCAGCTTTCTTCCTAGGCTTATTCCAAACCATGAGCTTAGATTGGTTCATGTTTTATGTTGGCTGACTCACCCGATGCACCACTCTTGGCAGATGTGAGTCCCCACACTTTCTCCTTGAGTTGGCCACCAAATACCTATGCAAATTATCTTCTCCAGGGTTTTGGGTCAAGCCCTTAGTAGCCCCTCTCCCTGTGGACATTCTACTTGGATCACATCATTTGCAACCCCATTTAGACACTACCCGGGTTACTCTTGGATTGGATCCCCACCCCCACCCTCATGGTTGGAGAATTTGTTTGATGCAGATTCTCCCAGTCGGTAAATATGAGATAGGTCTAAGCTGATATAAGCTCCTTCTCAGTTTGATCCCTTGCAAACCAACAAGGTCCATGATAAATAAACAAAATAAATAAATAAATTATTCGCTTATGCATTAGCAATTCAAGCCCCAAAGGGCTCCTATTCCTAAGCAGGCATCCTATCTTTAGGGTTGTGTCAATAGAACTCCCTATAGGAATTGTCAGACTACCTGAGTTGAGATAATCCCCGGGTCAACACTCTCTCTATAGTCACCCTTAGGTCAGGTTTAACCTATTTTGCCACAAGCAGGTTGTCCCAGTAGTCATTTCTCTTTGGAAGATGTAAGCCTACGATGCATTATTTCTAGCATGACTGTGGCAAATCGACGGGGAGCCCTAGGTCGGGTTTCATTTGTTTCCCAAAGCAAACGATCACCCCAGTGGTCTTTTGTGGTGGATGATGTGAGTCCCAGTGCTTTCTTCCCCTGAATTTACCATTGCAAACTAAAATGCACCCCTTTGTTTGGATAATTCTCCCCCCGGCTAGGAAGCTACTCCCTTTGGTTCAGTAAATATGAGACAGGTCTAGGCTGATATAAGCTCCTTAGTGTGATCTCTCATAAACTAATGGAATTCATCAAAAAAAATAATTTAAAAAAATAAAATTAATCTTGACAATCTTTGAGTTGATTTAAGTCCCCCAGCGGCATTCACTCAATAGTCAGCCCTAGGTGGGTTTGATTTATTCCAAAGCAACCGATCACCCTAGTGGTAATTTATAGTGGAAGATGTGAGTCCCTGTACTTTCTTCCCTTAAATCGACCATTGTAAATCGAAAGGCATCCCTTTGGTTGGATAGTTCTACTATGTGGTTGATAGACCACCCCTTTAGATTGTAAATGCAGTTAGCCAAGGCCTCCATGGCTACATATCCCCCCTGTAAATCATAAAAATAATTAAAAAATAATTAAATTAATCTTGACTATCTTTGAGCTGATTTAAGTCCCCAATGACATTCACTCAATAGTCAGCCCTAGGTTGGGTTCAATTCATTGCATTGCCAATGGATCACCCCAATAACTGGTCCCTACTTTGGAGGATGTAAGTCTGATGCTTTCTTTTGAATACAGCTACTGCACACCGAAAGGCACCCCTTTGTTGACTAGTCCTACTTTGAGGTTGGTAGACTACCCCTTTGAACTAGTAAATCTAAGCTAGCCCAAGCCCTCAACAGCCCTTACTCAGTGCAGTCCATGATGGGATCCATCAAAAACAACTTAAAAAATGAAATTAATCTTGACTATCTTTGAGCTAATTTAAGTTCCCAGTGGCATTCACTCAATAGTCGACCCTAAGTTGGGTTCAATTCGTTGCCTCACCAATGGATCACCCCAGCAACTGGTCCCTACTTTAGAGGAAGCAAGTCTATTATGCTTTCTTCCTAGTACAACTGCTGCACAATGAAAAGCAATCCCTTTGGTTGGTTAATCCTACTATGTGTTTGGTAGACTACCCCTTTGGATTGGTAAATCTGACGTAGACCAAGGTATGGCCCCTACTCAGTGTGATCCATCGCAAACTAATAAGGATCCATCTCAAAATTAAAAATTAAAATTGAAATAAATTTAATCCTCCTCCCTTAGTGGATTCAAATCAAAATAATCAAAATAATCAAACAATCAAACCAATCAAATAATCAAATCAAATCATTTGCTTCTCCTCAGTGAGATGCAAATCTTTCTAGTTCCCCACGGATCTTGAATTCTAATCCCTCATCGGATTTCAAAACCTCTTCTCCCTAGTGGATGACTTGAACTTGCTCTCCTAGTGAAGAGTTCACTTTTTAATCCCTAGTAGAACACCAAATCATAAATCAACAAATTAAATTAATTTCTCCCAGTGAGACTCAAATCAAATCAAACCTCTCACCCCCAGCAGATGACTTGAACCTGTTTCCCTAGTGGAAGGTTCACATACTCTATCCCTAGTGGATTCCTCCTTCACTCTTATGTCTTTGACATGAGTAAAGTCACATTGCACAAGGCTCTTGATTCCTTACACCTTGGGTTAGGAGTAGATCATTTCCATTTTTGCTTGTGATCATTCGGTGTCATTGATCATCTCGATCAACACCAATATGTGTGGTGTACCTTGTTAGTCACACCACACCTATTGGGCGCCCTTTGTTGACCTTATTTTTAGAATGAGCTCTCAACTTCTCCATCTTAGACATAGGACTCCTCTTAGACACTAAGAGTTCCATAGCCTTAAGACACTTCTAGTGATTAGGCGAACACTCAAACTAACCTAGAGACTTAGAAGAGTTAGCCATAGGAATAGGTCATGCATTAGGGGTGTTAGGAAAACCTTCCTACCCTATAGCTTGAACCAAATCCTCACTTCCTTCCTTCAAGTCAAATTTCAAAACTCAACTTCAAACTTTAAATCATAATCAACTTCAAACTCAAACCAATTTCAAACCAAAACTCAAATCAATTTTAACTTAATTGATTTTCCCAAACCTTAAATCAATTCCAATGGATTTTCTCAAATCATGAATCAATTCCAAATGATTGAAACCCATGGTTGAATTCCAAATTCAAAAATCTTTCCTAAGCCTTTGATTCCATCTTATGAACTTAGCTCAAATCAAATCCAAATAAATTAAAATTCAAAAGATTTTCTCATAACCCATTTATATTCTCATTTATATTACAAATATAAATGAAATATGAATTCAAATGACCAAAACCAAATTCAAAACTTGAATCCAAATCTAACCAAAATCCAACCTAAACTCTTTCAAATCAAATTCTTGAACTTAACCAAATCAAATTCAAATCAATCCAAACCTCTTAGATTTTCTTCATGATTCAATCAATCCTTCAATAATGAAACTAAATATAAACACAAACTTCAATGATCAAACCAAAACTAAATTCAAAAATCAAACCCAAATCAAACTCATGTTCACCCTTGGAACTTGAAATTGTTAAATGAATCGAAACTTATTTGACTTCAAATCACTTGCAAATGGATTTATATTTCAATCATAAGTCCATAAGTGAGTTCAATCAAACTTGATTCAAGCCTTGATCAAGTCAATTGACCCACTTAGGCTCACTTGACCCAAAGTGACCTAAGTACCTTTTTGAGCCAAATTCTAATCCTACCTAAATTAGATTGAACTAAGCTCATCTAAGCCTCACATTATGAGCAACAATTATCATAAGATGATCAATCACTCAAATTAGGTCAAACCAAGTCAAACCTAGCCTTTGACCAAGTCAACATTTGACCCAAATGAAACCTAAACTTTCCAAATCCACCATAGGCCAAAGTGATTGAAACCATTGATCAAAACTAATTCATGATCAATGATTGAACTTGACCAAGTCATCATTTGAGCCTAACCTAGCCCAATTGGCCACTTGACCCAAGTTGACCCAACTTGACCTAAAAAGTCAAAATGTGTCAAATCTTGATCTTAGTCAAATTAATTACAACCAGTGGATCAAGTTCATTCTAAATCACTTGTTGAACTTAACCAAAGCCTCAATTGGCCAACTAAACCCAACCTAGCCTAATTGACCATGAACCTAACTTGGCCTAAAAGGTCAAATCAAGCCAAAATCAAATCTAACCAAAATTGATTGAAACCAAACTTGCAAAATATTTCAAATGACCAACCAAACCTAAATCAACCCATGACTTAATCTAATTAGGTCAAATGGGTCAAATAAGTCAATGACCCATTTGACCTAAATGAATTCAAATGAACCAAAACCAAATATAAATCAAATTGAACTTGACCAATGATACCAAAATATTTCAAATGGTCATATGAACTTGACCTAGCCCTTGGTTTGACCCAATTTGATCAATTGGTCAACTTGACCCAAGTTGACCCATTTTGACCTAAATGGGTCAACATGAGCCAAATGATATCAAATCAACTCTAAATTCCTTGAAATTTGGCCCAACCTAATTTCAAACTATTCCAAATCTGCCTAATTTGAAATCAAAGCTAAATGACTATTTTACCCTGAGGTCAATGGGCTAATTCCACTTGAATTTGTCATATCCTTTCATATTCATGGCACCTCTTAGTGGACCAAATGGACACTAATGAGAGTGGTGCACATTACCCAATGGGTTTGGGTCAACCAAACCCAACCCAAAGCCAAAATTGGCCTACTCAATGAAAATGAGCACATGGATCACCTTCATACTTTCATTCTCCACATGTGCAACTCCAAACCACCTCTCCTCTACCAAATTCGAATCACTTGGCATCCATAACAGCTTAACAAACTCAATTAATGTGATCAATTTGATCAAAATGGAAGGATAGCTCATGATAGTCCGATCCTTGTAGGGGGGATATACTCCCCCTAATTCCACTTCATTTAACATCACTTGCTATCGATTGAGCTTTAGGAACCTAGAGCAACCTTCTCCAAGTTCCTCCAAGCTTCCTCAAGCTCTTTCCAATTCTCCATTTTTGGATTTCTTCAAAGCCAAAATAGGGGAGCTCATTCAAAATTCCACTTTGCTCAATTCTCCACCAAAAGCCAATTCCTCTTGCAAGCACCTTCAGAGGACCCAATCAAGCTCACCCAAATCAAATCCCAAGCAATCAAGCGAGGAAAGGAAGGGTTTGACCAAAGCCACAAGAATTTGAAGCTCATCTTGGCTAATAGAAGGATCCACTTAATCTCAAACCTTCAACAGGGCTTCATCTCCACTAGACAAAGCTACCTCGATGGTTGGGATCATCGGTGATAGCCTCTGGCGAGGTATGCCTCAAACTGAGCTTAGGGAGAATTTTCTTTGGTCCTTTGTGAAGAGAAGTGTGATCCCAATTGAAATTGACCATTGGATGTTCTTCCCCACACCTCTTGATGGTGTGGGTTGAATCCCTACTCAATCCAAGCTCAAGTGAGTTCGGATCAAGCCTTGGAGGATGGATTGCCCCCATCTCCCGCAGGTGAGAGCAGGGATGAATCATGCCGTCCATCCTGCATTTTTTGGATGGACGGTCCTGATTAAATGATATAGATCCATTGTTTTAATCCCTTTAGATCCAGGTTTAATCCTGAACATTCGATCTTTGATCGGACGATCCAAGGAGAAAATGCATAGCACCGTGACTAACTATGTAGTCGATGTGATAACTTAAATAATGAATCCCATCATGCCATGTGAAAAGCACGTGTCGTGGTCCACATGGCATCGATGAGATTAGTCATATAATTAAGGGATTTAATTATCTAATAATCAGAAAAACTTCAAAAATATATAACTAAATATAGAAAAATCCAAAAAAATGCAAACTCAACTTCATTTTAAAGATAATTCAAAGGGGAATAATATAAAATTAAGTTTAATTGATTTTGAATAGTGATATTTTCTTAATTTGAGTTTTATCAGGCATGTAATTATGTTAATTACTCTTTAGTTATTTCAATAATTAATTCCAAACTCCTTAGGGTTAATTAGTGGGTGACCTCTACCTCCCGTGATTTTCTTGGAATTTATTATTGGATTAATTTAGGTAATTGCTTGTTTCATCTCTAATCACTCCCTTAATCAATTAAATGATCAGTTAACCTATTAAATCATGATAAATTCATTAATTAAATTTGTTAATCATCTTGGAATAGTGGATAGACTTAGGGAATGAGATTAGGATGCCTTTTCAAATCTTTTCCCCTAAGTCTGTTTCATTTGGAAGAAGACTTAATTAATTTACAAATTAATTAATGATTTAATCATTTCATTAAATAGCTTAATTAACCAAACTCAAAAATAAAAAAATTAATCCATAAACTTAATCACTTAATCAATCCTTTCTTGGGTAGATACTTAGGTGTTCAATAACCAAAGTAAGCTTAAGAAAATCATTTCCAACCCATGTGTGTGGGAAGGGTTATGAAAGTACTTAATTAAACCCTTTGGCTTAATTAATCATTAATTGTGAGCCAATTGCATTAGGCCCCTTTCTTTCTTAGAAGCATTACAGATTTAAATTCAATATGGTTGCATATCATATGTTGGCTCAAAATTATTTGAATAATTATGTTAAGGAGGTGTAGGTAAGGTGTAATTAATGAACTTAATTTACACCTTAACCTAAACAAAATATAAAATCAACTTAATAGTTCTAAAAATTAAACTAAAATAATACACACATGAACGAGATTGGTTAGGACCAGCAAACATTTTCACATTCTCTAAATCAAATCAAATCAAATTCAAACAAAAATAAAAAGATCTCTTGAAGCAACTTTGATTCACATTAAATGATCTTATTCCATAGGATTGTCTTTAGGAATTAATTAGGGTGAATGAAGTTACATGCTTGCATAACTTTATTTCTTTCCTAGCATGTTAAATGTTGTGTGCCATATGAAATCATGCATTCAAGTCTTTTGAAAGATAAAATTAAAATGAAATGTTTCCTTTATATCAAAGCATGAGAGCTAATAAGAATAGTTATACTAAATCCAAAATTATGGTTTCATGCCAAAATCTACTATGGATGCTATACATTTGTTAAGAGGGTTGATAGAGGCATGAGAAAGTAAGAAGGATCTACATATGATATTTATTGATTTAAGAAAGCTTATGATAAAGTCTCAAGAGATGTTCTTTGGAGAGTTCTAGAAAAGAGTTAATATTGGTTATATTCAAGTTATTAAGGATATATACTATTTTATTACTTGTGTTAAAGGAGGATTGAAAATATTTTCCTATTTATTGGATTACATCAAGGATCAACATTAAGCCCTTATCTTTTTTTCTTTAGTTATGGATGTGCTTAGGCATTTAGAAGATGTACCGGTGTATGCTTTTCGATGACATTCTTCTTATTGATAAGACTAGAGGAGTCCAACAAACTTGATTTATGGAGGTCAACTTTAGAGTCTAAATTTCGTTTAAGTAGATCTAAAACTGAATATATGGAGTGTAATAGTTGTAGAAGTTTTAGTCATCTTGTTGTGACTTTAGGTGATCAGTCATTAATAAGGTATTAGATATTTAGGCTCTATTGTCCAAATGATGGTGAAATAGATGGAGATGTTATTAGTAGAATTCAAGTTGGATGGTTGAAGTGGAGGAATGCATCCCTATTATGTGATAGAAAAGTTCCACTTAAACTTAAGGAAAATTTATAAGATGGTGGTAAGACACACATGACTTATAGTGCAAATGTTGGCCAATAAAAAAAAATAAGAAGTTAAGTGTTACGAGATGAGGATGCTTAGGTGGATGAGTGGTTTACTCTTAGAGATAGAATGCAAAATGAGTATGTTGGAAAATGTTGGAGTAGCTCTTGGTAGATAAGATTAAACTTAGATGGTTTAATACATAAAAGCGTCTTCTATAAGTAAATAATAATTTATATTAGAAAAAGATAAAGACTTGGTTACATAAATAATCTTAGTATACCAATTAGAGAATTTGATAATAGACACAATGGAGAATGAAAATTCATAAAATCCCAAGTGGGATTAAAATTTTTGTTATTGTTGTTGTTGTTGTATATCATTTTAGAATATGAAATGGCTATTATCACTACTAAATCAAAATTATTTTCAAAACTTAAAAATCAAACATTACAAATGAAAGATACTACTTATAATTACTTATAAACTTCATGTGTATAATAAGATGTGCATTATGACTTTCTTCTCTTTTAACATAGTTTTGAATAGGATTTGCAAAGTGTATATCTCATTTGAAAAGAACACAACACTTGCTTTAATCCATTCCTTTCATTCCTATGTTATCATTTAAAGGGTCTTCATATTTGCACATATAAAGTAAACAACCAACATATCAAACATAAACCTTTTGCATGTTTCTTTTTCCATTCATTCCTTTTGGTACATGCATATGTATTTAAAAAAGTGGTATATTAGTCTGGACATCTCGAGGTTATGAGGCTTTAAGTAGCCCTAAGAATGTCTTGTACCTTATACCCCTGGTGTAGAAAATAATGGCGTCTACTCACTTATGTCTTTCATACTTGTAAATGTGCATATGAATAATGGATAAAAGAATCCCTCTTTTCTACATAACAAAATCATGCATCATAAAAATACTCAAATTTCCTTAAGCAACATCTCTTAGCATTCATCATTAAGGTGTGATAAACATTTCCAGTTGCATGTATAGATATGCTTAGGGTTCATCCATATGCATGTTACACATGTTGAAAAGAAATAAAGTGTTGTGTATTTTGTGATAGTAATTCACTTTAGCTAATCTTAAAATTCCTTCCTTATTGAATAGGTTTGCTTAGGAAAAATCTAAACTTAGGATTAATTAAAACACATAACAAATCATTCTCTAAATAAAAATTAATAATGAATATACCTTATAAATTACTTAAGGTAGGGAGGACAGAGAAGTTCTCTTCTCTTTTCCTTTCTTTACATCACTTAGTAATTAGGTGTAGGTTCATTCCAACCAAATCAAATCATCAAATAAAATCAACCAAATTAACTAAATCACTTAAAAACCATCATCTAAGTTAAACCTCTCACACTTAGAAAACTCTAACCTTAAAACTGTTAAGATACCACAAGCCTTAAATAGCTACATTAGGCTAAGTCACCATTTCTAGTTCTATATTAGGTGGTGCATGGTTTGATGCATGATTTTGTTTTGATGTGATGTTTTAGTCATGTTAGGGTGTATATTGAATGGTAGAGTCTTAGTCTAACCATTGTCTTCTGCAGGGGATTGTGTTTAAGGGGAGTTGTAATAAAAAATATATAACTATTTTTGTTGTGCATGTTGCTTATACCCCTAAGCATAATCCAAAATAGGCCAAGTGGACTTGGTTACTCATGTGTGGGGTGTTAAGTCCAATTTATTTATATACTTTCTTGGGATGTGTGGTTTGTTTAGCTAATCTTTATTTTGTAAGTTTTAGTTAGATTTCCTTTTTCCCATTTTCATGTAATTTTGCAATAAGGATTTGGAATAATGTTATGGGGGATTAGGATGAACATTGGTCATAAGACTATGTCTTATGTACCAGGTGAAGCCTTTGGTGCAACCACATTCCAACCAACCAAAAGAAGAAAGAAGAAAGAAATGAAGAAATGAAGAAAAGAAGAATGAAGACCCCCATAACATGAATTCCTTCTTGATTGTAATTAATTCATTTGTAATCTAAGATTTCCTCCAATTTGTTTTCGATTTGTGTGGAGGAGCTCGACCATAAAGGCATTTTATTCTTTTGCGCTAACTTTATAAATTATTTGATGTTTGTTTAGCTTGTGCATTAAGATGACATATTTTCTTAGTTTCTTCATTGATTGATGAATGGCCTGGATGCGATTCAACTCTTAGGAAAATAAATTTTCTATCCAATTAAATAACTCAAAACTAAAAATAAACAACTCATAACCTCACCTAAAGCCTAGGTCATAAAACAAGATAAAAGATTTAGCAACCTCTTTGGTGGATGTTGTATGTTTTCACATCATACATAAAAAAAACAACTTATTTCACTCTTGTTATGGAGGGCTTCCAGCGTTGCCAGGGAACTTGGCTTGACCTTTGAGAGCCATGGTGAAAACACACCTTCTTTCTTGCTGATTTTGGCCCATAATCCAATTTTTCATGCATTAGGCATATGAATCCCATAGCCAGTGTCAAATGAATTGTCCAAAAATGAAAATAAAAATATAATAAAAATTTGCATTAGATTAAAGTCATTAATCATGCCCTACATGATCTAGTCTCTTAGGGATTATGTTTAAGAACTTAGTCTCTTTTTAAGTAAACAACAGCCTAGCAATCTTGCAAAATTATATAACTTGCCTACATGTATTTAAAATCGTAGGAGGAGTTAGTCCACCTGCAATTATAAGTCCACTGTGGTTTATCCTCTCTGAGGTAAACCAAATACTCATTTTACCTTAGATTGGTCGTGTTTTGGCCCTTGCCAAAATAGATTTGGTTCAGGTTGCTACTTCTTTTGCTACAAGCATAAATTCTCACCTCTTAGGCATTTCCATGATCTTGTGTCATGGAATTATAAGCCCTAGATTTTTAATAAAAATTCAACTCAAACAAATAAATCACTTCAATTTCAAAAAATATAAAGCCCAATCATAGGATAGTTTATGATGCTTACTGGGCTTCCTAGTATCATAAGCATCCCCTACTTATCATCATTTGGTTTCGATAAGAATTTCCTTTTCTTGATCAATCCCACTTGATCTTCTAAAAATAAATTAATTGATTGATAGTCCTATCTTTGAAATCTTTGGAGACAACAATCATTTACCTTAATCAAGAATATTCTTAAGGAATCTCATTTTTTAAGATGTAATTAATTATGGGGGCTTGCCTCCATAAGGAACTTAACGAACCTGATTTAAAATAAACCTATTTTACTTTTCCATGTAAGTAGGGAAGAATCTCGTCAAGACTATAGTCCTTAAGTCCTTATTAAAGTGATTAGGTCCATTATAGGATGGTGACTTGCTCTCTAGAGTACATCATTCCTCCATGTCATACCCAATCACCCTAATAAGAATATCTACGGATCTGCGTGGTGTCTAACACAAGAAGTGTTTATTTTATTTTTGGTTCTTCATTTATTTTTCTCTCTGAGGAAAGAATAGATGAAGAATTGAAAATAATTTCACCACAATGACTTAATCACTTCATTAACTAGTTCAATTAATTAAATTCAAAATCAAATCATTCCAAAACTTAATCACTTAACCTTGGGAAGCTTCTTAGGTGTTCAATAACATAAGAGACTTCAAAGAAAATTATAATCAAACTACATGTGTAGGATGGTTATGAAAGTACTTAATTAAACCCTTTAGCTTATATAATCAATAATTGTGAGCCAATTGCATTTCTTTGTTGCTCTTTAAATTCCATGTGGTTGCATATCATATATTCTTGAATAATTATATTAAAGTGGTATAGGTAAGGAGTAATTAATAGATTTAATTCATACCTTAACATAAATAAAATATAAAATCAACCTAATTATTCTAAAATTAAACTAAACCAATTCACACATGCGGGAAATAGGTTAGGACCAGCAAACCCTTTCATATTTCCTAAGTCAAATCAAATTCAAAAATATAAATCTCCTTAAAGAATATTGATTCATTTTAAATAATCCTATTTTATATGATTATATTTAGGAAGTAATTAGGGTGAGTGAAGTCATATGCTTACATCCTTTTATTTGTTTCCAAGCATACTAAATTTTGTTTGCCATATGAAATCATGTATTCATTTCTTTTGAAAAATCAATTAAATAAAATGTTTTCCTTCTATGTCAAATTGCATGTTGGTTAAAATTAAAAATATGAGTGACTATTGTCACTATTAAACCAAAAATTATTTTCAAAACTTATTAATTAAAGATTATGAATGAAGTGATGCTACTTATAAGTACTTATAAGCTTTCATGTGATTATAGCATAAGATGTGTTTTATGTTGTTTTCTCTTCTTCCCTTAACTCAGATTTGAATAGGATTTGCAAAGAGTATAGTTCATTTGAAAAGAACACAACACTTGCTTAAATCTATTCCTATGCATTTCTATGTTATGACTTAAGAAGGATCCTCACATTCACACATGTAAATTATACAATCAAATCAAACATAATCTTTTGCATGATTCTTCATCCATTTGTTTTTTTTTTTTGTACATCTACATGTATTTAAGAAAAGTGGTATATTAGTCTGAATATCTCAGGGCTGTAAGGCTTTAAGTAGCCCTAAGTAGGTCTTGACTCTTACGCCTTTGGTGCAGAAAATAATGGCACCGTACTCACTTATGTCTTTTATACATGTGGATGTGCATTTTGTTAATAGATGAAAAATCCCCCTTTTCTATATAATAATGACATGCATCAATGGAATATTCAAAATTTTAAATCATATCTCTTGGCATTCATCATCAAAGTGTGCTAAAATTTGCATTGCATGTATCGGTATGCTTAGGATTATTCATATGCATGGTATACATGGTGGAAAGAAATAAATGTTGTGTGGCATGTGGTAGTAATCCACCTTAATCCTATGATGCCTTTCTTCTTAAATAGGGATATTTAAAGCAAATCTAAACTTAAGGTTAATTAAAACACATAATAAAACATTCACTAAAGGAAATTCATTAATCAATCTACCTTATAAATGTTTTAAGGTAGGGTTGAAAGAGAAGTTCACTTCTCTTTTCTTCTCTTCACAACATTTAGTAACTAAGTGTAGGTTCGTTCAAACCAAATCAAATCACCAACTAAAATTGACAAATCAACTAAATCACTTAAAATGAAACAACCCTCTAAATTGAATCCTTCACACTTAAGAAATTTCAACCTTAAAGCTTAGCTAAGGCATGCCACACAAGCCTTAAATGGCATACACATTAGGCTAAGTCACCATTTTTAGCTACATATTAGGGCGATGCATGATTTTATGCTTGATTTTATTTTGTGATGTATTGTTTTTAGACTAGATGTTAGGACGATCTTAGCCTAATCATGTCTTCTATGATTGTGCTGTGTAAATGCTTTTTTTGTGCAGATTGCTTATACCCCTAAGCATGATCCAAATTAGGATAGGTGAACTTGGTTACCCATGTGTGGGGTGCTAAGTCCAAATTATTCATATAACTGCTTGGGTTGTGTGGTATGTTTAGCTAATCTCTATTTTGTAGGTTTAGCTAGATTTATCTTTCCCTTTTTGATGTAATTTTTCAATTAAAATTTGGAATGAATGTTATGGGGGAATTAAGGTGAACATTGGTTATAAGACCATGTCTTATATACCATGTGAAGCCTCAAAGTAAACTACATCTCAAATCAAATCAAAAGGAAGCAAGAAATGAAGAAAGGAAAAATGAAGAACAAATGAAGAATGAAGACCCCTCATAACATGAATTCCTTTTAATTGTAATCATTCATTTGTAATCCGAGTTGTATAAGGGTAGAGCTCCGCTACTCATTTTCTTTTATGGGTTTGTGCGCTAGAGCCCAACCACATCAGCCTCTTATTCTTTTACGCTAATTTTATAAATTGATTGATATTTTGTTTATGATGCAATTAGGATGGCATGATCTTCCTAGTTCCTTTATTGTTTGATGAATGGCCTATATGC
This sequence comes from Cymbidium sinense, assembly GCA_021442155.1. Lineage (NCBI taxonomy): Eukaryota > Viridiplantae > Streptophyta > Magnoliopsida > Asparagales > Orchidaceae > Cymbidium > Cymbidium sinense. Next base: position 148,565,691 of record CM038216.1, read on the forward strand.
GATTAGGCTCTTAAGAAAAAAATAAATTTTCTATCTAATTAATCAACTCAAAATTAAATGAAATAACTCATAACCTCACCTAAATCCTAGGACATAAATCAAGATAATAAAAGATTTAGTAACCCCTTAGTTGGATGTTGTATGTCTCACATCATGCATAAAATATATTATTTCACTCTTGCTAATGGAGGGCTTCCACCTTTGCTAGAGAAAATGGCTTGACCTTTGAGAGCCATGGTGAAAATACACCTCTTTCTTTCTGATTTTGGCCTATAATCAATTTTCTCATGCATTAAGCATATGAAATACCATAGCTGTGTCAAACAATAATGTCCAAAAATAAAAATAAAACTTAATAAAATTTACATTACAAGTCATTATTCATGCCCTTCATGATCTAGTCTCTTAGGGAGTGTGTTTTAAGACTTAGCCTCCTTTCTAAATAAATAATAGTCTAGCTATCTTATAAAGCATAAGATTTTCTAACATGTATTTAAAATCATAGGAGAAGTTAGTTGGCGGCCACCCCCATGAGGTTGTAAGTCCAACAATCGGGTAGTTTATTCTCTCTTGTGGAAATAAACCATATGTCCATTTTTTTCTCTTAGATTTAGATCATACTTTGGCCCTCACCAAGCTCTCTAGATTTAGGATATGAGGTCAATATTTTTCCTTGCGCCAAACATAAATCATCACCTCTTAGATATTTTTACAATCTTGTATTGTGGAATTGTAAGCCCTAAATTTCTAATAAAAATTCAACTCAAATATATAATTCCTCTTAATTTCAAAAATATAAAACCCAACCATAGGATAGTTTGGGATGCTCACTAGGCTTCCTAGTATCATGAGCATCTCCTACTCATCTTTATTTGGTTTCAATAATAACTCTCCTTTAGATCAAGCCCACTTGATTTTCCAAAAATAACTAATTTAATGATAGTCCTATTTTTGAAATCTTTGGAGACAATGATCATTTACCTTAATCAATGGTATTCTTAAGGAATCTCATTCCTTATGATGTAATTAACTATAAGGGCTTGGCTCCATAGGGAACATAACGAACCCGGATTAAAATAAGCCCTACTTCACTTTTTAATGTAGGGAAATATCTCGCATATCTGGCCCATTATCCTTAGAGTCCTCATTAAGTGATTAGGTCCATTATAGATGGTGACTTCTATCTCGAGATAGTACATCATTCTTAATGTCGCACCCGATCACCCTAATGAGTACATCTGTGTATCTACGTGGTGTTTAAATAACACATTTTTCAAATTCAAATTTGAAAATAAAACACCACAAAATGCCAAGTAAATTGTTTAATTTTCCATCTTATATAAATATTAGGAAAAAGATGAAATTAAAAGCCAAGTAAAAGTCATTTTGTCCATTAAAATTATATTTATAATTAATCATATTGTATGATCATAATAGAACTATATAATCTACCAATGAAGGCTAAAAGTAATCATTAAGTGCAAAAATGGAAGGTTTTGGCATCATATTTTTTATATTGTTGACCTCATTTTTGAATGAGGTTAATATTAATTTAAAATCAATAATTAGGAGGTTCTAATTTCAATTAGAAATTTTCTAATTCAGTACTTGGGATACTACACTTAGTGTCCTAGGGAATCAACTTAAACTAAATAAAATAAAAATCTAATCAAACCTTGGGACAAATAAACTCACAATCAAATTAATTAAATCAAACATAAAGAATAAAGAATAAAATAATTCAACTTAAGTGAAATAAAGTAATGTAAACAAATTAACATATAACTTAAACAATCCAATCAAATGAAAATAACATAAACATTAAACAATCATAAATTGAAGAATGTAATTAATCACATGAATAAGAACTAATGAACTTAATATATGAATTCATAATTAAACAATTTGAATTAAGTTAAATCAATGAAACATGAACTTTAACTTAAACATTTTCAACTGAACATGAACCAAACCAAATGAAATCAACATAATTAAACCTAATATGAAGTTAAGACATAAATTAAACAAAAGAAACGAATCAATCTAAATAAAATAAAACTAACATAAATCAAATTGAACTAATCAAAGTAAAAGTGAACCAACTTAAAGAAATGAAATAAAATAATTTAGACTAAAGCCTTAATTAAACTTCAAGCTAATAAAATTATAACTAAAAAAATGAGATAAATATCATTAAAGAAAAGAAAATTATTAAATACCGTAAGTTAAAGAACTTAAAGGTTGATGAAACATTAAGAATAATCCAACTTTAACTTTATAAACTCATTAAACAATTGGAATTAATTCAATTAAAATTCAGTTAAAGTCAATATAAATCTAAAATGAAATAAGTCAAATGAAATAAATTGAATCATATCAAAAGAATAAACTAAATGAATCAAATCTAATCTAAATTTCAAAAGAAAAGAAAGATCAAAATAAATCTAAACATAAATAACATCAAAAGATTAATTAAGATACTTAAAGATCTTAGTTAGACTTTTGGAAACTTCATTAGGGTTTAGCATGTGGAATAAAGTGAGTTTCACCTAAAAATGAAATTCATTCTATTTCTCATTCTTGAAAACCTAAAGCATTACTTTAACCAAATAAATGAACATAAAAATAAGAATTAACTCACTAAACCATATGAATTGAAATTAACCAAAGGTAAAAATTAAATAAATTCAAACTTCAAATTGGAACTTGAACTTAAAGAAGCCTAGCAAAGCCTTCCCGTACAAACTCCTCTTTTACACACACTAGATCATTTATGTCACGGACTCTAGATCTAGGTTAGATCGTTCTGTAATTTTCTTTAATTTTCTATAATATGTTGTGTTGTGTTTCACATGGTTGTGTGGTATATTGCTTTAGACTCGATGCCTAGGTTTATTTGCTCAATAGACTGGATGGTAGGGTGCTCTTTTTAGAATTAACACTATTTTTCTATAGGGGACTGTGTTAAAGGAATCACTATCATAAATAAATAATTATAAAATTATTGTTTGCTTGCAGGTGCAGAAAAATCCCTTAACATAGTCCATATGATAGGTGGAGTTGGCAAGCAACTAATGCTAAGCTCGTATGTTTATAAAATATAACTGTTGTGTGTTGTTTGTATTTTCTAACATCTATTTTACAGGGCTTGGAATTTCTTTTTTGAATTTTAAAATGTAAATTTGAGGTTAGAATTAGGTTAGGATCTATGGGGTCTAGGATTAGCGAGAACCTACCGGAGATGGTGCAGGTTCCCCGTGGAGCTCGATGGATGTCCCAAGAAGGAGATTTTCAAAAGAAGACCCATAGATCTAAACTTGTAGTTCTGTGTCAGATATAAAACTCTATTGTCCATTATTTTTCTTCATGGCCCGCTTTCTATTAATTTAATTTGGCTTGATTTTTTTTGGATGCGTAATAGAAATAACATGCTTTCCTAGGTTTCTTTCTGTGATTGTATTTGTCCTGTGAATGAAAACCTGGACGTAGGCTCATAGGATAAACTAAATTTTTTACCCAACTAAATCAATCAAAACATAAAAATAAATACAAATCAAAACCTCACATAAATTAAAGCCTTAGGCATAAAACAACATAAAATCAATTAGAAATAATTTAGGTTTGAAATCATGCAGCCATCTTGCCTTCTACTCCTTGAATTGGGCGACTTCACCCATTTCATATAAGGGGCATCTGTCTTGTGAGGATGACCATCTTCTTGGGGAAGCTTGCCTTCTAAAATATTGATTTGGCCTATATCCATTTCTAATTGCATGAAATTAGGCATAAATTGCATACCTATGGCCTAAAATGAATCCTGAGTCAAAATTTATAAAAATTTGAAAAATACGCATTAGTTAGATGCATCTTCATACCCTACATGATCTTAGGGATTAAGGAGTGAGTCTAAATTCATAGATTCCTTTCTTGAAAATACAAAAGCCCAGCCATCTTGCATTCATATGACTTGACTTCATGAATTTAAAATGCACTTAAGTAGTGTTAACTGACAGCCTTCTCCGGGCAGGTTGTAAGTCCAGAAGAGTTAGAGATAGGTTAGTTCCCTCAAGTGAGAAGAATGGCCAATGATTCCCAAGGATAGAATTAGGTCGAGCATCTGACATATGTCAGAAGCACTTGTAGACTAGGTTCTGAAGCATCCTTTTTAAGAATAAGCCTTCAACCCTAGGAATTTCTACAGTTTTGTGCTGCTAGAATCTAAGTCCTAGATTTCTAAGAAAATGACAACTTGAAATCTAAAATTAAATCTCAATTTTAAAGCCCAATCATAGGTTAGATGAAATATCTACTAGGTATCCAAATATCAATAGGCATTTTCTTACTTTCTTTCATTTGATTGAAAATAATTCTCTCCAATTCAGATCTCTCCCAATTGAATTTTCAAAAATCAATCTTTTGAAAGCTACCTTAGAAGTCTTTAGAAATAACCACTTATTTCTTTAATCAATAATATTCTTAGAAAGAGAGCCTTCCTAAGATGTAATTAATTATAGAGGCTTGCCTTTATAAGGAACCATGATCCCAGGTTAAAATAAACCATGTTCTACTTTTCCATGTAGTTCGAGGGAAAATTCTCTGGTGCACGAATTACCCATTAGGCTTAGGAGTCTTTTATTGAAATGATCGAACCCATTATAGGAAATCATATTTATCTTTTGAGATAATATGTTTATTCCTTAATGTTGTATTTGGTCATCTAAATAAAATATTCTTAAACTCTATGTGGTGTCATATTTTCCTCCATTCCAGAGCTCGACAATTTTCTGGTGACTCCATTGGGGAATGGTTCCTCTCTCCATCTTTAGAGATAAGTGATTATTTCTATATATCGTGAAACCACTCAAGATTGCCTTTCTTTCCATTGGATGCTTCTCTATTTCATTCTTGGTTAAGCCTATCCAACATCTTGAACTAAGGTTCTAGAACTCTTCGTTTGCCACAGTTAAATGATTGGCTCCTATAATCAAATCTCAAAATAAAAGAGAGGTGAGAGAAATAAATAAAAATCAAGTCATTTTTGGTATGACCTAAATCTAGTCAAGACAAATTTGAAACCATTCTAATATGGAAAAGAAATGTTAAATTTAAAAAAGTATGAAAAGTACTTTAAATTTTGAAATGCAAATCTCCAAAAATAAAGTCTCAAAGTTAAACTTATCCTTGATCTTACTTTGGCTTTATACTAAAGTTAAAGAGAATCAGGACAGGGTCCTTGAATGGATACCCTTTGTTCTACTACATTCAAAGGTGTCAAAAATCCTAAGGATGTAAATTGAAATGAAGGAGTTCGTTCAAATCCTAAGAAATCTAAATCAAAAGGAGGCATAGTTGTGCCTATTGCCCCTTTTCCCACCATGATTGAAGTTTGAATTGCATTTAGAAAAGAAGAATAAAAATAAAAATCATCCCAAAAAGAGAATGCCTTATTGACCTTAGGTAGATGTTGATTAAGGAACTAAATGTAAATCTTTTATTTCTATAAAATAAAATTTTACATGAATGCAAATCAGCTTTAATCTTAATTTCCACAAGTTCACTAGAATATTGGAAAACCAACTATTCAAGTTGATTAGCCAATTCTAAGGAGTGACTTGGAGGTAACCTTCTTTTAGACCTTTCTAAAACCTTAAATTCTTATGAGTTTAGGAGAGAGTCAAAAGAGGAAGATGACATGACATAAACAAAGATAAAGTGACAGGATTCACTTTTGCTCCTAATCAATAAAAGAAAAAAGAGGACAGCAAAAGAGAATCCTAATTCTCCTAATAAAGTTGAAATGAATGAAATCTAAATCAATAAATTTAAATCAATTTTCTTGGTAAGAGTTTTCTCTCATTAAATGAAATGCTATTTCATGAATAGCTTTAATTGATTTTAAGGCTAAATCATGAAGAGAAAATAAATGAAGAGTTTAATCCTTCTAAAGAAATCATGAGGATTGGGTCCTAAGGGTGATGTTTCTATCTCTCAAAGTGAAAATATGAAAATTCTTATCTCTGGTAAGTTGATAGATAAATCTCTTAGGACTTTGACAGTCCAAATGAATAAAGAAAAGCCTTAGTTTTCTCCATTCAGAAACTAAGGCATTACATGCTTTCAATACAAAGTGAATCTTAGGTGAATCCTTTGTAATGTCTTATGACCTATTTGGCATTGTCTTAATGTTAAGTATGGTGATCAAAGATTCCATTGCAAGCTGAGATTACCTTATATGTGCTATAAAAAGAATATAACTCAAACTTGACTTTCTAATAGCACATCATTTACCCTAGAGGGTCTTCTTTTAAATGATGAGCCTATAAATGAATAGATCATGAGGTATATTGGTCTATTAAGGATAGAGTTAGACCTTCCCTCCCTTTATATCAAAAGAAAATTTCTTGAAATCTAATTCAAAATGGTAGAGTCATACCACCTCAAATGACATTGAAAAGAAATGACAAATAAGTCATCCTAAAAATGTCATGTCTTGCCCATTTTAGAGAAGTTGCTTGCAAAATAAAGCATCATAATGCTATGGTAAAATAAAATGAAATAAAATTAAATAAAAAAAAGAAATCAAAATGAAGTAAGGCATTACTTATTGACCTCATTTTTAGGATGAGCTCCCAACCCCTCCATCTTAGACATAGGACTCCTCTTAGACACTAAGAGTTTCCTTAGTCTTAAGACACTTCTAGTGATTAGGTGAACACTCAACCTAACCCTAGAGACTTAGAAGAGTTAGCCAGAGGAATAGGTCATGCCTTAGGGGTGTTAGGAAAATTTGCCTACCCTATAGCTTGAACCAAATCCTCACTTCCTTCTTTCAAGTCAAACTCCAAATCAAATCAACTTCAAACTCAAATCAATTCCAACTTGATTGATTTTCTCAAATCTTAAATCAATTTCAATGGATTTTCTCAAACCATGAATCAATTCTAAATGATTAAAACCCATGATTGAATTCCAAATTCCAAAAAGCTTTCCTAAGCCCTTTGATCCCATCTTATGGACTTAGCTCAAATCAAATTCAAATCAATTCAAATTCAAAATATTTTCCCATAACCCATTTATATTCTCATTTATATTCACAAATATAAATGAAATATAAATTCAAATATCCAAAACTAAATTCAAAACTCAAATCCAAATTCAACCAAAATTCAACCTGCTAAGTCAAATTCTTGAACTTAACCAAATCAAACTCAAATCAAGCCAAACCCTTGATTTTTCTTCATGGTTCAATCAATCCTTCAATCATGAATCCAAATATAAACACAAACTTCAATCATCAAACCAAAACTAAATTCAAAACACAAATCCAAATTCAACCAAAATTCAACCTAAACCTTTCAAGTCAAATTCTTGAACTTAGCCAAATCAAACTCAAATCAAACCAAACCTTTGATTTTTCTTCATGATTCAATCAATCCTTCAATCATGAATCCAAATATAAACAAAAACTTCAATCAGCAAACCAAAACTAAATTCAAAACTCAAATCCAAATTCAACCAAAATTCAACCTAAGTCTTTAAGTCAAATTCTTGAACTTAGCCAAATCAAACTCAAATCAAGCAAAACCCTTGACTTTTCTTCATGATTCAATCAATCCTTCAATCATGAATCCAAATATAAACACAAACTTCAACCATCAAACCAAAACTAAATTCAAAAATCAAACCCAAATCAAACTCATGTTCACCCTTTTGAACTTGAAATTATCAAATGAATCAAAACCCATTTGACTCCAAATCACTTGCAAATGGATTTATATTTCAATCATAAGTCCATATGTGAGTTCAACCAAACTTGATTCAACCCTTGATCAAGTCAATTGACCCACTTAGGCTCACTTGAACCCAAAGTGACCTAAAATACCTTTTTGAGCCAAATTCTAATCCTACCAAAATTGGATTGAACTAAGCTCAACTAAGCCTCACATTATGAGCAACAATCATCATGAGATGATCAATCACTCAAATTGGTCAAAAAGTCAAACCTAAGTCAACTTAGCCAAAATGAAACCCAAATTAGCCAAAATCCACCATAGGTCAAATTGATTGAAACCATTGATCTAGACCCATTATAAATCAATGTTTGAACTTTACCAAGTCATCATTTGAGCCCAACCTAGCCCAATTAGCCACTTGACCCAAGTTGACCCAACTTGACCTAAAAAATTAAAATGGGTCAAATCTTGATCTAAGCCAAATTGATTGAAACCAATGGGTTAAATTCATTCTAAACCACTTGTTGAACTTGACCAAAGCCTTTTTTAGTCAACTAGACCCAACTTAGCCTAATTGACCATGAACCTAACTTGACCTAAAATATCAAATTGATCCAAAATCAAATCAAACCAAAATTGAACCAAACCAAAGCTACCAAAATATTTCAAATGACCAACCAACCCATGACCTAACCTAATTGGGTCATATGGGTCAAATTGGTCAACTTGACCCATTTGACCTAAATGAATTCAAATGAACCAAAACCAAATATAAATCAAATTGAACCAAACCAATGATGCCAAAATTTTCAAAGGGTCATATGAACTTGGCCCAACCCTTAGTTTGACCCAATTTGACCAATTGGTCAACTTGATCGTAGTTCACCCATTTTGACCTAAATGGGTCAACATGAGCCAAATGACATCAAATAAATTCCAAATTCCTTGAAATTTGGACCAACCTAATTTCAAACTATTTTAAATCTGCCCAAACTAAAATCAAAGCTAAATAACCATTTTACCCCTAGGTCAAGGGATAACCTATGGCCAATTCCACTTGGAATTTGGTCAATTCCTTTTCATGGACACTTGGAATCCTCTTAGTGGACCAAATGAACACTAATGATCATGGTGCACATGACCCAATGGGTTTAGGTCAGCCGAACCCAACCCAAACCCAAAATTGACCACCTCACTCAAAATGAGTAGATGGGATCACCTCCCACACTCTCTTTGGCACATGAAAACTTCTCCACTACCTCCCTCTACCAAAACAGAACCATGTACCACCTCAAACAACCTAACAAACTCAATCAGCCTGATCAATTGATCAAAATAGCATATGGAAGCTCTGTCATCCGATCCTTCTAGGGGGAGATATATTCCCCTTAATTTCATTTCATTTATAAAGACTTGCATTCGATTGAAGCATAGGAACTTAGAGGAAGTAATTCCAAGCTCCCCCAAGGTCTCCTAAGCTACTTTGATTTCTTCATTGTTGGTTTTGCCAAAACTGAAAATAGGGAGCTCATAGAGAATTCCATCTCATTCAATTCTTTACCAGAGCTTAATTCCTCCTTCAAGCACCTTGAGGGGACCCAATCGAGCTCATCTAAGTCTTCTCCCAAGTGTTCAAGCCACAGGAAGAAGGGTCAAGACCAAGGCTGCAAGCATTTGAAGGGGACTTTGATCAATAGGAAGATCTACTCAACCTCAAGCCCTCAAATCTTTAATAGGGCTTCATCTCCACTAGACGAAGCAACCTCGATGGTTGGGAGCATCGGTGATAGTCTCTGACGAGGTACTATTCAAAATTGAGCTTGCATTGAATTTTCTTTGGTCCTTTTTGAAGGGAAGTTTCATCCCATGCAAATTGATTTAGATCTTCATCTCCTTGTATGTTGATGGTGTGGGTTCAATTTTACTCAATCAAAGCTCAATCGAGCTTGGATCAAGCCCTAAGAGACGAACGGTTGCCCTCTCCTGTAGGCAAGCTCAGGGATGAATCACGGACAGTCCATCGTGTATTTTGGATGGATCATGATTAATCCACATTAGATCTATGTTTTAATCCCTTTAATAATGCAGGCTTGATCTTGACCATCTGATCTTTGATCAGAAGGTCCAAGGGAAAGCGTGTAGTATCGTCGACTGACTGTACAGCCGATGTGACAACTTCATAACCAATTCTATCGTGCCGTATCAGCAGTCCACATGGCACCGATAGGATTAATTAATTAATTAGGTGTCCTAATTAAGTTTTAATCACATAATTTTCAAAAACTAAATGTAAAAAAATCAAAAAATATAAACTCAAATGTATTTTAAAGATATTTCAAAGGGGAATAATCTAAAATTAAGTTTGATTAATTTTGAATAGTAAATTTTATGCAATTAGAGTTTTATTGAGAATGTAATTATGTTAATTACTCCCTAATTATTTCACTGATTAATTTCAAACTTCTTAAACATATTTAGTGTGATGACTTCTGCCTCCCTTGATTTTCTTGGAATTTATTAATGGTTAATTGGGAGAATTGTTTGATTCATTCCTAATCACTCCCTTAATCAATAAAATGGTTAATTAACCTATTAAATAGTGTTAAATTCATTAATTAGGTTTGTTAATTACTTTAGAACTATGAATGGACTTAGGGAATGAGATTATGAGTTCTTTTCCAAATCTTTTCCCCTAAATTTATTTCATTTGGATAAAAATCTAATTAAGATGCAAATTAATTAAATAGTTTAATCACTTCATTAAAATGGCTTAATTAATCACAAATTTCAAAATCAAAACATTCCAGAACTTAATCAATTCTTTCTTGGGTAGATACTTAGGTGTTCAATAACCTAAGTAGCTTAAGGAAATCATATCTAACCCATATGTCTGGGAAGGATTATGAAAGTACTTAAATTAAGCATTTTAGCTTAATCAATCAATAATTGTAAGCCAAATGCATTAGACCCCTTTCTTTCTTAGGTGCATTACTGATTTAAACTCCTTGTGGCTTTATGTCATACATTGGCTCATAATTATTTGGTTAAATATGTTAAAGTGGTATAGGTAAGGGGTAATTAATGGACTTAATCTACATTTTAACCTAAACAAAATATAAAATCAATCTAATGGTTCTAAAAATTAAACTAAAATAACATACACATGTGGGAAATGAGTTAGGACCAGCAAACCTTTTCACATTTCTCAAGTTCAAATCAAACTCAAAACAAAACTAAAGATTTCTTTAAACAATTTTGATTCACTTTAAATAATCTTATTCCATAGGATTGTCTTTAGAATTAATTAGGGTGAATGAATTTACATACTTTCATCACTTTATTTCTTTCCTAGCATGCTAAATGTGTATGTCATATGAGAATCATGCATTCATGCCTTTTGAAAATCAAATTAAAAATGAAATATTTTCTTTATGTCAAATTACATGTTTTGATTAAAGTAAGAATATGAATGTTATCACTACTAAATCAAAAATTATTTTCAAAACTTATAAATTAAACATTACAAATAAAAGGCTACTTATAATTATTTCTAAGCTTACATGTGAGTATAATATAAAGATGTGCATTATGTGACTTTCCTCCTCTTTTCTTTTAACATAGTTTTGAATAGAATTTGCAAAGTGTATAGTTCATTTGAAAAGAACACAACACTTGCTTAAATTTATTCCTATTCATTCCTATGTTATCATATAATAAGGACCTTCACACTTGCACATATAAATTAAACAACCAACAAATCAAACAAACATAAACTTTTTGCATGACTCTTCTCCATTCATTTATTTTTGTACATGCACATGTATTTAAAGAAAGTGGTATATTAGTCTTGACATCCCGGGGTTGCGAGGCTTTAAGTAGCCCCAAGTAGAACTCGTACCTTACACCCCTGGTGTAGAAAATAATGGCGTTATACTCACTTATACCTTTCATACATGTAATGTGCATATGAATAATGGATAAAAGAATCTCTCTTTTTCCACTTAACAAAAACATGCATACATGAAACATTCCAAATTTCCTTAAACAAACTCTCTTAGCATTCATCATAAAGGTGTGCTAAACACTTCCATTTTCATGCATAGATATGTTTAGGATTCGTCCCTATGCATGTTACACATGTTAGGAAAGAAACAAAGTGTTGTGTTTTGTGATAGTAATTCACTTTACTTAATCTTAAAATGCATTTATTTTTGAATAGGTTTATTTAGGGAAAATTTAAACCTAGATTAATTAAAATACATAATAAAATATTCACTAAACAAAAATTAAATATGAATATACCTTAGAAATTACTTAAGGTAGGGAGAAAAGAGTAGTTTTCTTCTCTTTTTCTCTCAACTTTTAGTAATTAATTGTAGGTTCATTTAAACCTAAAAAAAATAATAAAAATTAAAAATCAACCAAGTCAATTAAATCACTTAAATGAAACCACCCTCTAAGTTGAACATTTTCACACTTAGAAAACTTCAACCCTAAAGCCTAGCTAATCATATCACACAAATCTTAAATGACACACAGATTAGGTTAAGTCACCACTTCTAGACTTTAGGTTAGGGCGGTGCATGGTTTGATGCTTTGCTTTTATTTTGTGATGTAATATTTTAGTCTGGATGTTAGGGTGTATGTGCATAGAAATAGGTATCTTAGTCTAACCATTATCTTCAGAGGGATTGTGCTTAAGATAATAAAAAATATAAAATGTTGTTCTAAGTTGCTTATATCCTTAAGCATAATCCAAAATAGGCCAGGTGGACTTAGTTACCCATGTGTGGGGTGTTAAGCCCAATTTATTCATACACATGCTTGGGATTGTATGGTTCATTTAGCTAATCTTTATTTTGTAGGTTTTAATTAGATTTTCTTTTTCCCATTTTCATGTAATTTTGCAATTAAGATTTGAAATGATTATTATGGGATATTAGGATGAACATTGGTTATAAGACTGTCTTATGTACCATGTGTCTTTGGAGCAACCACATTCCAACCAACTAAAAGAAGAAAGAAGAAAGAAAAAAAGAAAGAAGAAAGAAGAAAGAAGAAAAGAAGAAATGAAGAATGAAGACCCCATAGCAATGAATTCCTTCTTGATTATAATTTATTCATTTATAATGGTTATATAGGGTAAAGCTCAAACAATTTATTTTTTGTGGGTGGAGCGACCTCAAATGACCTCTTATTCTTTTATGCTAGCTTTATAAATTATTTGATGTTTATTTAGCTTGTGCATTAAGATGGCATGATTTTCTAGTTTCTTCCTTGCTTTGATGTATAGCCTCGATGATGATTAAGCTCTTACGAAAATAAATTTTCCATCCAACTATTCAATTTGAACTAAAAATAAATAACTCATAACCTCACCTAAAGCCTAAGCTATAAACAAGATAAAAGAATTAGCAACCCCTTAACTGGATGTTGTATTTTATTTCTCACATTATGCATAAAAAGCATCTTATTTTACTCTTGATTTGGAGGGCTTTCACCTTTTCCATAGAACTTGGCTTGACCTTTGAGAGCCATGGTAGAAACACACACCCTATCTTGCTGATTTTGGCCCATAATCTAATTTCTCATGCATTAGGCATATGAATCTGAAGCTTGTGTAAAATTGATTTTCCAAAATGAAAATAAAATATAATAAAAATTTGCATTAGATTTTAGTCATTAATCATGTCCTGCATGATCTAGTCTCTTAAGGAGTGTGTTTAAGGACTTAGTCTCTTTCTAAATAAACAATAGCTTAGCTATCTTGCAAAAGCATTTGATTTGCCTACATGTTTTAAAATTGTAGGAAGAGTTAGTTGGCGGCTACCCACAGGCCGTTGTAAGTCCAACGGTTGGGTGATTTATCCTCTTTTGTGGAGGTAAACTAAATACCTATTTTTGCCTTAGATTTAGGTCATACTTTTAGCTCGCTAAAGCTCCCTAGATTTATGTTCAGAGGTTGCTACTTTCCCTTTGTGGGCTATAAGCATAAATCCTCACCTCTTAGGCATTTCTATGACCTTGTATCATGGAATTGTAAGACCTAGATTTCTAATAAAAATTTAACTCAAATGAATAAATCAATTCAATTTCAAAAATATAAATCCCAACCATAGGATAGTTTGGGATGCTTACTATGCTTCCTAGTATCCTAAGCATCCCCTACTTATCTTCATTTGACTTCAATAATAACTCCCTCCTCTTGATTAATCCCACTTGATCTTCTAAAAATAAATTAATTGATTGATAATCCTATCTTTGAAGTCTTTGGAGATGATGATCATTTACCTTAATCGAGAGTATTCTTAAGAAATCTCATTCCTTAGAATGTAATTAACTATGGGGGCTTGTCCCTATAGGGAACTTAACTAACCCGGTTTAAAATAAACTCTACTTTTCTTTTTCATGTAAAGTAGGGGAAGAATCTCTCGTACATTCCGAAGATCTATAGTCCTTAAGAGTCCTTATTAAGTTGATTAGGTTCATTTATAGGATGATGACTTCTGTCTCTCAAAATAATACATCATTCCTCAATGTCGTACCCGATCACCCTAATAAAAACATCTATGGATCTGCATGGTGTCCAACACAAGAAGTGTTATTATTGAAAATTTATTTTTTGGTTCTTCATTTTGTTTTATTTTCTCTCATCTGTGAAAAGATTATAATGAAGAATTGAAGATTTATTTTTCATATCCACAATTACATAATTATGTAATTTTCCTACTTAACTATAAGCAACTTCCTAATGTGGCATTCCACTATAAAGAGGTTCTAAAGTTATCTTCTATGATGAAGATAGACTGTTAAGAACTTATCAACATCTTGGTCGAAGTAGAAAAAATTCAAAAAAAAATCTCCAAAATATATGTTGAATCGGGTGCATCGGCCAACATCACTTATAAATATGAAAGTGAATTTATATAGGCCCAAGTCTTATCAAACTTTGATAAGATGGTGCCATGTAAATTCAATCAAATAATGAAAGGAGTTTTCAGTTTCATGAAGATTCAATCTTGAAAATTCAACCTAGAAAAAGAATGATTGAAGATAAAAATTCAAACATGAATTAGAACAACTTAGAAATTCATAGAACATCTTTAAATGCTCTTGGATGGTCCTATCCAGCCCCAAATAAAAAAAGGAATCAAATGGAAAGAAAAAGAAGAAAATTATTGATTATGGAAGGATGTTCATATTCATCCTAAAGTGTTAAGTCTTTAGGAATATCATTCAACTACTCCTAAATGACCTCACTAAATATTTGATTCTAATAGAAAATTCTAATTTCAGAAGTGTAAAGTTTTCAAGAAAGTCATTATGCCAATCTTAAATGACTCCACTAAATAATTTTGAATTCAAATGTGTAACATCTTTAGAAAGTCATTTTTCCAATCTTGAGTGGCTTTAGTAAATTTGTTGTTCCATAAAAAAAATAAAAAAATGAAATGTTGGATCATATTATATGATCAATCAAGCACAATAAAGCTTTGAATCATATCAAAAAGTCAATCAATCAAATGTTGTATTTGGACAAAAAGTCAAATACATACAATTTTCTAGCAAATCATTTAGTTAAGTCATTTCACAAAAAAATGAAATGTTATCAGAATGTTGATAGAAAGAAAGAAAAGTAAAGGGATGGAATGACTATATCCAAGAACAAAAGGATGGAGTCTAAAATTTTAAGTAAGTAGACATTTTGACTTTAAACTCCTCCACATCAAAATAAAGTGGTAGGGTTAGAAGTCAAAAATTGTCCCTAGCTAAACAAATATAATCAGACATCTTGTACTTTGTCATCATAGCCTTTGCCATGATTGGGTGAGCTCACTTGGTAGGTTAAAAGAGATAATGGATCTTTTTTTTTCAGGGGTCCATATCCTTTGTATGCTAAAGATTCAATTGAATGTACTCTAATTCCATTGCAAGTGGCCTATAACCATAAACAAAAAGTTATGGAATCATAGAGCCATTGTAAGTTAAAAAGCTTAAGTAGTTTGGGTCCTACCTTTCTTTTCAAAAGGCACTCTAACATACTGCATAAATGTTGTTTAGATGTGTCTGGAGATTTATATAGTATTCAAGTTTGGGATGCACCCTTAGAATTTGAAGAAGAATCCAATTCCACAATTGATAAAGTTGATATCAATGATCTAACTCTTTAATATTTTAGCTAATGATGACTTGATCAAGCTATCTTTTGAGTTTAAAGACTACTTTATCTGAAAATAAATTGAAATGATCTCCAGATGTAGCAGTCTATGTACTTAAGCTTGATGCCATTTCAATAAACTTAGTCCCTTGATGACTGCAGTCAAATTCCAAAAGAAAAGCAAAATTTTGCTAAATTGAAAGCTAGAAAATGATGGTTGTACATGAGAAGAAAACATTCTTCTTAGTTAGCTAACATCATTAACAAAAAAAATGATAAAAAGAAAAGAAAAAAATCAAATCCATGTGACCCACATGTTGGGACTAGGGTAAGATATTTACCTTGAAAATGGGTTCACATAACCCATATTTCATTTCAAAATCAAAAAGACTTTCATGCATAAGATTATCCTTCTTAAGGATAACTTATTTGAAAATTGTCAAATCAAGACAATTCTAGAAAAGAAAATTGAAAGCATACGATATGACATTCAAAATCCTTACAAGAATGTTCTGACATAGTCATATCATTCAATCCCAAAAAGATCAGGACAATTCATCAAAAGGTCATGATCAAGATTTCTTATAATCTCACTTTCAATTAAGTGAAGAGTTATATTGAAAATCTTGCCAAAGAAGAAAAGAAAATAAAAGAAACTTCAATATGATTTGAAGAACAACCATATTACTACATATAGAGTCTTGAAATTTACATTTGAAGTGAGTCCAAAGACCTTGTAGTAAAATGTAGAAAGATCAAAAATGCAAAAATAAGAAATTATTCAAAGACATTTATGAAATTTCATTTCATAAATCCTTTAAAAGAATGATAAATAAACTGAAGAAATTCCATTTCAAACTTATCAAGAGAATCTTAATGTCTCTTAGTAAGTTAATCATTTCAATTCCCTTATTGATTAAGGACAAAAAAAAAAAATGTGTCTTCATGAGAATCCAAGAGTTTGCTTATCCTAATTCTCATTCACTTTAAAAAGCTTCAAAAGAATCTCTTAATTTTTATTGAATCCAAGAGAAGGCCTTATAAGCTGTTGAATCATGTCAACAAAGTAAAAAATGACATGCATGTTCAAACAAAAAAGAAAATGAAATTCCATTTGAGAAGCACTAGTTGACTTTGGTTCTTACGCCTAAAGAACTACACAGTCAAATGCAAGCTCAAAGAGGTAGAATTCTCATGTTAGTATCCTATGATGTCTTATCTTCAGTGAATTAGACATCTAGCATGGTTCATTGCAACTTTGAGATAAAAATTTAAAAGGAATGAAAATGATGAAATTCTATGCTTATGGCATAGTAAAGCATTGGGTCCAAAATATACCCAAGTCCCCCATCAAAATAAATTCCAACTCTTTGAAACTTTCATCACTAAACTTCTTCATGTGTAAGGAGTATTAGTGAAATCAGGAAATGGAAGCAAACCTTCCATTACCCTTTCATTAAGTTAGACTAATCAAGTAAGGATTAAGCCCATAAGACTCTTGCTTATTAGTTAAAACTTTTGAGGATTAGGAATTAAGTCACTTTGACCCCTTTTCCTCATCCATATCACCTATAGGTTAGGAGCAAGCCCTTTGTGGCACATTTCCTATAAATGACTTAAGATGGGAGCAAGCCCTTTATGGCACATTTCTCATATCTTCCTTATGAGTTTGGAGTAAGCCTTTGTGCACCATTCTCATAAATTTAGAGTAAACCTTTAATGGTTTAACTCTTTCTTTCTATAACATGAGAGCAAGCCCTTTGTGCACCTTTCTCATGTCTTTCGGCTTTGGAATAAGCCTTTGTGCACCATTCCCATAGGTTTGGAGTAAGCCTTCATGGCATCATTCCTACTTTATATAGGATGGGAGTAAGCTCTTTGTGGCACTTTTCCTATACATGACTTGAGATGGGAGCAAGACCTTTATGGCACCTTTCTCATGTCTTTCCCTATGAGTTTGGAGTAAGCCTTTGTGCACCGTTCTCATAAATTTAGAGTAAACCTTTAATGGTTTAACTCTTTCTTTCTATAGGATGGGAGCAAGCCCTTTGTGGCACCTTTCTCATGTCTTTGGGTTTGGAGTAAGCCTTTGTGCACCATTCCCATAGGTATGGAGCAAGCCTTTTATGGCACCATTCCTATTGTGCACATGTTAGGATCAAGTCATCGAAAACCCCTTTCATGTCACACAAGCTATTCAGGTTGGGTCAAGTCTCCATAGACCCCTTCCTAATAGTTAGAAAGAAATAAGTCCCCTAGTTGGAATTCTTTCTAAACATATAGGAGTAAATCCCCCAGTTGGCTTCCTATTTAAAATTCTGAGGATTGGATTAAGTCAAGACCCCTCTCCTCTTTTTTAGCTATATGATGGATTAAGCCACTGAAAGCCCCATTTTAATAGCTAAACCACATAGGAGTAAGTCCCCCTATAGGCATCTTATTATTGCATGAAGATTAGAAGTAAGTCCCCCTGTAGGCATCCTATTATTGTGTGAAGATTAGGAATAAGTCATCGAAGACCCCTTTTCTATCACACAAGCTATTCATGTTGGATCAAGTCTCCATAGTTCCTAATAGCTAGCTAGGTAAGAATAAATCCCTCAGTGGCATCTTCCCTGGTTGCAACATCAGGTAGTATGGATTAGGAGTAAGTGTCCAAATTGGCATCCTTTCCAACTACCATTCTCAAATAGGAGTAAGTCCCCCTGTAGGCATCCTATTATAGTGTGAAGATTAGGAATAAGTCATCGAAGACCCCTTTTCTATCACACAAGCTATTTAGGTTGGATCAAGTCTCCATAGACCCCTTCTTAATAGCTAGTCAGGTAAGAATAAATCTCCCAATGGTATCTTCTCTAGTCGCAACATCAGGTAGTATAGATTAGGAGTAAGTGTCCACATTGGCATTCTTTCCAACTACCACTCTCAAATAAGAGTAAGTCCTCTGAAGGCATCTCCCTTGAGCATAATGATTGCATTAGGATTAGACCATTCTTTGGGTCCACTCTTAATGGCATTCCTATCCATCCTAGAACTTAATGAAGTTAAGTTTCTAGGAAAGGATCACAATTCAAAATAAAGATAGGTATACATATACCTATCTTTCACAATCAAAATCAAAATAGAACTTTAAATCAAAAAACAAAATCATGAAATGGAATCCCAAGTTTATGCTTGTATGTTGATCAATCCGATCAACACCAATATGTGCAGTGTATTCTGGCTGATCCACTACACATATTGGGGGTCCATTTGTTAACCTCATTTTTGAATGAGGTTAATATTAATTTAAAATTAGTAATTAGGAGGTTCTAATTTCAATTAGAAACTTTCTAATTCAGTACTTAGGATACTACACTTAGTGTCCTAGGGAATCAACTTCAACTAAATCAAATGAAAATCTAATCAAAACTTGGGACAAATAAACTCTCAATCAAATTAATTAAATCGAACATAAAGAATAAAGAATAAAATAATTCAACTTAAGTGAAATAAAGTAATGTAAATAAATAAACATATAACTTAAACAATCTAATCAAATGAAAATAACATAAACATTAAACACTCATAAATGAAAGAATGTAATTAATCACATACTTAAGAACTAATGAAACTTAATATATGAATTCATAACTAAACAATTTGAATCAAGTTAAATCAATGAAATATGAACTTTAACTTAAACATTTTCAAGTGAACATGAACCAAAAAAAATGAAATCAACATAATTAAACCTAATATGAAGTTAAGACATAAATCAAACAAAAAAATGAATCAATCTAAAAAAAATAAAACCAACATAAATCAAATTGAACTAATCAAAGTAAAAGTGAACCAACTTAAAGAAATGAAATGAAATAATCTAGACTAAAACTTTAATTAAACTTCAAGCTAATAAAATTATAACTAAAACAAATGAGATAAAATATCATTAAAGAAAAGAAAATTATTAAATACCTTAAGTTAAAGAACTTAAAGGTTGATGAAACATTAAGAATAATCCAACTTTAACTTTATAAACTCATTAAATAATAAAAATTAATTCAATTAAAATTCAATTAAAGTCAACATAAACTTAAAATGAAATAAGTCAAATGAAATAAATTGAATCATATCAAAAGAACAAACTAAATGTATCAAATCAAATCTAAATTTCAAAAGAAAAGAAATATCAAATAAATCCAAACATAAATAACATCAAAAGGATTAATTAAGATACTTAAGGATCTTAGTTAGACTTTTGGAAACTTCATTAGGGTTTAGGATGTGGAATAAAGTGAGTTTCACCTAAAAATGAAATTTATTCTATTTCTCATTCTTGAAAACCTAAAGCATTACTTTAACCAAATAAAAGGAACATAAAAATGAGAATTAACTCACTAAATCATTTGAATTAAAATCAACCAAAGGTAAAAATTAAACAAATTCAAACTTCAAATTGGAACTTGAACTTAAAGGAGCCTAGCAAAGCCTTGCCACACAAACCCCTCTTTTACACACATTAGATCAATTAGGTCACGGACACTAGATCTAGGTTAGATCATTTTGTGATTTTTTTTTTAATTCTCTATTATATGTTGTGATGTGCTTCACATGTCTGTGTGGTGTATTGCTTTAGACTGGATGCCTATTGCTCGATAGACTGGATGGTAGGCGCTCATTTTAGGTTTAACATTAAATTTCTGCAGGGAACTATGTTAAAGGGATCATTGTCATAAATAAAAAATTATAAATTATTATTTGCTTGTAGGTGCTAAAAAATCCCTTAACATAGTTCATAGGATAGGTGGGCTTGACAAGCAACTAATGCTAATCTAGTATGTTTGTGAAATATAACTGTTGTGTACTATTTATAATTTCTAACTTCTATTTTGCAAGGCTTATGATTTCTTTTTTGAATTTTAAAATGTAAATTTGATCTTAGAATTAGGTTAGGATCTATGGGGTCTAGAATTAGTAGGAGCTGACCCTACGAGGAGATGGTATAATGGTCCCTGTGGAGCCCGATGGATGTCCCTGAAGATGGAGATTTTCCTAGAAAGAAGACTCGTAGATATAAACTTGTAGTTCTAGGCCGGGTTGTATTAGGGCAAAAGTTGGCTGCCCATTTTTCTTTCTTCTAGGGTGTACAGCGGTACCCGGCTGCATTGGCCTATTTCTATTAATTTAATTTGGCTTGATTTTTTTGGGTGCATAATAGAAACATCATGCTTTTCTAAGTTTCTTTCTATGATTGTATTTGTTCTATAAATGAAAGCCTGGACATAGGCTCATAGGATAAAATAAATTTTTTACCCAATTAAATCAATCAAAACATAAAAATAAATACAAATCAAAACCTTACATAAATTAAAGCCTTAGTCATAATATAACATAAAATTAATTAGAAATAATTTAGGTTTGAAACCATGCAACCATCTTGTCTTCTACTCCTTGAATTGGGCAACTTCACCCATTGCACATAAGGGCATCTATCTTGTGAGGATGACCGCCTTCTTGGGGAAGCCTGCCTTCTAAAATATTGATTTGGACCATAACCATTTCTAATTACATGGCATTAGGCATAAATTACATACATATGGCCTAAAATGAATCCTGAGTCAAAATTTATAAAAATCTATAAAATACACATCAGTTAGATGCATCTTCTTAACCTACATGATCTTAGGGATTAGGGAGTGAGTTTAGGTTCATAGATTCCTTTCCTAAAAATGCAATAGCCTAGCCATCTTGCATTCATTTGACTTGACTTCATGAATTTAAAATGTGCTTAGGTGGTGTTAGTTGACAGCCTTCTCCAGACAGGTTGTAAGTCTAGAAGAGTCAGGGATAGGTTAGTTCCCTCAAGTGAGGAGAATGGCCAATGAAGGATATTAGGTCAAGCATCGATATGTGTCAAAGCACACGTAGACTAGGTTCTAAGCATCCTTTTTTAGGAATAAGTCTTCAACCCTAGGCATATCTGCAGTCTTGTGCTGCTAGAATCTAAGTCCTAGATTTCTAAGAAAATGATAACTTAAAATCTAAACATAAATCCCAAATTTGAAGCTCAATCATAGGATAAATGAAATGTTTACTCGGTATCCCAGTATCAATAGACATTTCCTACTTTCTCCCATTAACTCTTGAAAATAATTCTCTCCAATTTGAATCTCTCCCAATTGAATTTCCAAATCAATCCAAAAGCTACCTTAGAAGTCTTTGAAAATAACCACTTATTTCTTTAATGAGAGTATTCTTAAGAAGAGACCCTTCCTAAGATGTAATTAACTATAGAGTCTTGTCTTTATAAGGAACCATGATCCCAGGTTAAAGTAAACCTTGCTCTACTTTTTCATGTAGTTCAAGAAAAAATTCTATAGTACACGAACCCATTAACCTTATGAGTCTTTTATTGAAATGATCGAATCCATTATAGGAAAGCATGTTTATATTTTGAGATAATATGTTTATTTCTTAATGTCGTATTTGGTCATCTAAATAAAATATTCCTAAACTCTATGTGGTGTCATATTTTCCTCCATTTTAGAGCTCCACAGATATCATTCATTAATTTTTGATATAAATATACTACTTATCTCTCTCACACACCCCTGCATTCTCTTCTGAGTACATATTCTATTAAGAGTGTTTATGTGATAATTCATTATAATGGCAATCCAACAATCAAAGAAAATTGTTCATCAATCTCATATTAGGATATTTTATTTATGACCATCGTAGATGAGCAAGCATACAATTACGACTAAAAATCCTCTATCACTCACTCAAAGCACATGCTTCAAGAACATCTTTCATATGAGGTATCTTAAACTTGATTGCTCTTTTGATAATCACTTTTTCATATTATGGTTAGAAGTGATTGACAATATGCTCATATGCTTTTATTCAAATGCTTAGTTATTTAATCATTTAATACTTTTAACTACTCACATGATTCATACATTGATTTTATTCTTTATAAAATTTTAGTTCCTTAAAACTATAGATTCATCTTATATACTAATAGTGTATATGAATAAATATAAGGAAAGTATGTTGTTGATCCCACGAGCTTTCCTTCAGATTTGATATGACCCTGAAAATTCCACTAGTTGAAGCACGAATCTTGACATAGAAAGCAATCTGATCGTGAATCAAGACTAACTGAGATCAAGCATTTATTATCAATCGACTCTTAAACATGGAGTGTTTATAATCAAATCGAGCGTCTCGACGAGTCGGTTCCAACAAGTTAAATATCTTACAATTCTGACTTCATTTGAGCATTCAAATACTCAAAATACATCATATGATCAAGGGAATCATCATGAGCTGTCCGATGGAGAGGAGTGGTTTGGATTTTGCATGTATTTACAAAGATGCCACTCCTCCAATCTATAAATAGCCCCTCATTTCCTCATATGAGAGGGGGGGGGCCATCGTCAATCTCTGTCGATCTCCATCATGATGACTTCTACCAGTGATTGTTCCCTGCATTTCTACCCATGATTATTCCATGCGTTTCTGCTAGTGATTGTTCCCTGCATTTCTACCAGTAATTGTTCCCCGCATTTCCACCGGTGATTGCTCCGCACAGTTCACCATCATCACCTACTAGCAATTTAACCGATCATTTGTCACATAGTGTTCCTTTCTCATATACAATCTATCCGAGAAGATCTTTACTCAAAATAGATACATAATGGAAGCTTTTCTTGGGCTAGGCCCGTGGTTTTCTCTCTTTTCAAGGCTTTTCATATAAAAATTTTGAGTTTTCTTGTTCACTCTTTAAATACATGGTGTGTGCTAGATTTCACAACAAAGCTAAGGCGAAAACTTTTACTCTACCATATGGTTTTCTAGCATACGGTTTGGGACCGTCTGGAAAACTTATTCCCATTATATCATCTTGTATGGAGACCAAGTTCTCTAACAAGATCAAACCACCATCGAGATGTAGCATTTCAAGCTTTTAAGGAATGCGAAGAATGAAGATTCATCAAACTTAGTTCCTTGATTTTGTAAAGCGGGCAAATCTTAATCTCAAAAGATTATCCAAATCGATATTCTGGATATCTAATTGATTATCAGTTCGAGAAGCAAGTCAGTAATACTAATGAAAAAGGCTAAGGTTAAGGAGCAACTTTGGCTACAACCACAAACGGATGTTTTAATCGACCTCTTCCATACAAGTTAACGTCATCGAGCAAAGACTCTGACAAACAACCTAGGATATGTCAAAAGGTCCTTGGTGGACTTCCTACGACCTCTTCCATACAGGTTAACGTCATCGAGCAAAGACTCTGACAAACAACCTAGGATGGGTCAAAAGCTCCTGGACTTCCGACCTCTTATAGGTTAACATCATCGAGC
The DNA here is from genome assembly GCA_021442155.1 of Cymbidium sinense. Classification (NCBI taxonomy): domain Eukaryota; kingdom Viridiplantae; phylum Streptophyta; class Magnoliopsida; order Asparagales; family Orchidaceae; genus Cymbidium; species Cymbidium sinense. The sequence continues at coordinate 148,589,937 of CM038216.1, forward strand.
AAAGACTCTGACAAATAACCTAGGATGGGTCAAAAGGTCCTTGGTGGACTTCTGACCTCTTCCATATAGGTTAGCGTCATAAGCAAAGACTCGACAAACAACCTGGATAGGTCAAAAGGTCCTTGGTGGACTTCTGACCTCTTCCACACGTTAATGTCGCCGAGCAGGACTCAGACAAACAACCTAGGATAGGTCAAAAGGTCCTTGGTGGACCTTCTACAGAGGTTAACGTCATTAGGTAACACTCTGAAAAACAACCTCGGATGGGTCAAAATTCTCAGCAGATTCAATTCAACCTCTTCCATATGTTAACGCGTCGCCGGGTAACACTCGACACATAACCTGGATCAAAGATCCTCAGCGGATTCAATTCAACCTCTTCGTTAACGTCATCGAGCAAACACTATGACAAACAACCTCGGATAGGTCAAAACTTTGTACCTACTCCACACAGGTTAACGTCATCGAGCAAACAATCTGACAAACAACCTCGGATAGGTCAAAATCCCGATTCATTCGATCCTTCCATACGGATAACATCGCCGAATCACTCGAAACAACACCGGATAAAAAGATCCCGTCGGTCGACCACGGTTCGGTTACCTTCCCGACCACCCCGTCGGCGCTAACCATCGTCGCCGGTCGCCGCGCCATTCATCGGTCGCCACCGACTACGTCACCGGTCACCCGTTCATCGCCCGGCAATCGCCGCGGTCACCATCATCGCCGGTCATCCCCGCTGCCATTCTGGCGTCGGTCACCACGTGATTCATGCGGTCTGCTACCGACCACCCCGCCGGCCAACCACCGTCGCCATCGCGCTATCGCCGGTCACCACATCGTATCGGCGGCAATCTTCGCGGTCCACCATCGTTGTCATCCCCATTCTGGCGTCGATTCACCACCGTATTCGTTACATTCGCTGCGACCACCCGTCGGCCGCATACCTAGCGGTCCGCGCTGCCGACTACCTTCGCCGTCAATCGCCATGCCGGCCGGTCCGCCGCCACCATCACCGTATCGCCGTCAACCCATCTCCGGTTATCATCTCCGATCGCCTCCAAACCCGGATGGTCAGGCTGATTGGCGCCTCAGAAGGCCACGCGGCGGTAATGGGCGCGATAGCCTCCGAATGGGCGGTCCGGAACTGATTGATGCCTCTTTCGAGGGAAAAGCGTGACACGACGTATATCGCGCCTTGATTCGCCCACGGTCAGGCGAATTATAGTTGAGCCTCTTTCGAGGAACACGGCATATCTGCTTGATCGCCTCAAACCCGGATGGTCACGAGTACAATTGACACCTCTTTCGAGGGAAAAGCGTAAACATGAGACGGGCCTTGATCACCTCGTCGGTGGTCCGGCAGTGCAGGTTGATGCCTCTTTTGAGGGAAAGCGTAGACCTGACGTATGTCTCTGCCTTGACCGCCTCCAAACAACCTTCTCTCAAGAAGAAGAGAAAGTGCCTTCTCCCTTGGCCTTAGGGGGGTTTTTATAGACCCCTTTTAGGGACAAAAGGGTAAAAAAGCATCCAAAACCTCCCAAAACAGCCCAAAACCATTCAAAACTGCTCAAAACAAGCCAAAATGGGTGAAAACGGGCCAAAACGGATGTTTTAAGCCCATAAGCCTCCAGCGATCCCACTCGACCACCTGACCGCGTCAGCCCGTTCAGCTCGACCGCAGCTCCCATGGGTTCAGCGACCAAACTTCGGCCAGCCGACCCAGCGACCAGCGTTCGGCCGGCATTAATATACCCGGCTCCGCCTCAGCGACCCATGCCGTTCTCATGTACCCGACCAGTTCATGCGGTCCCTCGCGACCGTTCGACGTTGTTGCAAAATGACCAGTCAGTCTGTCGAGCGCAAAGGCCTTGACCGTTCTTCGATTACTGAAGCCTGCAACCCACTAGTATTTCATATGGCCCATTCTCGTAATCCAACCTTGTGCACAAGGCCGGTAAAATGTCGCATGGGTCCATAACTCCATCTTGCGTGCCTGCAGGTAACTTTTAAACCGTAGTCATAATCTTATACTCGGTGAAGATATGTTCTCTCAAAATGTATGGTTAGCGGTCATAAATTTCATTGAAGAATCTGCATTTTGAATATTGACATATATATTTTTGGATGATTGAGATAATATCATCCAAAAATAGAGCAACGATATGACGAAAATTTCACTAGTCGAGCGAATCTTGGCGTAGAAATCAATCGATCGTGAATCAAGAAGACTTGATCAAGCGTTTATTATCAATCGACTCTTAAACATGGAGTGTTTTATAGTCAAATCGGCGTCTTGGAATTTGAACAAGCCCAAGATATCATAATTTCGACATCATTTGAGTATTCAAATACACAAAATACATCATATGATCAAGGATCATTTTGAGTCGATGAAGTGGAGTGGTGCGGATTTTGCATGTATTCTGAGACGCCACTCTTCGTCATCGATAGCCCCTCATTCCTCATATAAAGGGGCCAAGAGAGAGAGAGAGCTCTAAAGATCCTCCAAGTATAATCATCGCCACTCGGACGGTGCCAACCACCATGGATTGATCTGCCGTCATCAATCTTTGTGTCTCCATCGTGGACGACTTCTACCCTGATTTTCCCTGCATTTCTACCAGTGATTGTTCCCTACATTTGCGATTGTTCCCCGCATTTTACCTGTGATTGCTCATACAGTTCACCATTATCTGCTACTACTGCAACTATTACAACCTGATCGTTTTCACATACAGTTGTTCATTTCTATATACTGATAATCCGGTATCGGAAAATCTTGTACTCAAAGCAGATATATAGTGAAAGCTTTTTTTTCTTAGGCTAGCCATAGTTTTTCCTTTTTTGAGATTTTCGTAAAATTCGGGGTTGTTCACTCTTTAAATCTTGTGTGTGTATCTTTGGATTTAATGAAGGTAAAACTTTTACTCTGATTTTAAGCATACAAGATTATATTCTGATGGACACAAATGTGTGAAGAAATTCAATCTAATAGTGTTATTTGAGTTATGTAATTAAATAAGTTTTACCATGAAGACGCATGATTTACATATGTAGATCAAGCTTTAAGATAAGAATATTTTTATTTCTTCATGACATAAGAGCAAAAATATCTAAGACGGCAAGCAAACAATCAAACAAGAAAATTTTCGAGTAATATATTCATATAACAAATATATATATATATATATATATATATATATATATATATATATATATATATATATATATATATATATATATATATATATATATATATATATATATATATATATATATATATATATATATAAAGAGAGAGAGAGAATGATTTTTCAAGCAAAAGTATTTTTGAAAATATAGTATAAATTAAGTGCCTAAGAAAATAAATTAATTTTATTTTTCAAGATATGGTGTATTTTCTTAATCTAAAAATAAAATAAAAATTAACTTAGGAGTTGTTCGGGATCAATTTTAATTTTAATTTTTTGTTTTTATTTTTATGTTATTTTTGAAAATATATTTATTTTGAACGTTTATTATATAGTTTTATTTTTTATTATTAAAAATAAATAATGTTATTTTTTTAAATATTCAAAACATCTAAAAATATTTTAAGTTTTTTTTTAAAAATAAAGGGGGATTTACATATATACCACGTCAAATATCATTATTTACATATTTAACACCTAAATTTACTATTTTACAATTTTAACACCTAAAATATTCTAATACAACAATATTACCGCTTTCCGTCTTCGATCCAGGCAATGTAACGGCGTCTGCAATTTCGCGGCGGTGCGATAAAAATCTCGATAGAACAGAAAGGAATAAGAAATCCCAAGAGTATCACCTCTCTTGCGACAGCCTCCGGCAGCATGATTGTCGGAAGCGCCCGCCATTTTCATATATATCACTTTCACAGTCTCTGTTGGACAATTCTACAAAACCTAACCAACGTTTTTGTGTCAAAATGCAAGAAAAATGAGAGAAACCAACACCAGGAACTGCAGGACATTTCTCGTCCTTTTCTCCCGGAAAAACAACAGCCGAAAGGCGTCAGTCCTCTACGTATCTCTTTCCGCCTTCTACGTATCTCTTTCCTGGAGATTCCCATGGAAGCGTTTTCAATCCAAGCTCGCGATTCAAAGAAATGCATTAACGAATAATTATGGGGAGAGACAGAAAGTGGTAATATTATTATATTAGAATATTTTAGGTGTTAAAATTATAAAATAGTAAGTTTAGGTATTAAATATGTAAATAATGATATTTGATGTGATATGTATGTAAATTTTCAAAAATAAATAATACAATCAAATAAATTTTATTTTTAAATAAAAAATAAATGTGATCCAAAGATCCTTAGTTTGGAGCATCCATAAATCTTTGTAGCTCTCTCCTTACATTAGTAATGAGTTGACCTTATAATTTGCATGTGCTTTTTTTGCTTGAAGGCCGATCAACAGACCATGTTCAAAACCGGATCATTTTCCAGTTCCCTCCAAGTGAACCCCCACTATAAATAGGGCAAAACCGCCGGCCATCTCTTACTGGACGCCTCTTCACTCCTTAGATTTCGAGCTCTCCAAATTCAGGGATTCGAACTCGGGGTCTAAATGGAGGTTCCGAAGGAGATCGTGACTGCCTCCTCACAACGGTCCGATCTGGCACCGCAGGAGGCGGAATCTACGATATCTTCGCTTCTATACGGTTCGTTTTATCCCAGAAACCCTACTTGGAACTTCACCAATTTTTGGGGCCAGTTTTTTGATGTTTTACTAATAGTTTATTTGAATAGGGCCTGTTCATGTTATCCCGGGGAATCTTTACCGTTCTAGGTGTTTTGTCATAACATTAGATGGATGATTTCACTGTCTACGAATTGGTTTGGTGGTCTCCCGGAATTGGATTTTCGATTTCTTGTTGATCCTTGATTTTTGTACGGTTTGTTTTCATCCCAGAAACCCTAGGTTACTGCTTTAGTTGGCAGTATTTTTTATTTTTTTGAATTATTTTTTATGTGTTCTCGATTTTCTATTGATTAGATCCCGTCCATGTTGAAACCAAAGAATCTTAATCTGTTCATAGTTGTTCTAATGGTTAGGCTTTAACATTAGATAGATGATTTCGCTGTCTGATAGAACCATTTGGCAAAACATCGGAATTTTATTTTTGATATTTCTTCGCTCCTTTATTTACGCACACTTTCGCTGTAATTTTTTAGCTGGTTGGTTTAACGCTGAAATCGCTTGCAAAATTGGATGTTTCTGTAGTATTATTGCTCTTCTACATAGCTTTGAATAGATTCAAATCATTCAATAAAATCCTCAAAATGGTACATAATTTTTAGTTTTTCATTCCAAAATAAAATTCTCCTGCTTAACCTTTTTCTGATAAATATTTGCATCCATTGATCTTCCGAATAGATTTAATACAACCCACAAAATATCTCGTTTTTACCTTCTACAATATATATATATATATATATATATATATATATATATATATATATATATATATATATATATATATATATATATATTTCTATTGTCAAATGTTTTCATTTAAGATCATCTGATTGTTGATTTGCAAACAAGTATGATTCTATTATTCGATTTGCAATTACCTTGGTTCTGAAGAGATTTTATTTGGAGGCAAGATTTTGTAAATGTATCATATCAAAATATTTTCTGCTTTCGATTTTTATCCTAAATATATGTATCACGTGAACTGTAGAAGTCACTCGTTCATATCACTGGGACCATTTTAATAGATAGAATTGCTATAAGATGGTATGTGTTCACGTAAACGATAATTCAAATGCTTATAATAATTTATTATTATATTATCATCCATCTCCTTGCTTTTTCATTTCAGAGCGTTGATGTGCCTTTTTATGTTTCTTCTTCATGGATTTCTTTTAAATTCAATTTATGGCGGACATGAATTAGAATAATGCTTCTTACTTTAGTGTTTGATTTATTGTGGAAGTATCGCAAATTTAAATTTTTTTTTCTTGACAACTCTTTAGATTGTCAAACTTGTTTGTGGTTTAATTAAAAATCAAATATATATATAGATGTTGCATGTTTTATGGTATTGAATCATGTATGCAAAAATCAAATTCTTAGTCCACAAACATTTAAGTTAAACAAAAAATTATCTTTTTTAATAAATTTTTTTTAAAAAAACATGTAAAATGCATCCCCAACTGATAATTTAATTGTTGCCTAACAAAAAACTCTTATTAGAAATTAATGTTCATAGAAGAGTTGCATGCTTGATTGAAAACTTACATTGTAATTGCAAAATCACATTATATCAATTTGAAAATATTCAATTGTTCAAGCAAACCAATCACTGATTAAATAATAAAAAGTAGAACAAGGAGAAGAACACCAAAAAGTTAAATCATATATGATTCTTATATCGTTATTTGTTTAACATGCATTAAAGAAAATTTTAATGAATATTTTAGAAATATTAATCATAGTTGTAGTAATTCTAATAAATTAGTGTAACATTTCTCAACCTTTAATGCCTTTATATTAAATCTCATCTAATATCTTTTGATAATTGTAGCTTAATCTATACTTACACTACATGGAAAATAGTCAAATATAGAAAAAATTTCATCAATATTTCTAGTAAATTTTTAGTGGCTTGTCTATAGATTTTGAGTGTCATCAATGCTAGTAACTAATAGATTTTCGAGTAGTTCAAAATTTTGACAAACATTTTTTAAATTGGTTTATTATCAGTGGATAATATTTGCAAGAAACTCATCTAAATCCCCTAATCTGACCAAGCGCCCTCATTTTCACTACCTCTTCATCTGTTAACTCTCTCCCATTAAGGTATGACTTTAGCTTTCCTTTTATAATTAGCAAGACATAATTTTTGCCGCTAATTGACTTATACCCTTTCTCCTACTATGTGATGCCACATCTCCTTATACCTAGTTGTGCCGACCCAATAGTCATTCATCATGGCTCTAATGCTTGAGACACTGCTCATCATGCCTTCCTCTATATTTGTTCTCATCTCCAAATGAAACTTCCAACGTTTCAGACCTATTGGATCTCAATTTATCCATGAGTTAATACCAAATCTTGCTTGCGAGATTTGTTTGGACGGGTAAGGGCAAAGAGAGAAAAAATGAGTCTACTATTATCACTAATAATGGAGAGTACAATGCTAATCTAAATATAGGAAATCTATTGAGGTCCAATTCTCAAAGAGTCAATGAAAATCCCAAAAGTCTAAAAGTCCAGAAAGTTCAAAAAATGTTCAAAGGTCCCCAAATATACCTCTAAATCTTTTATTAATTGGGATGGAGGGTTACATAAAAAGGCTACAAGAATCTCATAAAATTATAAAAGAAAATGCATAAACTTTAGGAACTACTCGTGTACAAACATGTGCACAATAATATAGTGTAGCCGAGGTGTGGCCTCTAGATGGCATGGCCTCTGGTGTGAATCCACTCGTTTGGCTCTAAATGTTGGGCGAGTTCACTGCCTGAGTCCTTGCTAAGTTGTGATGTAGGCAAGTTCTTTTATAGAAGTGGTCTACTTAATGCTTTAAGCAAAGTCCAATATGTGAGTTGAGTTTGCTATCCAAGTATATGGTGAGTCCCTTATTGGGAGATGACTAGTTATGCGTTCCCTGGTGGTCGAGTTAATGGCAAGCTAACACATAATTCAGCACTAGGTTGGTCTGACTTAGTTGCTTCTTCTTACTTTCCTTCATAGCAAATTCACTTTGCTCGTCGTATACCCAAGATATACACTTAATTTTCTTATTCTCTTGCTCTTTATAGAGACGATTTGCAAAAGGATGAGAGAATTAGTGATAAGCATGAAATCAAATCAACTATAGAAATTGCAATTATTGATACATTTATATTCCATGGAATCTTTTGAGAATCGTGTTATATCACATTTGGTTTGATTGTTGATGTGACAACTCAAACAATTTGTATTCTAAAATTAAGGGTTGGTGGAATGCCAAGCCATTAACTTTCCTTTCCCCTTTGGTTCTTATTGAGTTATCTTTCTGTGAGATAGTTTCTCATGATATGATTGGCGATGTCAATAACGAAGGCCTGCGGAGAGACCTCCACAAGGTGAAGAGGCGCAAAGTTGTTGTTGAAGCTAAGCGGTGAGTACTTAATCACCTAGAAGGAACAACAATTGTTTCGACAAAAGCGATTCTAATAGTAGCAAGGTGTATGTTGGAAACATTTGAGTTGGGGATGACATCCATGTCACATCGAGTGTGTCTCATGAAAAAGAGGAAGAGGTTTCATTTCTGAGACTGTGAGTGAAGAAGTTGATGCAATTGGAGCAATTTTCTCCAACGCACCGTAAGTTAGTCAACACTTATCTTGTAGAGGCATTTCCTTGCTGCACTTTTCCACATTATTGCTATTAGGAAGTATGCTAAAGTTTAATTACTTACAAGTTGTGTTAGTGAGCATCCTAAACTCATCATCGATGAGTAGTTGGCTTTTGAGCACCATGGAAGGTGATTTAGTCGTCGAAGTGTTTCCCCCTTGCAAGTTGACGAATTATATCCTCTTAGGCTAGCTTTCAAGAAGAGCTAGAGCATGCTAGGGCTCCATCTTTGGTTGGTGAAGAGGTTAGTGAAGGCTACCAGCATTGGGAGACCAAGGTGGCCAACTTGCAGGCTAAACTTGCAACTTTGCACGACGAGGTCAATCTCCTAGAGCAAGGTATGAGTACAACACCAAGAGCAACTAACTTTGGTACCATGTCACTATAAGAGGAGTTGAGGAAGCTGCATGCTGAGTTAGTCATTGCTCGTCGCCACGATGAGTTGACGAGGTTCACACTATTTAACATAACTAATAATTTTGTCTTGCAATAATTAATAAGGGAGGAGGCTCTCCTCTAATTTGTTATTAGACCTTGTACTTAGGAAATTTCTTAGGAGTTAGTTCTTATAATAAAATGAATTGATGAGTGTATGTTGTAATAGATATTTATTATCAATAAAAATTATATGTTTGCTAACTTCTTTTATTCTAAATTCTAACTATACAAACCTTTGCATTTTCTTTATGGTTATTATGAGTTAATTGATTTTTTTATTTGTGACAAGTTTGATTCTCGTGCCTTGTCACTAATTTTGGTATCAAGATTTAGCAGGTTTTTGTAATGATAGCATAAGATTTCACCATTTAATGCTTGATTTGACATCGCTCCATGAATCAATAAATTTTACCGTCTATAACTCACCCCCCAACATGGTAAGAGAGGTCATTGATTATTGAGACTTCCTTGGACAAGTGTTTTGTGAGCTCTCTCAATTTTCTTACTTTTTCTTTCGATGAATTCACATATAGCGGCCATGAGGAAATGTTCTTGTCTATTCTTGGACATCGAGTATTATGAAGCTTTAATAGTGAATGATTTGCTGGCCAACATGGCGCTCTTGGTGTTTTATTATGGCTACATAAACTATTTTGTGTGAGTTTCAAAAGGTGATGGACACTTCATGATCGTCAACCTTCACGAGCTATGTTATTCTTATGACCACTTCAAACTCAGTTTCAGGTTTTCTGTCTAGCTTGAGCTAGTCGATATTCTAAATTTCAATGGGTGGTGTCAACTCAATTGTTTTTGAACTCAATGGTGAGTATCATCACTCATCTTGTACATGTGAAATGAAGAAATCTTATGGAATTTAGCAGTATTCTGCCACCTGTTTGCCATCAATGACCACAAGAACAAGATGGTTCAGTTTTCTAAAGTTCATATTAGAATATTTGGGCTAGCAAATAAGGTGGGGAATTGGAGGAACATGTTCCTCTTCTTCTGGAGCTCATTTGTTGGCCAACGCCGACTAGGCCAATTCCATTTGGAAAAGAGAAGGTTGTTGCGCCAGAATTAAGCTCGGTAGAAGTGGTGTCCTTAAAAGCTGAAGGGAAGGACCTTAAAGGTTGACATCTTCTTGAGATGCAGATAGATTTATGAGTCCATGTATTGTAATAATTCTCTTTCGTACTTTGTCATTTAATTTTCTAAGTTGATCCATTTACTAAAACTTATTATTTTTATGAGGCATCAATTTAGCCACCTATCCCACTGATCCTGAGGTACTCACCTTCTTGACGACTCACATGTGAATTCTCCACCTTATGAGGTACTTACTGTTGTGATTCAGTGATTTCAAGGGTGAGGAGGTGGCGAGTGGGGCAACTGAGATCACACCCACATCACAAGATGAGATGATGAGTGTGATATTGAGAGAAGTGGTGGCAAGCATTGTTGTTATTGTTGTTATTTCACAAGCACCTTCTACGTATAAATGACCAAACAAGGGGAAATCAAAGGTTTCTAAAGCCAACTCTCCCAAGAAGAAAAAAAAGAAGATTCCCAGTAGGATGAAGGACTGTTACAATTTGTGTGTTGCCAATCTTTCTAGTGTTGCCTTTGATATGAGCAGCTTGGTGTAATCCTCTCTCATTGAGAATCAACTTGATGAGGTTCCTTAGTCAAATCTATATTTTGTGGTCAGGAATGCTCAAGCCATAAAGTACCAGACAACCTTTGTGTTGTGCGGGGAGTATAAAGAGATCCTCGAGGAGTTGAGCTAGTGAAGTAGCATCGCATTGCTCAATCCCTACTATGCAAGGAGTTCGATCTTCGCAGGGTGAATGATGAGGCGTTGAAGAAGGGAAAGGAGGAGGAGACTCAGTTGGCTATGAAGGTCGTCTGTAGTGAGGTCAATAAGGGTGAGCTTGCTAGAGAGCATGCTCGTTGTGAAGATGAGTATCGGCAAAGGGCGGCACAATTCTAAAAAAAGGAAGTGTTGTGGTTCAACTTCTTGCAAACACCAAAGTATAGGAGCCTCCTTGCAGCTAAGTTCGAAGTGGGCATTAAATTTGGCATAAAGAAGTTGGTGGAACACGGTCAGTTGGATAGTAAGTTCCTCTACATAAACAATGTCCTTGACTTATCGTACTCCGAGGATAGTAATGATGCAAGTGTCGCTAACTAAATTTTTCTCCTTTTTTGTATACTTATGAGAGAGAGAGAGAGTCAATGCACTTTTTTCTTTCTTGATTATAAACTTTTGTACTCGCCACATATAGTTTTTTGATAATATAGTTGAAATGGTTTATGTTCAACTTGTCATTATCTCTTTCTATCTTTTTTTGTAAGTACTCGCTCTAATATTTAAAAGAGTACTCTTAAACACTGGTGTGCTTTGAAGCAAGTTCGTTTTTTGCTGAGTCTTCAAGGGTTAGTTTGTTAGTGTTGATAGTTATTATTGTGCCCTCTAATATGCTTGGATTATTCTAAGTCTATTAATATCTTCTCGGTGCACCTCACCTTACGTCAGGCACTTGGGTCTTTGTGTGGGCACTCACTTGGGTAAGTGAGCAGAAGCTTTAGGATATGTAGGGTAGTCGCCTTAACTACATCTCATCTTACACCAGATTCTTAGGTCTTTGAAGGGGCACTCACTCAGATTTGCCGATAGGAGGGGCTCTCATGCTACCTATTGTGAAACTCATTAGGGATGAATCATCTTGCTATAGATATAACCATCGTCTTGGTTGCACCTCACATTTCACTATACTCTTATGTTTTCGTAGGGGCACTCACTAGACTTGTCAACTAAGAGAGACTTATGCAGTACTCATTATGGAGCTTGTCGCAAAAGGGAGAGTTAACTTGCTAGGGCTTAGGTATGCTCCCTTCCTCTCTCTTTCTAACTCTCTCTCTCTCTCTCTCTCTCTATATATATATATATATATATATATATAAGTATGCGAGTAGAATACTTTGAGCATTAAGGTAGTTGTCTACATGTATGCTTTCTAATGATTTGAATGTACGCGGTGCATTAGAGTGAGTCATCCCTTATGTGAGAGTTATCATGCTAAATGTAGACTTTTTTTCTTCCTGGGAGCTTCTCGCTTCCATGTCTTTTGCTTGGGGCATCAGCTCTCCTGCATTGAATAATATTATTTTCTTTTTGCACCATGAGGTTCGATGCTTAGTCACTCCTTAGGTTGTATAGCTCGCACTCATTGTCTGTGGCTCTAAGTAAGTTGATCCACTCAATTGATCTTTCTCAGTTTATACTTAACTCACACTTGTTGTCAATGACTCTAAGTTGATCTGCTCAATTGATCTTAGTTTATGCTTAAAGTTAACTAGCTTTATGGGTGGTCAAGTAGGTTTAATGTGTAGGTAATTTCATGTTAAACACTCACTTTAGTACGTGAGTTCCTCGAGTATAGAAAAGCATATGTGAGTTCACCTATAAACAAGGTGAGTATGATAAAGCTATTCAACGCCATATGGCGATTTTTCCAAGTGCTTCATGAGTCAACTTTCATTTATCTAGCAAAAAAGTTTTACAATTTGGTTGAATTGTTATGAGCACAAAGTTACTTCCCTTAGGGTTAAAACTTCTTGAGGTCATATTCACTCCAAGCTATTGGCACATCCTTTCTTAAGTGAGAGTTTGTAACTAATATGCATTGGGTTCAATTTATTTTTTTGACGATGTAAGGGTCATCCCATGTCAATCCAAGTATGTCAAGTGTATTTTGGCAAGTAGTTGCGTCCACCTTCTTCAACACTAAATTGTCAGGTTGAAAGTTCTTCTCTTTGATGTTTATATTGTAGTATTGCGTCATTCTCCTCTTTGTTTTTTCTTGCCTTAATGAGGTTTGTGTTTTGAGTTCTTTTAATAGGTTGAGTGTTGTCTCCATGCCTTCTTCATTTTGCTTTTCCCACTTGGTTGATTGCTAGTGATCGTATTTGATAGCCATCATGATTCACTGCTATGCGACTCATACTTAATTGGTAGCAAGGCTCGACTCCATGTGATAGAACAAATGATGGTTGGCTTGTCAGTAAGGAAGGTATTGTTCTGAGTGCCAAGAGGATAGTGCTTTTACTCATTTTGCCTTGGCACTTTCAATCGTTTTTCATATGTTTAGAATCTATTTATTCACTACTTCAACCTAGTCATTAATCTAGTTATGCGCTAAGACAAATCCCTTAAGACTTGCAAAACTTCATATTCTTGTGATGAATTGAGGTCCATTGTCGGTTGTAATGTCATCAGTAAACCATTCTTACAATTAATAGCTGACTATGTAAATTTTTTTATTACCTGCTTCATGACCTTTGCAATTACCTTTACTATGACCCACTTCGAAAAATAATCCATCCTTAGAATAAATTTTCTTTGGCTATTGGCAAGTGGCAGTGAATCGACCAAATCCATGCCCCACACGATAGATGACCTAGGGTTGTTGATAGGTCGTGATTGCGTTGGTGTGAATTTCTGACATTGTTTGCATTTTCTCGAGAATTCTATCAAAAATATCTCTGTCTTAAGAAATGGTGGGCAAGGGTTCTCCCTCTTGAGTGACTTCTAGCATGCTCGGATGCACCTCCCCTAACACCTTTTTTGTCCTCATCTTCTCTAACACTTAAGATTTAACGAGATAATTGATCTCTTAAATAGCTTTTCAAGTAAGATGTGTTGCGTGTTTTAATTTTAAATTGCTTTGGAGCTTTGACACTCATAGCAATTTGTCATGTCTTCAAGAATTTGATAATTGGATCCATTCATCTTGGCAAGCGGTTCTTTGCATATAATGACTCCCTTTCTTCGATGATGGGGGTAACAAACTCTACAGATGGTCAATCTCCCAAGTCATTAAAGTTAAAAAGTAAGTCGGCGCATTAATTCTTATCCTAGGTATCTTTGTGATCCAAAAATACTTCAACTTGCTAATTTTGCTCGCTTTAAACAAATATTTCTAGGGTCAATGTTAACTTAATTTATCATTAGCTATGAGCTTGACTGAATAGTTAAATGTTTTGCTTCAAGTCCTTATGCAAACTTTAATCCTATAAGTAAGTGCCTCACACTCAGTTTAGTTATTAGTGACTTTGAACTTTACTTCCACATAATGGGTGATGCTTATTCTTGTTGGCTCTTCAAAATAATATTCACTCTCATTCCTTATTCTCCAAATGCTCCATCAACATATAGCAACTATGATCACTCAAAATTGGCGACCTCTTCATGTTGTGGATCGTTGAAGTCTACCAAGAAGTCAGTGACTATTTGCACCTTGGTTGTCATTCACGATGACTAGGATATATCAATTTCATTCAACTCGATTGACCACATAAATAATTTTCTTGAATGATCAAGCTTAAGACTATGACCTTGAGTAGATGATCAGTGATAACTTGAATCGAGTGGGCTTGAAAAAAAGGATGAAATCTTCGATCTGAAATTAGAAGAGCATGTGCAAGTTTCTCCATGTTCAGATATTGCAACTCAATATCTCTTGGGATCTTACTGATATAATAGATAAGCTATTATTTCTAGTCTTCCTCGTTGATGAGTACAAAGCTCATCACATCTTCTCTTACTTCAAAATACAAAAGTTCTTTCCTAGTTATGGACTCTATAGTAAAGGCAACAAGTTAAGGACCATAGTTGTTGGAAGGTAGTTTCACACTCATCATCCACTCAAATTTTTGTATTCATCAGCACTTTAAAGAAGGGTGAGCAACACTCACCAACTTTAGAAATAAAGTGATTAAGGCTGGCAACTCGTTCGGTGAGTTGATGTATTTTCTTGGCCATTCTCAGTAATGGCAAGTTAGCATAGCCTTCATTTGTCAGGATTTATTTTGACTCATTCAGGGATGAGGAGGTATCCCAAGAATTTGTTAACTGAGAGTATGTATATTTGGTAGTAATTAGAAAAGCACCCAAAAAGTTCATGATTGGATATCCAACTGCCGAGTCGATAAGAGCATCAATTTGTAACAACGGATATCATACTAAGTTCAAATTGGTGAAGTCAATGCACATCCTATATTTTTCGTTCATCCTCCGCCTCATTATTATGTTGAAAATTCACTTTGGGTACTAAACTTCTCTGATAAAGTTAGATTATACCAACTTATTTATTTCTTTCTTGATTGACTCGATGAGTAAGACGGTTGTTTTCCTCATCTTTTACTATATTGACCTCACATTGAGTCAATGACGGTATACATTTAAAACTATTTTAGGCATCTTCGTTGTTGACCTTGCGAAAATATCCAGATCATTCCTTAAGACCTAAATGAGTGGCCCTGTGCTTTAGACTATAGGATGAGCTGATCTTTAGGACTTGCTCATAGTCGCCTTCAATCACCTGCACTTCCTTGATTGTTTCTGTGATTTTTTGTCCCCATTCTCGCTACCTTGAGTTATAATACTTCTTCAGTCACCCTCCTGTAGTCTCACTAACCGATTTGAGGTAACGCATTCTTGGCTGCATGAGGTCGCTTTTCACGGCAACAAGGTGAAAACCAATTAGCTTAAAGTATTCAATAGGGGGTGCCCAAAGATGTGTTATGAGTGATTCTGGCATCAACTATAATGAAGTCAACTATAATTATGAATTATCTTTCTCATTCTCCCTAGATAATTTGAAGAGTAATCTTTTCTTTAGTTCTTCACAGCTCTTTAGAAAATCCATCGAGCAGTCCAATAGTGGGTGTAAGTTTTGAACTCATCAAATACTGACTTAAAATTTATGTTAGCAAAACTTTTGTTGTCTATCATTATGCTCCCAATCTAGTAGTTAATGATCAATGTTGTGACTACAATTGCTTCATTAAATGGGTTGCCGTTTGCGGGTCTTTCCTTCGCTGCAAAGTTGACTTGGATTACTTTTGTAATGGGTGTTCAAGCCATCGCTGCCTAGTTGACCTCTCTTGACCTTAGTCCTCCCAAATTTGCAAGCATTACTCTTGCAATGTGAATGGCCTTAGCACGCACGAGCTTGCTCCGTTAGTCCTATAGTGTTCCCTACCAAACTGCTACACAAACTCCTTAAAATTGTCTGCTTTAATGAGTTCTTCCATTAAACTCATAAAGTGTCACCATTCCTCTATGTCATAGTCGTTGTCTCAATTGTACGTACAATACCTAAGTAGGTCTTACACTAGTCCATTAGCTCTTATCTGCGTTGGGTGCTTGAATTTCCTTTCGCTCTGAATGGCCTCAACTAACTAGGCTATTGATACTCATAGTAGGGTATTTCTTTGGTACTTATGATGCATCGATACTTCAAAAAAATAAATTTGCAGTGTCTGACACGTGATGGACACAGACATAGGTATGACACCCTTTTGACACGTGTCGGACATGCGACATGATTGAGGGGTGTCCGATTAAAAAAAAATATTAAAAGGGACACGTGTGTCCTAAATAATTGAATTCATATTATACAAAAATATTTTTAAATATTATTTATCATATTTTAAATTTTCAGAATGGATTTTAGAAATTTGTATAATGTGATTTGAGTGAGAAGGATGAGGAATAATATATATTTATTATAAATAATTAAAATTATAGAAAATTAAAATTAAAATTATAAATTTGGAATTGATAACAAATTTTATTCATTAAAATTATTAACGTACAAGAAAATAAATTAGATATATATATATATATGTGTTACTTAAATAATTAATTTAATTTTTATGATTAAATAATTTTATCTTTTTTATTTTTCTATATTGCACTTATTTAATTTATATATATATACATTATTTTTAATTATTATTATCATGTCGTGTCTGATGCGTGTCCATATCTCTTAACAATAGAAGTGTCTCATGTTTGTGTACTTGTGTTCGTATATGTGTAACATAGATTGGTATATAATTAGTGGCCCTACCTTGAGTGCAAGGATGAATGCGAGGTGTGTTTGATTTCCTCTCCATTCTTTATACTTGTAATCTATCTATAAAATGTTGAGCGAGTGGATTTACGCTGCCTATATGGTGCCTCTTGGAGAATCACTCTGGGTTGAACAAATGTATTGTATTTTTCTGCATTGATATGACTATTGATGAGTTCCAACGACTCCACTAATGTCTTTAGTTACTAAAATCTAATGGCATATTTGAATGACCTTTCCCTCAAGCTTTGGGTCAATGCTACTTGTGTGATTGCAAATCCAAGATTTTTCATTTCTATCATCTCCCTCTGGAAGTGAGTGATGAACTTCCACAAAGATTCTTCGAGCTCTTGTTGCATTTGTAATAGAGCTTGCAAGCTCTTAAGAGGTCTCAATACACTTTCGAATTAGGTTATGAACATCCTCTTGAACTCAACAAATAAAATGATGATGCCCACGGGCAGACAGAAAAATCATCTCAAAGCTGACTACTTGAAAGTTATAAAGAAAAGACGGTACGCTAGGGCATGATCATGATTGAGCAAAGAAGTGGTTGGCTTAAATTAGGTAACATGATATGTTGAATTTTCCCTTCTTCTATAAGACTTCATGAAAGGGATATTGAGCTTCAGTGATCTCCCTGAAAAAGTGCTAATCAAAGCTTTATTTGCCTTTTTCCTTAGTGACAAGATCTCCTCGTCGCTAGTGTGATAAGAAATATCATTCAAGCTCAACGAAGAAATTAACACTCTTTGTCGATGGCTGACTTGCAAGATCATCAAGCAAGCCTTTTATCTTAAGCCCTTAGGGGCTCTATATATGCATTCGCATCTTAGCTCCCTAAATGAAGCGAGATATAAATTCTTCCATTTCCTTCAGTTCTTGTTGGGTAGCAATGTGTTGAGCGCTCTATTTCATACTAATCGAGTCATCTCTTGCAAGTGGCCTACTTAATAAAGAATCGACTTATGATTTATGGCATTGGTCTACTCTCATTGTACCTAAGAAGATTTTAGATCCCAATTTGTCCAAGAGTTGATATCAAACCTTACTTGTGAGACTTGGAGAAGTATGGGATAAAGAGAGAAAATATGAGTTCACTATGTATCACTAATAATGGGGAGTATAGCAATAATTTGAATAAATGAAATATGATGAAGTTCAATTTTCAAAATGTTAAAGGAAACCAAAAAAATCCAAAAAAGTCTGTAAATATGCCTTTAAATGTTTTATTTATAATGTGAAGGGCTACATAAAAGGCTACAAGAATCTCATAAATTAATAAAAGAAAATACACATACTCTAAGGACTACTCAAGGACAAACACATGTGTAATAATTTTGTATAGTCGAGGTGTGTCCTCTCATATGAGTTTACTCACCCGGTTCTGAATGTAGGGTGAGTTCCTTACTTGAGTCCTTATCGAGTCGTGATGTAGGCGAGTGGATGGCTAGTTCTTCTATAGAAGTTGCCCATTTAATGCATTAGGCAAGTTCAATAAGTGAGTTGGGTATGTTGACCAAGTGGACGGCGAGTCCCTTGCAGGGAGTTGACTAGTGATGTGTTCCCTAATTATTGAGTTCATAGCAAGTTGGCACGTTGCCAAATACCAAGTTGGTTGGACTTTTGTTGATTCTGCTACTTTTCTTCAGAGCCAGTCCCCTTTGCCCATTGTACACCCAGTGTATGCAAGACCCAACAAACCCCTTAAGTGGTAATTATGTCATGAATTAGCTTGGGGTTATTGGAAGGGATGATGAAAAAGTTTGAAGAGAATGTAGACTTGTTAGGACAAGATTACATGGGATTTTGTGGTGTGGTCGAAGATGGTTTGTGGAGTAATGAGAACTAGATGGGTGAGAAGTTTGTGATGGGGAAATTACGGTTTAGTATAAATGTTGAGAAAGTTATAAGAGGATTTAGTTGGTAGTTTAGAGCTTAGTTGATCACAACAACAACAACAACAAACAAGCCTTTATCTCACTATGTGAGGTCGGCTACATGAATTCTTCTTCTCCATTGTCTTGTATTATGTGTCAAATTATCATTTAATTCAAGCATACTAAGGTCATTTTTTATACATCTTAACCAAGTCTTTTTAAGTCTACCTCTACCTTTCTTAACATAAGGTAAATCTAATGCATCTACTCTCCTAATTGGGTCATCGGACGGCTGACACTTTATGTAGTCAAACCATCTAAGACGACTCTCTCTAATCTTATTTGTCATTGGAGCTACTCAAACTTTTTCCCGAACATACTCATTTCACATTTTATCTTTAAAAGTAAAGTCACTCATCCACTTGAGCTTCCTTAACTGCTTCTTTTTTATTGGCCGACATTTTGCATCATAAATCATTGTAGGTCTTACCACAACAACAACAACAACAACAACAACAACAACAAGCCTTAATCCCACTAGGTGGGTTACATGAATCCTTCTCCATTGTGTCCTATTATGTGTCAAATTCTCATTTAATTCAAGATACTAAGATCATTTTTATACATCTTAACCAAGTCTCTACCTTTCTTAACATAAGGCAAATCTAATGCATCTACTCTCCTAATCGGGTCATCGGACGGCCGACGCTTTATATGGCCAAACCATCTAAGGCGACTCTCTCTAATCTTATCTACCACTGGAGCTCACAACAACAACAACACTACCATTGCCGGTCCCAAGTCCGGATGCAAAAAGTGGAGGGTTGCGTTAGGTAGTCGACAGCCAGCGTAAAATTTGTCGAAATAATCATGACATGAATCCTTTAAATCATTGCAGGTCTTACCACCATCATATAAAATTTTCTCTTAAGTTTAAGCGGTACTTCTCTATCACACAACAGGCCAGATGCATTCCTCCACTTCAATCATCCAACTTGAATTCTACTAATAACACAACATTTGCCGGTCTTAAGTCCGGATGTGAAAAATGGAGGGTTGCGATGATAGACGACCAAATAAAATTTGTCAAAATAATCATGACATGAATCCTTTAAAACATTGTGTTAGAGTTTAGTTGATCGACGAGAGAAAATTTTGGATGTAAATGGTGAGGTTGAGAGCAAGGGTTGATCTTAATGTTGATATGGAGTATGAGAAGAGTTGTAGAGGTGTCTTGGGTTAGTCAAAAATGTTCAAGACTTTCTTTTATATTGCAAACACACCATCATGACTCTAATCAATTTCTGTATAGTATTTTATCTTTATTTTAGATATTAGTGCTGGCATTTCATTTAAAATCATTAATTAATTTGTTGTATAAAACTTTTAGTGAAATAAATAATAATAGCATGAAAGTTTAGAGTTAAGTAATAACTATTGAAGGCCTTTAGACCTTGCATAATATTCAAAATAGGGATTATTTTTAAAATAGGCTTAGTGTTAATCTTAATTAGGCGTTTAGGCATGAAAAATTTTTTTTAAAAAAATAGCATAGTAAATGACGGACGATGATCGACGCCGGTCTACGTCGTCAAATCATAAGCGGGCGACTTTTTTTTTTTTGGTGGTTTTACAAACCACGGGGGGAGAGAGAGAGAGAGAGAGAGAGAGAGAGAGAGAGAGGAGGTTTTATTTTTATTAATTTTTTTAATTAATATAATTATTTAAAATATATAATTTAAAAATATTTTTTATAAAATATTTAATAACTAAATATTTATATATTTAGTTATTAATTTTTTATTTATATATATAATTAAATATATAATTTAAAAATATTTTTAATTATATATATAAATTTATAAATTTATTTAATATTTTTTATTAATTAATATAATTATTTAAAATATATAATTTGTATTAATTTTTGTTAATATATAATATAAAAATATTTAAAATATATAAATAAATAAATCTTAATAAATAAATAAAGAAAGGAATAAATTATATAAATATTTTATAAATTATATAAATAAAGTAATTATATATATATATATATAAATTTATTTAGTTATTTATATATTTAAATTATATAAATATTTTTAAGTTATATAAATAATTTTTTATAGAATATTTTAATTAATAATAATAAATAATATATATATATATATATGTTATATACATATATATATATATATATATATATATATATATATTATTAATATAAGTCTATAATAATAATAATAACAAAAAAATATAAAAAAATAAAAAAAATAAATAAATAAATAATTTTTTAAATAAATAAAGAAAGGAATAAATATATAATAAATAAATATATATATATATATATAAATAACTAATTATTTATATATATATTTTAAATATTTTAAATTATTTATATAACTTATAAAATATTTATATAATTTATTCCTTTCTTTATTTATTTATTAAAATTTATTTATTTATATATTTTAAATATTTATATTATATATTAACAAAATTAATAAAATTATATATTTTAAATAATTATATTAATTAATAAAAATATTAAATAAATTTATAAATTTATATATATAATTAAAAATATTTTAAATTATATATTTAATTATATATAAAAAAATTAATAACTAAATATATAAATATTTAGTTATTAAATATTTTATAAAAAATATTTTAAATTATATATTTTAAATAATTATATTAATTAAAAAATTAATAAAAATAAAACCCTCTCTCTCTCTCTCTCTCTCTCTCTCTTTCTCTCTCTGTTGTTTGTAAAACCACCAAAAAAAGAGTCCATCAAACGGACGACCGACAACACATTATAGCCGTTCTTTTCACTATGCTTATTTTTATTAAAAAAAATTTTTCATGCCTAAACGCCTAATTAAGATTAACACTAAGCCTATTTTAAAAATAATCCCATTCAAAATATTATAATAATTTTGTTTAAAATTTTTAAATTGATCATATAGTTGGTCTCAATATATACTGAATGATAAAGATTACTTTTTAAGTTTATATTTTGTATAAGCTAGTGCAGATTTTGCAATAACATTTTAACAAAAATGATTGAGCATGTTACATTAATTTTAATTTATCTTATTAAACTCTAAAGGAATAAAAAATATGTAATATTCAAAGAAAACTTCTACTTTTTACTTGATATGATGACATAACATTAAGTTTAATTCTAATTTTGATGTAGGACACTTCAATGTCTAGGGCTTTTTAATGCAAAGGATGGGACGCACAAAATCACACGTGCTTACAAAATTTTAATTTAGACAAATTCACATAGTTAGATTAATCTTAAATGATAATTTAATTAACATCTAGTAGAAATACCTCATAAAATTAAGTTACATAAATATTATTGAAAAAAAAATATTTTTTACATGATTTATGCTTTCGTATTTATATTCCTAAATTTTATCTCAAATATCAACAATCAGACGAGATAATAGATTCATCCTTTCAATGCACTTGTGTGTACACATGAAACTTAGTGTGGGCTCCGAAAATTTGTCACCGACCTCTCGACAAATGAAGAAGAGAGTATGGTTTAAATGTCGGTATAATTTTCAGAAGGCAGATGAAATAGTAGATAAGACACTACCCAGAGATTTCACTCACATTTTGTGACTTTTAGATCCGGGTTTCTTATAGTAAGCACCTATAGTTAATACCCTCTTAATAAGTCGGAGAACTTTCGATTAAATATTTAGATCATTAACGAACGATAAGAGAAAGATATGAGTTTAAAAATTAGATTTATGAAATTTATCATTAGCTTAAGCGATGGTTGAATGATGACGGTCCGATGATCCCATGGTTCCATCATCCCGAAATTGCATGATCCCTACTTAATGAGAAGGTACAACCCAACCTCGACCAAAAGATCCTTATCAACAACAGTTACGTCCCAAGAATTTGTAGATTCAGATGTTGTGCAGAGTGCTTAAGTCTACCTAATGACAGAGGTTTTTTGCCTTATCAAGTATTATGATTCACAACTAAAAAAAGCGCGAGCCATCGAGTATACGAGTTACGCGTGATCGTAATATTGGAGCTTTCCAAACCACTGATCGAGACTCCTTGTGTGCTCATCTGTGCTTGAAAGCTTCACAAAGTGACAATGAATCACTGCTTAAAGATGAGATTGATCGAGTGAACATAATAAAACAATTGATTTGACATTGACTCCTTTGTCAGCTAGAGTTTTTTTAATTTATCACCTCCGACAAATAATTACGAAAGGTGGATTGGATTTTAGCTTTAAATTTTTAATGATTGAATTTCATTTAAGTATTTTTAGATTGATACTTAATTTGAGTTAATTTGATTTGGAATTAATCAATTTTGATAAGTATCCTCCATTGAAATCACCATTCAACACTCATCAATGGTAGATACTTGATTAATTTGAATATATTTAAGATTTAGATTCAACTCGCTATTTCATAACATGACGATCTACTATCACATGACAAAATTAAATTTTCCCGTGATATTTCAAGCTAAAATTTTATAATAATTGAATTTTAGGTTTTGTTAACACAAGTCCCAAGACTAAAAGAACCCGCTAAATATGCTCAAACACTCAATCTAAATAAATGATAGTGCCTCGCGTATATTCAAGAATGCCTTAATTAACGATATGTTTGCTTAGATGTGTGCTAATCCGCACGTAAAGGTGTTGTAAATTGGTCTAACATCTTATTAGATTTTTTAGATTAATATTTAATTGATTCCGAGTTGATTAGTCTTTAAATATTCAATTGACTTTCGCTTATGATAATTCTCCAATTCATCGCCAACTATACTCAATTTCTCCTTGATCTAATTCGAGTATTTAATAGGGCGATGAATATGCTCAAATATTTTCCAAGGATTCATCGCTTATGCTTATTAGCAATCATTCGATCTCATGAAAAATCTTTGATGAATTCTTTAACTTTCTTCAATTTATTTGAATATGTTTGAAGAGTATATCTTAATTTCAAGAGGCTCTCTTATACTTTAATTTGATGTTAAATCAATATTCTTATTTTTTTCGACATTATCTAATTTTCAATTGTTCAATTAGTTTTATGATCACTTGCTTGTAAATTTAATACTTTGAGTATTCAATAGAAGCCTCTATTCACATAAACAGACATCAATTCTGATATCCTTAACTCCACATCAGACTTCATATTTAGTGAATAACTGGATTTCAAATTTATTATAAGTCAATTATAAGTTTGATATCAGCCTCTCCAAGTTTTAACTAAAGCTTGTTTAGTTTTGTGAAGTTTGAAGAAAAGAGAATCCATTTTACCGCTTCAATTTAAACCACCGAGGATTGCAATTAAAGTTTGTGAGTTTAGTATCATTCCTTAAATCCCGTCATCACACTTGATTATTAAATTTAAATAAGGATGGGTTCCACATGGTTTCCTCTAATTCCTATAAATAAGGTTAAGAGGGGGGACTTCTATTTCATTCCATTTGTTTGAGGAGTTGGAGTGGTTGAAAGAGAAGGGATAATTTTTTAGTGGGCTTTTAACTTTGCTAAGATAAATCTTGTAAGTGTTTTTTTTTTTTTTTTTTTGATTTAATGTTTTACTTTTGTATTCATTGTATGTTCTTTTCTCTTCTCTTTTTTTCCTTATTTGATTCTTTTTAATTTGAATTTAGCTTTAGATTTTTTTGCTTAGTGCTTTTAAGTCAGTTCTTTTTTTATTCCTCCATTTTTTTTTCTAAGTCCAAAGATTTGACAAAATTTCGGTAGCATTTCAACTAGAGTAGTGACATGTGATAATTTATTTGGCTTAATTTTATATGCCTTAATAGAATAAATGTTTCTGACATACGTCGATCTCGTCATCAATGAGTATAGGCCTTTAAACCTGCAAAGAGACAAGCATATACATATACACATTCACATGTTCATTTACGCATCCACCATCAACCACAACGTTAAACTTTGCATTTTAACATTTGAATCAATCTTTCTCTTAGCCTAATGAGGGAAGAGAAAAATGGAGAATTGTATCAAGAGGAACTCTTTAATGACGGTGTTCTCTCACAAGCAAAAAAGGAAAGTCAAGGAGACGGAAAGTTAGATGTTGGAAACCGAGAGAAGAACTCGCCTGATGATGGTGTTCCTCTCCGGCTACGGTAAAGGGAATTGGAAATTTTGGTTTTGGGAAGATGAGAGAAAAATGAAAGGAAGGAATTTCGAATTGGGAGCAAATGAGAGAAAATGGATGAGAGGATTTTCGGTTTGGGAGCAAATGAGAATGAAGGGAAGGAATTTCAGTTTTGGGAAGAAAAATGGAAAATCGAAGTGGGGATTTTCGGTTTTAGGAAGTTTTGGTGAAGAAGAGGATGAAGAGTGGAAAACCTTACCCTTGTTTGTAGTTGGAGAGGAGAGGAAGGGAAGTTGTTTTGTGGTTTACGAGGGGAGAAACGAAATGGGAGAGAAGGGAGGAAAAACCAACCTTACACTTTGTCTTGGTTTGCTTGAGGAGGAAGGAGGGAACAGTTGAGACGCAGATCGGGTGGGAGGCCGAGCAAGAGTCATGCGTGCGAGATGGAGCTGAGGGAAATCGAAGGAGCGAAGCCAAGCGGGTCGTGCATCCTCGAGCGTGAAGAGGGAGACCTTGGGTCGGGTTTAGGAACTACGGCCAGTCAGTTTTAGGGATTTAGGTTAGATTTAGGTTAGTTAGGATTAAATTAAGGCTTTTAATAATATTTTTTATCGCTTAATCGACTTTAATATGAACTTTACGACCTCAATATATGGTTGATATATATGTTGATCCAAGGTTATTCTGATGTTCCAAACGCAACGGCGCAGTCCGTTTTGCAATCGAAGGTCGTTTGGTTCAAGTCAACATCAAATTGGATCAATTTGAACTCAAATGATCATTTCCGATTTTCGACGCCGACTTTATGCAATTTAGTGTGAACAATCTTACTGATAGATTTCGATGTTTCTAATTAACAATTTGCCGGATGTCGTTTGATTTAAGTTGGTGCCTCCTGATCTCGATATGCGTGTAAACACGTTGGCGACTCGATCGCTTGATCGATTGATCATCAGGTTGTGCAATATTTATATTTTAACCAGTTTCGACGTTCTAAACCCAATGGCAAAGTCCGTTCGTCGATCGGAGGTTATTTCGACTGATTTTGGTGACTTGCGTATTTATTTCGCGGCGTCGCTTCCGATCATTTGTCATTCGTGGATTTGTTTGATTGAGTCTGCGGTCTCATTTGATAGATTTTGACATTTGAAATTTGCGGCCGTCAATTTCACGAATGGAGGTCGTTTGTACATCGTCGCAGCTTATCGCTTGGCACATTAATAGCTCGATCGGTTAATCAGTTGATCTTTAGATTATGCAATATTTATATTTTGATAATTTTTTGTTCTAAACGCGATGGCAAAGTCCGTTCGGCGATCGGAGGTCATTTGGACTGATTTTGGCGATGTTTGGCACATCTCAGCTCCGATTCGTGCTCTAAAGCATCCGAAGTAGATCAAATTACCTTATAAGCTCGATTTGGCTTGTGTGGCATATGTGAAGGTCAACACTTGGATAACTGAGATTTTAGTTGTGTTAGCACCTTTTCATGTTGCGGTGGACTAAGTAGTTAGAAATGTTATTTAGCTAGCATCTTTTGTTTATGTATTGCTTAAAATTTTTATCAATTTAAGCTTGTCTTGAACCCTACCACCACAAAGCACTTATTTTTATTATTGTTGTAAATACAGATGTGTCACAACAAGTACAAGAAGCTATTCAGAATATGCTAAAGATGACTAGGTAAGATTCTTCATTTTTCTTCTTATTTGAATAGATTAAATAGTTGTCCCTTCCATAAACTCGCATGGTTATTCATTTATATAGTTTTTTATTGTATTTTCATTAGCATGCCTTGTTACTAATCTTACTGAAAAACTGATAAAAATGACAATTAAAAAGTTGCCAAAAAAAATGAGAAACTTAATCTTGTTTCTAGAAATAGTTTTCTAACTTGTAACATTAGCGGTTAACAACAATAGTCAAATCTATTTTGTACCTTGTTTCCCTTGGCATGTTATAGGTGAACCCAACTAGTCATTATGATGTCTTAGAGGTCGTTTGTGATCACTTCTATTTTATTTATTTATTTTATGTATTGATTTAAAATAAAATATATTTGATAGTGATATTATTTTTAAAAACATCCTACATACCAATATGTTGTTTTGAGTATTTTTAAAAATAATATGATTTGTTTTTAAAAATAAAAAATTAAAATACTTAAAAGTTACACTAAACAATCATTGTTTCTAAAAATAATATAAAATTAAGAACAAAAAAACATAAAACGAAATTGACCTCAAACATGCCCTTAATTTTTGGGGTATTCATGTTTGTTGATATTTGTTGATTGTAGAAGTAAATAATTTTATATGAGCATCGGATCAATGAAATAGGTTTCTACAATATTTGCTCTATCCTTCGTGCATGAGAAGGATTTTTTTTATGACGTCTGAATTGAAATGGAGTAGAAATATGGAATAAAAAATAATGGGAGGTGAATTTAGGGCAGTGATATCTTTTTTGTAATTTATGCACTATGACATAATATTTATTTTAGTGAGTTGATATAATTCTTTTACTTCCAAATATATATATATATATCCAGATCTCATCGCCAATAACGTAAACCTGTTATGAATTTGGGAGAGACACCATATATTTTTATGATTGAAACAATTACTTATATGTTTGTGAAACATCTTCACTATTATAGTTATATTCGTTGCAACAATATCATTATCTAAATGTCAGATATATGATGTATTCAAAGTGAAGTTTTCATTTTCACACATTTTGTGTGAAATAAAATTCTCAGATTTGGAGATATTTATAGGGTTACTGAATTTCAGAAATTAATAATGTTTTATTTCAAACATGGTTTCCAAATTCAAGCAACCACATCCCCATATGCTTCAAGCCTATTCATTTGAAAGCTGTTCAAGTGTAGAAGATCTCATGAATTCTTTAACATTACTCAAACCGTGCCTCAATTTTACCATTCTCTGCATTTATTATACTGTTACGATCCGATACTTCAATGAATGGTCAACATGGCTTTGAAATTCCATGAGAGTTCATATTCTTTGGGAAGCCGAAAAATATTGTCGCTCATTGTTTTACACTAATTTTACCTGTTGCAACTGTACGATCTTTGATTGAATAATCTGGATGCTAGCATTCTTTATAATCATTTATTAGATTTAATTCCTTATCTGGTGCATTTCTGATGGTACATCGATGCCCGTGTAGCATTTAAATAGCCTAATTCTAGGACAATGATACTATTAGCCTTTGATAAATTAAGGGCCATTTGGGATCAATTCTATTTTTTAATTTTTGTTTTATTTTGTGTTTTGATTTGAAATAAAATAAATTTAGTTGTTTTTAAAAATACTCAATTTATTTTGAATATTTTTAAAAATAATATGATTTATTTTAAAAATTAAAAAAATATATTAAATAAACATCTTTTCAAAAACAACATTAAAAATAAAAAAAAAAATTCATCACAAACAACTGAAACAAGCCTTTAGATTATACATAGCATGCAGAGCAGTCGTGGTCCAATTTGTGTTTGTTCGTAGTAAAGAAATGCACACACGTGTTGGACTGTATTACTAACGAAGCTCCAACTGAACAGTGAAATTGATCAGAGTTCTGGGGACATACTGGAAGAGATAGAGAAGTGCAAGGAATCTGCAGGTGTGAAGAGCAAGATCTTGGAAGAAGAGAAAGATCGCTACCAGAGAGCTGCGATGGCTGTGTTGCAGATGCTCAATGGCACCGATATTCCATGACTCTTCACTGAATCTGAATCGTAACGCAGCTGTGAAGACCTACTGATGATGATGAAAGGTATTTTGAATTTCAGATAATGTGTGAAAATAAAACAGTTTTCCTTATGCTGTTAGAAAAAAATGGAAATTTTCGCGCAGATTCCTCTATAAAAAATTTGTTTCAAAGGTACTTTACTATTCAAATACAAGTTTATTTTTGAGAATTTTGCGAGTCATCATTCTTTGTTTTTCTTGCATTCAAGAGTTTTGGCGCAATTGTCATCTTGCACAACAGAAACTGAAGTTAGTAAAATATTTGAACGATTTTTCATCTCACTCAAAATGTATTGCATCTTTTTTTATCTCATTGGAACTTGCCTTCTAGAAAGCAAGGTTACAAAACTTTCTTGAGAAATTTATTTATATATTTAATAATTAAATTTTAATATTTGTTTATATAATAATAAAATTTTTAATATCACATGAAAAATATTAAGATTAATTTTCTTAAATAAAATATGCTTATTCTTCAATATATATATATTGATGTGATTATCATATTAAAAATTTATCTATAAATATTAAATATATAAATTTTATGGCTCACAGGTAATTACGCAATTTTCTTTCAAGCTTGAATTTGAACATAATTTGAATGCATATTACTTATAAATAATATTTCCAATATAAGTAGAGGAATCATGAATAGAAATATTTTATCTACTAAAAAACATATAATAACTTCCCACAGTTTCTTTCACGAGCTACATGAAATCATGAAAGAAAAGAATGAGAATGCTGTGAAGACACAGGACTTACAAGCTTGCTTTGCAAAAGGTATGCCTTTTATTCAGCCTGTTTTAATTGACACTAAACTCACATTATCGCTATAACAGACTGTAAACCAAAACAAAAAAAAATTGATAATTCAAAGAAAACGTAGATGTCAATTTCTCCTCAATCTCAGTATCTACCACATTTTCAAACAGACCAATTTATATCATTTACAAAATTAGTTAGTTAATCAACTATTTTTGGAGAGATTACACATAAAGGGTGATTCCACGTAAAGATCTGAAAATCCAACCTATAAAACATAAGCATATAAACTTCTAGGAGCACATTTTTAATTTCTTGGAAGATTTGCATACATATCACACAATTTTTATAGATTTACACATCTAACACCTACACTTTAATTTTTAATATCACATCAAAAATGTCATCATCATCACTCCTAACTCCTAAGAAATTGTGTGATATGTATGTGAATCTTCCTAAATTTTAAGGAAAAAAAATAGCTTATCAAGGTGAAAACGTGCACCATACAACTCTGAAGCCAAAAGCCTAAATAATTTCGATAACATTTACCAACTAATTAGCCATTAGTCTTTCTGCTAAAATAAAAATACACGTAAAACAAATTCTGATTTTCACTGCATCCATAACAAGTTCTTAAAATAACTCGTAAGCAAACTAAATTTGCGACAAACCTTCAACTGAGAATTAATCTGAGGTTCCTGGCAAGTCTGCCTTTATAACAATCACAGAAACACAAACAGAACAGATAATCCAACCTTGCATGTAAAAGTGTTCAATAAACTGCAGAAGCAAAGCCAAGGATAACAATTTCTCAACTAGGATGAATAAATTTTGAAATGAAGAATATAATATATACCAAATAAAAGCATACATATTAATTAAGCTGAATACTGTCAAAAAATTCACATCTCACCCAGTGACACAAGAGTTATAACATGAACAAGGCCACTAAAATAATTATATAATAGAAACCACAAGCTCCTCCATCAAAGAAGCAATAGCTCTAAAGACCAAGCTAGGATTTAAGATATGACCAAAAAAAACATTATCATTCAAATTTGACCGCATATCTGAAAGCTGTAAAGTATCAATAAGAAGGCATAAACCCCCCACCTCCCCAAAATTCTTTAAACACAAGGCTATTAAAGTTTTAAGCAGAAGAATAGAATAGAACCTTGAGAGGAACATGAGATATATAATAGTTTCAGGTGGCTAGGCAGTAGTCTCGGTCTCCATCGGCTCAGAAGTAGCAGAAGTTGAGGACTGACTGTTTCCTTCAAACTCATGATCAACACCACCAGCTTCTTCCTTATTATCAGCCTGCGATGGCTGCTGCTGCTCCGCCTCACTTTGAGGCGGGGTTTGGGGCTTGGCTGGTGCCGGCTTGGGCTTGGTCATAATTGGCCTGCAAAACCTGCGCATGCACAACACAATGTTTTCATCAATACAATGTAGATAGCACACTGCCTATACAATAGTATGTTCACACTTGAACAGACTCAGCATCGTTCAGCTCGTTTCATTTATTATTGAGCCCAACAATGAGCTGAAGCCCACCTGATGATTATCAAATTCATCAACATATAAAAAATCTTTGAGACTTCCGAGAATATAATATTCTTTCAATAATATATGTATATATAGATATATATATAAAGAGAGAGAGAGAGAGAGAGAGAACAAAAGACCTAAAAAGTATTGATTAAGAAGTATAAAAAATGACATTAAAATTAAAATGAAAATATGACACTTAATAAGACACATTGGAAAAAAAAGAATTTATGTAGCCGACCCCACTCAGTGGGATAAGACTTGTTATTGTTGTGTGTGTGTGTTATATTAAACCAAAATTTTTGTTAAAGCTGGGCTCATTCTCACAATAAAAGAGCCAAAGATGATCATATCGTTCACATCATGAACAGCATGCCTCGTTTTAATCCCATAAACCAGTATGAAATGGATTTATACCTGTCCAATGTCTCAGCTTTCCTCTTAACATCAGCAGACAGGTAAGCAGGGTTGGCATGTTTCGGCAAGGCATCCTGCTGCTGCTGCTTGTCTCTCAACCATGATTCAGCTTCAGAACACTCATTGACTACCTATAAACAGAGGCATAAAGGAATTGGCAATGAGTAGTAAAATTTGTATCTGACAATCTTCAATAACAGGCATGTGAACATATTCATATATAGATTGAAAATATTAACTGAAGTCAAGCAGGAAGCATAATTACCTTCTGCTTCTCAGCAATGTCGATATGGTCAAATTTAGGATCTTTGGACAAGGCTACTTCTCTGTAGCTATTAATGCAATAAATAAGTTGTTCAAAAGCAGGTCCTCTTTCTGTCCACTCCCTGTAGCGCAGTTCAATGGGGTCACCTTGCTGCATTTGCATGAAGCTATACTTAATTGCCAGTAACAGCATATAACTGTAATTAGTAAAAACATTAAAAGAAAAACCTACAAACCTTCTTCAGTTCTTCCAGTTTTGCAATGTAAACACCCTTTGTTTCATCTTCACCATCCTCATAGAGCCAATCCTCAACCTCCTGAAGCTTTTCAATGAACTCCTCCCTCTCTGATGGAGTCACGAATTCATGATACTTGTCATGAACCTGCATAAATTGCCAAGGAAAACAAAGGAATAAGGGGCAGCATTAGATGGAATTACCCTAAAGTGACCAAAATAATATTCACAAATTCATTTTTATTAGGAGAAAAACTTGTAATATCTTGTTATCAAATTCTTTAGAAAAGGGTAATGTTCTACCTTGTTTCGCATGTCATATACATACGCCTCCACGGCATTCTTCCTATCCTTAGTTTCTTCCATAACTCTATCTTGAAGGGCCATCTCAAACT
Organism: Cymbidium sinense; assembly: GCA_021442155.1. Taxonomy (NCBI): domain Eukaryota; kingdom Viridiplantae; phylum Streptophyta; class Magnoliopsida; order Asparagales; family Orchidaceae; genus Cymbidium; species Cymbidium sinense. The sequence goes on from CM038216.1 coordinate 148,622,104, forward strand.
CCTTCTCTATTGCTTTCTGCAAATCCGCAGATGCTGTTGCTCCATATACCACTTCAGATACCGGAACATTGGTTTTCTTCACCTTCTTCTTGGATGCCCCAGGCTGCAAAGTCAGTGAGTAGGGGAATGATATAAATGTAGGACGGAAGTAATTCACAGAATAATCATCCACATAGTTTGCTTGACCTCAAAGATCAACGGGTAAATGAGTTAAGTTTATCATCTATAGAAATAAAGAAAAAAATTGCTATTCTCTTGCTCCTAGTTTTATAAAGGATAGGCTTAAAGCGCTATAGATTACTGATACATCATTTGTTTGATTTGAAAATTGGCTACCTTAAAATCACAGCCCTAAATGCAGGTTAGGTTATAAACATTTTAATCCTGGATGAAAAGATACCTCAAGCCAATCTTAACCTTGGCTTTCCCGTGCCCACTACAAACCTCCACAACTTAGGTTTCTTTTATAACAACTTTTTTACTACATTTGTGATGGGAAAAACAACCACTAAGAAATAATGTCCGTTTGAATGATAGCATTTCACAGTTTTTCAAAAAAATTAGCTTAGAAATACTGCTTTCAGGGAAAAGCATAATTAAGATAGAGAAAATAGCTTTTAAAAGTTATAATAATAATAATAATCCGCCCCAATCAAAGCCTTTCTTACCAGGGTTTGCCAATGCCAGTACAAGCAGTAAGTCCAGGGTTATTGTGTAAAATTTAAATCATGACGAGAAGGCTCTGAACCCTTATTTTTTATATTTTTATCTTCTTCACATCATCAATGAAGGAATCTTCTCATTGATACTCAGTAGTAAAGCAACACAAAATCACGTATTACCATGCCACAATTTTGTAACCAATGGGTAAATCATTCAATCTCAAGACTGATAAGTAAAATCATACAATCTTAGAAACCAAATTGAAATTATTTAGTTGAGTCAAGCCAGATATGTGATATAATGGCTAGTTACATTTATAATGTCTTAAAAATTTTAGGATGGTCAAAAAAAAATTGTACTTTAGTAAATAGACCTGAATATTGAATGAGGATGTGCATATTTTTATGTAAGTAAAATAAGTGATATAAAAAGTAGCAAACAGTAAATATTATTGATTTTGTGAAATGACATTATAATTTCCACCCTAGGCTCTTCCCTCAGCCACCTCCTTCCAACCAACATGTGCTGGACCTCCACAAGCCAACACATTCTAGATTTCTACCAACTAGGATCCACACTCACTATATTTTCGTGCATGTTGAAACAAAAACAAAAACCAATTCTCACCAATTCTTATCATAATATCAAAACTTCCAGCTTTTCTTTATTCATATTCCCATAGTTATAGCCTTCATCGTTGTATTACTGCAATCTTTTAGCAATCATTTCTACATTCTCTTCCTTCCACCTATTTTTTTTATTATATTTTCACTAGTTGGGACACAAAATTTTTTGCCCTTTTCCTCTTTCAATGCCACACCATTGATCCATGAGATGCCTACACCCATTCCACAAGCCATGGATTATTATATCTATATTGCAATTAATGCTACTCTTAAATATCATTTTTTTTTTCTATTAGATGATTTTCTAATACGATTGATAAAATTTTCAATGAAGAAATTGAGAATACGATTGATTTTAGCAACCTTAATATCCTTAAAAAAATAAAGAATTTTATTTTTATCATCTTATTAGTAAATTTGAATTAGAGAGGCTTTAAAGAAAATGAAGTGTGAAAAAATAGTAGGACTTGATTATATTCCAATAGAAGTGTGAAAATGCTTAGTAGATCAAGGAATTTCTTGACTTACTAATCTTTTAATGTTATTTTAAGTCAAAAGATGCCAGATAAGTCGAGAAAGAGTGTTGGTTTCTATATTTAAGAATAAAGGTGATGCACAAGAGTGTGCAAATAATAGAGGAAGTAAGTTAATGTGTTATACATTAAAATTATGGGGGAGAGTAATTGAATATAGGTTACATTGTGATACAAAAGTTTCTCAAAATCAGTTTGGTTTCATGCTGAGTAGATCGACCGTAGATGTTATACATTTGTTGAGAGATTTGATGGAGAAGTATAGAGAAAGTAAGGAGGATCTACATATGATATTTGTTGATTTAGAGAAAGCATATGATAAAGTTCCAAGATTAAGTGCTTTGGAGAGTTATAGAAAAGAAATAAGCTAACATTGGTTATATTCAAATCATTAAGGATACGTATACTAGAGTTGTTGTGTCCAAACACAAGGAGGATTGACAAAATATTTTTCTATTTCAATTAGATTACATCGAGGATCCATATCATTTTACTTTAGTTATGGATATTTTTACTAGGCATTTATAGGAAGATGTACCTTGGTTTATGCTTTTTGCTGATGACATTCTTCTTGTCAATAAGACTTGAGAGAGAGTTCAACAAAAACATGAATTATGGAGATCAACCTTAGAGTCTAAAGGTTTTTGTTTGAGTGGAACTGAAACTAAATATATGGAGTAATTTTAGTTATAGAAGTTCTAGTAGTTGTGTTGTGACATTGGGTGATCAAGTCATTAAAAAGAGTAATTATTTCAAATATCTTTAGTCTATTGTTCAAAATGATGGTGAATAGATAGGGATGTTATTAGTAGAATTCAAGTTAGATAGTTGAAGTTGAGGAATGCATCTAGCCTATTGTGTAATAGAAAAGTACTGCTTAGACTTAAGAGAAAATTTTATAAGATGGTGGTAAGACTTGCAATAATTTATGATACAAAATGTTGGCCAGTAAAAGAGAAGCATAAAATTAAGTGTTTCAAAGATGAGGATGCTCAGGTGGATGAGTGGCTTTACTCTTCTAGATAAAATGCTAAATAAATATATTCGTGAAAAGGTTGGAGTAGCTCCAGTGGCATATAAGATTATAGAGAGTCGTCTTAGATGGTTTAGTTACATAAAGTGTCGGCCATCTGATAATACAATTAGAAGAGCAGATGTATTAAATTCGCCTTATATTAAAAAAGATAGAGGTAAACATAAAAAGATTTAGTTAGGATGTATAAAAAAATGACCTTAATTTATTAGAATTAAATAAGAATTTGACACTTAATATGACACAATGGAGAAGAAGGATTCATGTAGCCGACCCCACATAGTGGAATAAAAGCTTGTTGCTGTTGTTGTTGTAGATGATTTTCTAATGTTGTATAAATTCTGTACATGTTGAAATGAAATACATTTAATTAATTCTCTTATATTATTGTCATAATATCAAAACTTTGGGCTTTTCTTTCTTTTGTCTTACAAAGCTACAACCTTCATCACTTCATTCCTTCCGAATAAATTTCTCATAATTATAGCTTGTATCATTATAGCCTTGTCCTTTCTATTGCAAAACTAATTACAGACAACAACAATATTAGTGAATCCATTATCTTAGATTTTTTTGAACTAAGACAAGCAATCCAAATTCAATGGAATAAATGCAAAACATCCATTGAATATATTGATTGAATGAAAAGAATTATCTCAAGTGTTCAGAAATGGTTCACGCCTTAAAGAGTGAACTTAACCCATTTACTTGGCACCAGGTAAGGTAATCCCATGTTTAATGTTTGGGAGAAACAAGACTAATAAAGTGCTAGTTATGAAAGTCAATATTTTTTCGAGATAAAAGATATATGCATGTTACTTCATTAAACAAAAGAAATACTAGACACAACAAATCAAACATATTTCAAACCCTTGATGGTCCCTAAATCTGAAATCAAGACCAAAATCTCATCCACAAAGTAAGAAGGATGATCCATCACATAATTACTCTAATTTATTACAAAATCTATTGCAAGTGATAAATCATTATCAATGCATCCAGATGTAATGCAACAAAAGTACAATTTTCCTTAAAAGGTTTGATAAAAATGCAAAATTTATGATTCTCTTACTACATCATGTAAAACCAACGTCAAAAAACTAGAAAACGTAAGAAAAATGGACAAAAGAACAAAGAGATGAATATATAGCACATGTAAAAAAGATAATACCAACAAAGTCACCCATTAAGCTCCGCAAAGATTAAATAAAAAATTAAAACCTTTTGGCATCAACAAGAAATACTACAATTACAAACGCTTATTTTCTAGCATTTTCAAATAATACCTCTATTAATGCCTTTAAAATCTCGTCAAAGCCCAATTCTAACTCTAGTATTATTACTTCAAAAACTGCATACCATATGTCCAACTCACGTAATGTGCCCCTTGTCCTAGAAACAAAAAAATAACATTGCCGATGGATTATTGACAACAATAACTGGACAAGGAGACATTCTTATAAACAATCTCATATTGAAACATCCTACATCACTCCATGTACAAATAGCTAATAATAGTAAAAATAATGTTGAATTTTAATCCTTCACATTGTGTCTTTCAAGCTCAAGGCATAAGAAAATCAACTGAAGTTGTTAAAAAGGGATAATCTCCACCACCTAAAATAAAATGTAATGATCAAGGAAGCTCCACACAACCTTCTGTAGTATCTCTTTTTCAAAAATCCTTAAATCAATAAAACTAGCTTTAACACCTATGTCTTAATCATCCATCCTTAATTGTTCTCAAAATTGTATTTCATTTAGTATTCAAAGAAATCAATATTGAACATTTTCATTGTAATATTTGTGAGCTAGCAAAGCACTAATGTCCATTTTTTCAATAATTTACACAATAATCCTAATTTAATTTTCTCTCATTCATAGTGAAATTTGGGAACAATAATCTACACCTAACATCTCTAAGCTTGGTGATTTCTATCCTTTCTTAATAATTATACCCATGTATCATACATTTTTTTACTAAGAGCCAATAGTCATGCGAGTATTAGCTTTTTCTACACGCTTCATCATGATCAAATATCAATTTAGTGAAAAATCAGATATAACTTTGTCAATGATTACTTTAAACATTATCTCTTCCCATGCTTCCCAAAAAAGAGATATGTATGAACCCCTCAATGTGAATACATCCCAACAAAATGGAATAATTGAACTAAAAAATAAGTACATACTTACAAGTACAAAAGCTCTTCTTTTCGAATGAGCATTCAAAAATAAAATATTAGATGTGACTATTTTAATATCCACTCACATCATAAATCAATTACCTCTAATTCAACAATCCTACAAGTCCTGACCAAATAATTTCTTGACTTCAACACCTCAAGCTAGTTCCCAAAAATTTGGAATTGTTGACTTTTTTCAAACACATCCTCAAAATAAAGAAAAATTTGATCCACAAGTAATGACATACATCTTCATTAGCTATTCTCTTATAAAAAAGAGTGCATATGCATAACATGAAAGATATCTCAATCAACAAAAACAAACCCTATTATTGAATTTATACCGAGAGAACCATAGAGCCTATAAACAAAAATACAAAAACTCCCATTAAATGTCCTTTATATTTGTTTTCCATACAAAATTTTTTCTCATAATCACTAAATCTTCCTTACTAGCATGCATACCGTTATTATCCTTAAAACAAAAATGAGGCTCTCTATAATTAAATTAGAATAATACTAAGAAAGAAATAAAATCTCTTCAAAAATAAACAAAATATGAAATTGATAAAATTCCCAAAAAGAGAACAGCAAGATGCAAATAAATCTTTGCTTAAAATATAAATTTAGTGTTAACTAAAAATTTTAAGAGTGATGGTCAAAGGCTACACTCAAATATATGAGATTGATTATCTTAAAAATTTACTCTAATTGCTGAAATAAATATGATTTTAAGTTTTTTTATCATTAGCATTTAATAGGGATTAAAAGATATAATAATTCGCAATGAGAATGCATTTATGAAATAAAAACTTAGAGAAAAATGGGAATACAAAGATCCCATCAAAACTTGATTCAAATGCAAAATAAAAAATATGCTAGCCAAAAAACACATTGCATTAAGTTAAAGCAATCTCTAAGAACACAATTCAAAAAGTTCACTAAAGTAATGCTCAACATCAAGATACAACCAAAGTTAAGAAACCATAAATTAATTGTGAAACACACAATTTCAGGAGAAGTCTTTGCACTAGCAGTTTATATTAATGAGATTATCCTAATAAGTAGTGACTTGAATGAAATGAATAATTTTAATAGAAAATTAGTTCTTAAAGATTTGAAGTCAAAAAATTATGATAGTTAAAAATACTTCCTTAGCATTGGAATTACATAATCTCAACATGAAATCTTGATATCAAAACAAATAATACATAATAGACCTATTGAAAGTACAATTAGGATGCAAAGTTAATAAAAATTAATTATAAACTTCAAAATGCTCCTCCACAAGACAGTTATATAAAAACCATCTATTAAAGATTGATGGGAAGACTTATCTAATTATTAGACCAGACATTGTCTATATTAGTATGGTGAGTCTACTCTTGCACAATCTTGAAGAATCATACTTTACAACAATATATAATATTCTATAATATTTGAAAGAAACCTCGAATAATGAAATTTTATTGAAAGAAAGAATTTAACTCTCAAAGCATGCATATATATATATGCAAATTATATGAATTCTATGGTTGAGAGTAGGTTAACTTCAGGATATTACATATTATACAAAGTAATATCATGACTTACAAAACTAAAAATTAAAATATCATAATAAGATCCAACACAAAAACCAAATTTAGATCTATAACACTAAGAATATATGAATTGCTATTAATAAAAACTATGTGGAAAAAAATTAAAGGATTAATTAACAGATCTTATAAAGCTCTACGCACAATCTCGTGTAATATGATCATGAAAGTGTATTAATATTAATAGATATTTCATAAAAGTGAAGCTTAATAATAGCCTGATTAATATCCATTCATAAACACAGATGAACAACTTATTAACTTTCTCACCAAAGAATTATCAGGAACAATTTTTCGAAACTATCAAGCAAGTTTGAAATGGAAGACAACTATTCATTTTATTGGAGAGAATGAAATGCTATAGCATTCGACTAATTCTCTTCAATTTTTACAACGATCATAACACTAAAAATTTTATAAAGATAATACTAAGAAAATCAAAAGTTATATCTTATAATATTTATAAAAGAGGCTAGGTAAAAATGAAAGAGATGAAGACATTTAAACATTCAAACAAAGGAATATGTTAATCAATAGTTGTACCACAAGTGAAAATAATAATATCATAATTAAAGAAAAAAATTTTGAGTTAAGAAACTTATACTTTATAAATTTATTAAATAGATTTTTTCAATAAAAATATTTTGAATTAACATAATGAAAAACTAAACAAACAAAATTATGTATTTAATAAAAAAATAAAATGAAATTAACTCAAAAGGATATGCAACTAGTGCAATGTTAATCCATAAAAGTAACCTATTGAAATTATAAAGGTTCTTAGAAATATTAAAGACTGGAGAGACTCCAAATGTTTGGAAAAGAAATATTTTGATAGCAATATTTAAGATCAAAAATGCAGATGAAAAAGATTATGATAATTATAGATAGATCAACTGAAAAAATCTATCAATATTTAAATTAAACAAAGAAGTTATGAGACTATAATGAAATATAGCTTAAACCAATTATATTAGTATTAATAAATCAATACAACTTCATGTCATTAAGATCCAATATAAAAAATAGTAAAACAATACAATATATTGAAAGCAAAAAAAAATATTTTTAATTAATTTTACAAGGCATATGATTAACGGCATGGGGATGGATATCATGTGAAGTGAGGAAAAAATGTGCTTATCATAACCATGTTAAAATTCTTAAAAATGCATATGATGAGTATCAACTAATATTATGAAGCAATTAAAGACTTAAAGAAGAATTGCATTAAAGATCAATAACAATTCAATTATATTTTTCCATCTATTATTGGGATGCTTAAAAGGATATTCAAAAAAGCACTTTAATTATTACTTTTCACAAGCTATAAATTCAAAGAGATGTTGTCACCCAACACCACCTGTCACCCAGTCATATCATTGGCCACCATCCAATACCTAGCCACACCATTGGCAGCCATTATTAGGTCAACCAACGTTACCTACCCAACATGTTGTTTGTTGCTTACTGCCATAGTCATTACTGTCAAATTCTATATCGAATTCATTTTAATTCAAATCAAACGCAAAAAATAATCTTTTGCATTTATTTTAAACCTAATCAAATAACTCAAACATATCAAATACATTGTATTCATTTTACCTTGCATGCCTTTTTAGCAAAAACCAAACAACCCCTTACAAGTTAGTTGTTCCAATATTTTTAATGTAATTTTATGCTATTTATATTAAGTGTTTGGTTTGATGTTATCTCTCCCATTTAGGTAATCAAGAGTAACATTAATTCAAGATTAAGGTAATCCAAATAGAAACCAAATTAAATGCTATTTCAATTAGCTCAATCTTGGTGGCTCCAAAAAAGATTAAAAAAAGAAGCTCTATATTGATAGTAATATTATATAAATAAATAGAACTTTTAAGTGGATTGGATATGTACAACAAGGAGTGTAAAATGTGCTCATTAGTTAGGTAAATAAGATCAACATTGAAAAATTAGAAAGGAAAATGAGTAAATGTAGGGTACATAGATAGCAAATTTTTCAAACAAAAAAAGTGTGCATCATAAGCTTAACACCCCATCGATCACACAATAAGAACAAATGTAAAATGATGATATATGATGTCATATCCAAAATAATTGAAATAACATTAATTACAATGATGTAAATCATAATATAAAATTGATGATAACCCATAAGTATTTAAGTGTATTTAAAATCAAAACAATGTAAAAGAATTAAAAAAGCAAAACAAAGAAAACCTATGTTAACATACATAAAAGGTTTGTCAAAAAAAAAAGAAAAAAAGTTAAACCTAATTTTTCAAAAAAAAATCGTGCATAGTAGGCTTAACACCCCATGGATCACACAATAAGAACCAATGTAAAATGATGATATATGATGTTAAATCCAAAATAATTGAAATAATATTAATTACAATGATGTAAATCATAACATAAATATGATGATAACCATAAGTTTATAAGTATATTTAAAATCAAACAATACAAAAGAATTAAAAAGCAAAAAGAAGAAAACCTATGTTAACATACATGGAAGGTTTCTCGATATATATATATATACAAAAATTTTAAGCACTTCCTACATCACACAATAAGAACAAATAAAATGAGAATACACAACACAAATCCAAAATAATAGAGAAAATGTTAATTATGATGATCAAGATGATAATTTAAAGACAATGACTGACCTAATAAAAAAAGTAACACCCAATTAAATGGACTAAATAAAAATGGAACAAACCTCATCATTCACAAAAAAATAATCATAATGCTGCTAAATGGAACTACATGCATCATATTATGGAAAAAAAAAACGCCAAATCCCCAATGCATGGACCCTTTTAAGAAACTGAGCATTTAATACACCGCTCCTAAATTAATCATTCAACAAGAAGTAACAATATAATGTCATATAAAATGCAAATGAAAATGCAATTCTTCTTGACCATTAAGTACATGAGAAAAAAAGTAGAAGCTAAGATCATTTCTCTTGCCAGCATGTCTTGCTCGTCATCAACAATATCAGCCTAACTATATTGCGTTTTAGTAGTTCACTAAATTAATGGTACTAAAGGTAATAAGAAGTAACTGCACTTCCAAACTAAAGAAGAGATTTGCAAACCATTCTCAACAATAAAAGTCAAATTATATTGTAAACCATGGTTCTCTGAGTTAAGTCATAAACACTTAATTAACTGAAACAAGTATTGCAGAATGGATCAAATATGGAACCTCATTTAATGGTATTCAGTGTTTAGTAAGATATCTGTTGAAAAGTGTAAAATAGTTCTATGACAAAATAAACAGGAGACGGGAACCAGCTACGTATCAATTTTAGTTGCTTTCTCTTGCGCTAACCCACATATGCAGGCAGCCCAGGATGCAAATGCAACTGTTAAACAGAAGAGGCTTTGACTTTTATAAAGACTAGTCCTAAAAACCAAATACTAATACTAAATGCAGAAATGATTATATATATATATATATATGTATGTGTATGTGTGTCTATCAAGTTTCTAATAGTTTCCAAATATATAGTACATGAAGCAAACAAATTTACTGTGAAGGCATCCATAATCAATCTCAACAAAACACAAATTGACTGAAAGCACTGTATCACAGTAAAGATTAAATATAAACAATCTATGCTAATAAAGCAATCACGATCAAAATTTGACATGGCAAAAATAATAATAATAATAATAAGGAGCATAAAAATACAGCTAAAATAACACCAATCAAAAAACATGAATCTACATTTCTTAAATCAAACACCAAAAACTCAAGAAGGATTATTTTACCTTGGTATCTGTATCCATCTTTGCAGGTTTTTCTTCACTCTCTTGTTTGTCATTTTCATTGGCAGCATCAAAAGCTGTGTTCTTAGCATCTTGAATATTAGAATCAGCTCCAGCTGAATTATTATTAATTGTTTCATCTGTTTCCATTTGTGTATCTTCTTTGCCAGTTGCATTCTCCACTGCCACTGGGATATCTACTTCTTCCTCCTCTAGCAACTATCAAACATAATTTTCATAATTGAATATCTAAACACAAAAAATTATTATTAAAAAAAATCAGCTAAGGCTATGAGACTTACAGTTGCAGATTCAATAGAGACAATGCCATGCAGATTCAACCGAACTTTAACCTTTAACTTTGCCCTTTCGCCGTTGGAAGTTTTGAAAGGCCCAATCTATGAGGATGATGGATATGTCAACAAAAATTCAGGTCATATACATATACATGGCTCTAATACTACAAATAGTTTACTGGCCTATATTTACATTTACATACCGTATATGTGCTGATCTTGGGAGGCAAACAAGGATCATTAGCATTGGCATATGTGACATCAACCGAAAACGTATTGGATCTAAAAAAAGTAAGAGCTTTGATACTAGGAATTTGGTTCCCCTTGGGAAAAACAACCACACTTTGCTGAGCATCTGATGATTCATTCTGTGAATCATTATTTGAGCCTTTCCATGACAGGGCAATAGTGAAGGGAAACTCTCATGCACCTTCACAATAGAAGCCATGATGCTATTAGTACATTACTGAACTGACATATGTGGTCAGAACAATAGGAAAGGAGAGCATTTTATCAATTAGTTGATTGCTAAAAGTAAATGCCATTCCAGCCAACAAAATATTGATTAACTCATCAAGAAGAAGGAAAAGTAAAATATAAAAACGTTTGGTTGTTCAATTATTTAATCCCAACCAGATATACTAACATGCAGAAAAATGTATTTTCTAGTAAAATGTTCAGTACGAGTTCATGTTCCATGTTATTAGCCTCAAGTGACTGTTATAAAGCTTCACATAGCTAGCTGACTGTGATCATATATCATCGACAGCACTACTCATCAAAATGGAAGGGCCTATTTATCTTCTTAAAATCATGAAAACACAGTAATATCATGCTTAGTGCCCATTTGGTTGATTGAGTTGGAAAACATGTTTTAGAAAATGGAAATTTTAATTCCATCATTTGGTTGTTGCAACAAGAATCAACAGTGTTTTAGATCTTCACAGAGTCCTGCAAACTCCTCTCAAAAGAAATGATTTTGTTTTCCAACTAAATACAACCAAATAAGCCCTTAAAGTGGAACAATGAGTAATTCACATGAACATTGAAAAAGCAAGAGAAGTATTGTTTAGAGATCATTTTATCCCTTAAGCAGACCAGCCATAAATTAAATACTCTACAGCTGAAAAAAATGAACTACAGCCACAAAATAAAATAAAAAAAAATCACAAAGAAACCAAGTTACAGAATAATCTGAAACTATATGCACGGTCAATCTCCCATCACCAACTTACAGGAGAAAACGTGAAAGAAACCAACCCGGAAGAATCATATAAAAGGAAAGTACCTGAAACTCCCGAACTTTGAAAGTAGGGCTCAAAACTGCACATTGAAGGGCACAACCACGAGCAACACATTCACTCGCATTCAATGTGCGTCTTGGCTCCTTACCAAAGAACTCAGTCAAAATCTTAATAATAGCTGGAACACGAGATCCCGATCCAACAACCTCAACAGAATGAATGTTCTCCACCGTCAAACCAGCCTCATGAAGAGCATTCACAAGAGGACCTTTAACACGCTCCAGTATATTAACACTAATCTTCTCAAACTCATCTCTCTTAATAAACCCCCTCACATCCTTCTCATCCATCAAACATTCGATGTTCAATGGTGCCTCAGGGTTTGCACTAAGCATTTTTTTCAGCTTCTCACACGCAGCAAGGAGCCTAATGCACGCACGAGCATTCTGATAAACATCAATCTTATATTCATCCTTGAATTTGGCTGCAAAGTATTTGAAGAGGACATCATCAAAATCCCTACCACCCAGAGATCGATCATATGCATGAGCCAATATCTTCAGCTGACCCTTTTTGAATCCAGCAATACAGACCTGCATACTTGCGTGACCAACATCAATAAAAGCCACATTAAGCTGATCATTCTCTGGCAAATCAGTCTTATAAATCCCATAAGCCAAAGCCGTGGCTGTTGTCTCATGCAGCAAACGGAGAGGATGCAAACCAGCAATTGCCGCAGCATCAATCACAGCTCTTCTCTGCAGATCAGTGAAATACACCGGAATCCCAATGCAACAGTCAACAACTGCAGCATTGAGATTCTTCTCAGCAATGCCTTTGAGATTCGAGAGAATCATGGCAAGAATCTGCGTTGGTGTGAAGGCCTTCTGCTCACCAAGGTACCTGGCATGGATAAGGGGATACCCATCCTGCCCTCCAGAAACAGCAAAGGGAAAGGAACGGAGATCAAGCTGCAGCTCCGGATCTGAAAATTTACGGCCAATCAAACGCTTAATCTGAGAGATGGCGTTCTTAGGATTCATGGTTGAAGTAGCAGCCCCAGCCGTGCCAATGAAACGCTGCTTCTCTCCAAAGCAAACAATGGCAGGAGTCTCGCGCTTGGATTCATCGTTGAGAACGACATCAATTCCACGCTGCCGGGCTACAGCCACAATGCAGCTCTCATTGCCGAGGTCAAAACCTACCACGCTCATCTTCTACAGATAATCTAAAGTGATCCCGACAAAACACTTTTTCCTATCAAAACCCGACACATCAAAAATCTAATATTTGCCCTACGACTATAACAAAAATGTATCCTTTTACTAAAAAAAATGTATATATAGGGTTTCTTCAAATGAAAGAAGTAGATCTGAGAGGAGTAGATGGCGACGAATCAAAAAAATATGGTTTAAGACATACCTTGAAGGAGCTCCTTGAGGCCGCCGGCAAGAGGGTTTTGATCGATCGGCTGTCGATTCGAAGGGTTGTGCTTTAAAATTGCAGCTTAGAGAGAGATGAACGACGAGACGAGCGGAGTTATATAGAATCGAAATGGCCTTTTTCTAGAATCCTCGAATCGAAAGTACTCGACGACGGAGGAAGAAGAGTCTAAAGAGATCTTCGCGAAGGGGGTACCTAAATAAGATCTGGACCGTCCGTTGACTGATCGGACGATCAGCTTGTAATGACGAAAACGTGGAGGGAATGAACGGGTGAGATCAGCTGATTGTTTTTGAAGTGTGATTCGATGATGGTCGAGAACGGTGCGACTAGTTTCTCCCTCTCTAACAATGCCGCCCTCATCTGACTAGTTTCTTCACACAACACCTCACACACATCCCATTGCCCGATCCCACTTAGCCACAACAACAACTTGGCATGACTCCCTCGACCACATGAGTGCGCTTCTACGTAGTTCCTATCTCTAAATCATGGGTTCTCTCTGTCACTATTGAGGTTTAAGATTTAGAATTTAGAATTTAGAGTTTAAAATTTAGGCAAATTTGAATAACCATTAAAGCTCTCAATAAAGTGAAAGCTCAAATGATCTTGATAAAAATTCATTCCATATCACGAATGAGTGTACTAAATATAACGCCAACATTCTTTGGAATCAGTACATAAGAGAAAAAAATGACAAATAGAAAAGTATTTTTAAAAGATCTGAGCTCTCAACTAGTAGCAGTTTGTTTAAATATGTCTTTCAGATCAAGTCATATGCACCATCATTAAAATTTAAAGTCATCAAAATACTTAAAGAGATAATTGAAATTTGTGAAGATATTTCACTTTAACTATATTCCGTAAAGTTGCTTAGGGATTCTAACAAAAAAGAGATGTTTATGCCAATTGTTGTGGAATGAAAGGTTTATTATCTACATTTTTTTATAAAAATCATGAAGGTTAAATCTTACTAATATTATCCTATATATTGGGTTTACAATGTTATGTGGTTGTATCTTAGTTTAGATTATTATGTGACTTATGGATATATCCATCTATTTTTGTTGGATTTTTCTATGTTGTTTATGAATATTTTATATAATTCTTTGTTTATTAATAATTATGTGACTTGTTATAGTTTAATTAGTCATTGTTGTCACATGTGTTGCTTGATGAATTGTTTTTTGTATCATTGCAATTATGGATGATTACAAATGATAGCTCTGCAAGAACGTTATAGTTACTACTATAAATTTAATAAATGAGTATTATGAATCATATATTTATAAAACTCCTTTAATGACAGCAATATATATTGGAGATAAATTGATTAGAGAACTATTGTGGGAAATACAAGAAGATTTCATTGCATATTTAATATATCACAAAAATTTTTTATTGATTTCTTACAATATTTGTTAGACATCACAATTTATATATTATCACACAATGAGTCAATAAGACCAACATGTGAGAACTTTCAATATTCATCTAAAATAATTATTAGATAATTTAACATTGGTTGTGTTGCTCTGATTAGTTTGCCTGCTACGATTGTGAAGCCTTTAAGCCCTACTTTTTAGACAACAGCAACCGATATATCTCATAATTATTGATATATATTGTATTTCAAGATAAAGTCTTTTTACGTATATTTACATACTTTTTAAAGTAGTTTGAACGTGTTTTAGATATTAATATATGGTATAGGATTGTATATTAGCGCTTAATGAAACACATATGGATATTTGTATTCTTAAAATTGAAAATGTGGCTTATATTGGAAGATACGCTGTAACAACACAGAATATAATGATTGTATGTGATGTCGACATGTGCTTTAAGTTTCTTATAATCGAATGAGAAAGAAGTGTGCATGCTAGCCGCACCCCGACAATATAATTTTCTCATACCACCTATTGGTGAATGATAGTTCTATTTATAACAGCTCTATTTTTACAAGTATGATAGTCGCACTCCGACAATATAATTTTCTCATGCCACCTCTAGGTAAATGATAATTCTATTTATAACGGTTCTCTTTTTACAAGTATTATTTGCATGAATAATTTGTGTAATTCAATAGAAACATTTATCTTGTGGATGCTAGATACTTGATGTAATGATTATTTTTAAAGTCATTTTAAAGATAAAATATCACATCTTATGTTTTGAAAAAAAAAAGTAATCAAGTGATTTGTGGTATAAAAGAAATGTTTAACAAACAACACTCTTATGTGGTGTTATTGAAAGAGTTTTTGAAGTTTGGAAGAAAAAATGAGTTATTTTAAGGGACATGTTTACATATTCTTTTATTAAACAAGTTAAAATAGTGACATTACATTATTATATATGTTACCATTCTTCAAAATATGACATTGAATTCAATAGTTTATAGAGAGATTAGACATATGTTCTACAAGAAGTATACAAGTGTAGAGTTGGTCAATCAATGCTAAATATCGAAGAAGATGTGGAAATGATCACACTTAATATAGTGAAGCGCTGAGGTGATGGTTAAACTAAAGGAATAGATCACGAATGTTTTAGTTGATAAGTGAAATTACATTGAATAATTCTTGTGATATTGTTATATCCATTTTAATGTTAAAACTTTCAATCTTTGTTAAATTTGCACCTTCTATATTTATTTATTAAGTTTAGGACTCATTTTGTGATAAATTTGAGATATTAGATGAATTGTAATTTATTTCCTTATTTAAATATTAATATTTCGTTTTTTTTAAAGAAAGAGATAATCTTAACTTAGGCATTCATGTACAAGAAATTATTAGTTAGGATTAAAATTTATTATTTAAAAATATTTAAATATAATGATTATTAACACCAGAATACTTTATATATTCATTAACATATGGATATAAGATATTTCAATCTTTTTCTATAAAAATTTGTAGCACAATAATTCACATTCAAAATTTTCAAACAAAAATATTACTTTAGCAACATCATCTTCTTAATGCTAGTTTTCTAACAACTTCATAACTACTTTTTCAAATAGATGAAGTTGCTCAAAGCACACCTCTAAGCTCTATTGGGGAAACTATGGCTATCTAAAGAAGAACTCTTAAGCTATTGTAAAAAAAATATTGGTTATTAAAACAATATTATTATTGTTTTTGGGAAAATTTAATTGTAAATATGTTGTGTTGTAGTTGTTTGTGGATAAAAGACTTAAATAACTTTATGCGGATGTGTTAATGAACACAAATATTATTTCTATATTAATAATCATTATGTTTAATTGTCCTAAATATTTAATTGTTCTCAAAAAGTATGTTTTATATTTGTAATAAATAATGTCATCATAATATTAAGCTTAGTCTCTAAATAATCAATTATTTTGAAAAAAAATTTCTACGATGATACTCTCCACATATGATCACTATTTAAAGTTATTTTCTCATATTTGTCGCCTATCTAACAAAGTTACAACCATCCTGAGTTCCAATTTCTAGAATACTTATAAAATCTTTTCTATAATTTCATTCTTAATGCGAAGTGAATACATAGTATTATAAATTATAGATATAATAAACAATTCTAGAAAGCAGTTAAGATCTTTTAATTTATATTTTCTAAGACACATCAGTATTAACAACAAAAATATTATAAATATATAAATTAACATTACAAAATTTAAATTGGGTAACAAATCAAAATAAAAATATTAACATAATCATAAAAGCAATTATACAACAACAAAACTTGCTAGTTTCAATAGGCATTCAAATGGTACACATAGTTTAATATATATAGTGCAAACATCAATAAATATAAACTAATAATAATTATCAATAACTTTCACTTTACTCATTAACTAGAATGTTTATAATTTATTCTCATAGCTCTTTCAACTCTTCGCTTTTTGCTCATCTTGTGCCTGAGAGTCTCATATATATTTATTTATTTCTATCATTAATAGGCATATTCAATAATTATATGCTTCAAGTGTGACATATAATTGATCTTCATCTAGAATATTGAATTCAATATCGTAATGCGAGAGGTGACGTCGTATGTAATTATATAAAATTCTTGTAGACATCACTATTTTAACCTTCTTCTTGAAAGAGTGTGTAGCCATATTTAGAATATCTCACTTCTTATTCCAAATTTCAAATACTCACTCAATAATGCCTTGTAATGATGGGTGTCACTTATTAAATATTTTTTTCAATCCTCAAATCACTCGGCTGCTTCTTTCAAAATCAAAAATATGATATTTTGTATTAGAAAAAAGCTTCAAAAATCCTCATTTTATTGAATATTCATCATCCATGTGATAACATTTTTCTATTTAAATTTACAAAAATGAGTTTATATATATTTAATTCACATTAACAAATCTTTCTATGGCAACTAATCGTAAGAATGAATTGATAAATTATATTGATCATTGCTGCGTGCTAGAAAACCAGTTGTGGTAGAGTGAAAGTTTACGCCTTAGCCTTGTTATAAAATCCAAAGACACACTATTTAAAAGTGAACAAGAAAACTCGAAATTTTACGTGGAAAAAATCGAAAAGAGGAGAGCCAGAAAATCTTCCACTATGTATCTGCTTTGAGTACAAAATTTTTCGATTAAGGATTACATAATTGTATATGAAAGGGAACAATAACTATGTAGTCATATTAAGTGGTATGATTGCTAGTAGCAAATGATGGTGAACGTGAGGGACATCCGATGAAGGTCATGATGGCGAGGAGATTGATGATGGATGATGATGGTTGTGGTTGAGTACGTGTGCTTGGAGATTTTCAAAGCTTTAGAGCTCTCTCTCTCTTGTTTGGGGTCTTCTATGAGGAATGAGGAGATATTTATAGATGGAGGAGTGGCGTCTCTATAAATATGCAAAATCAACCACTTTCACTTTCGAGATTCATTTGATCATTTGATGTATTTTAATGCTCGAATCAAATGAAGTCGTAATTATGAGATCTTGGGCTTGTTAGATCCGGCTCATCAAGACACTCGATTTGATGGATTTAACTGATATCCCAAAGTTTCAAATGATATTTTAAGTGCTTGATCTCGATTAGTTTCAATTGAGAATCAACTTACTTTTGACATCAAGATTCGTGCTTTGACTAGTAGAATTTTCAATGTCAAATCAGTTGCCCCCCTATTTTTGGATGATATTATCTCAATCATCCAAAAACATTTATGTCATATACTTGAAAATAGCAAATTCTTCAATAAAATTTGTGAGTCCATTAACCATACATTTTGAGAAGAGATCTTGTGAGCACAAGATCATGTAGCGATGTGTGTCTTGCGGGCGAGCGAGGCGCAAGCAGGTGCTGGGGCGGGCCGCGCAACAACAATCATAATGTATGAAATCTTTGAAGATGTGATTATCATGTCCACTACATTTTCATCCAATCATTACAAAAATGAATTACATATTAAAGTCACATGCTGTCATTATATGTTATGTAGGTGAGCCATAAATCTTATTAATTTCGGAAAACGAGCATCCATATGCATTCCATCGATCGCTCTAATGCAATCTTGTATCACACATCAGTTTCTTAACTTTTTAAAAGTTGTGTGAAATAAGAAAAGAAAATAAGTTTTGAAATATACTTTGAATAGGGACCATATCGACGATCGTGAGATATCTCCATTAACATACTTTGAAATGTTGAATCTAAAAGCTCTATAACTTTAGTAAACAAGCTCACCAAAGTGTCTCAACTAATGAAAAAATATCTATTAATTATTTTGGATGAAATTCTTACTCATTCATTATGTAATAAAATATATATGATGACAAGGCTAACACTTATGTTGTTGTCATCATAGAAGATTTGTGAAGTATATGATAAGTTTCTAGCTCTTATAAGAGACCAATAAAAATGGATTATGACATATGAAACATCTTATGTCATCTCCTTGAGTGATCTGTGAGTAATTCATTGATTCATATCTCTAATAAAATGTTGAGGTCATGCATTAGTCTTGTAAATATATGACTCATAATATTCATTTACTAGACATAGTTGTGATAATGATATTCCTACATTGGTCTCTCATTATTGTTCATAGCTATAAACATCAAGGAATTCATCAAGTGTGTAACAGATAAAATAGCTATCATAAGAATAATAAAATAAATAAAACATCTTAATAATAGTAAATATGATAAATAAATGACTAACTAGTTTAACTTTTAGCATTTCCAAAAAGTGAGTCAATTTTCTTTAGTTATTTGTTTACCAAACTTTTAGTGAGATTAATATACATATCTTATTAGCTTTAGGAATCATATCTTAGCAATGGGATATTCTCACTTAGAGCCCTAAAGCACTCTTAGTGATTGATGGGACACCAATCTGAACCCAAGACCAATAGCATTAAACCTAAGGTTGATCCTGTTAGGCCAGTGGACCTTACATAGTTCCCATGCCCAAATCAGCCTAAGTCATTGATAGGTTAAACCTAATCAAACTACATATATTCGAACACAAAATAAACCTAAATAATTTTAAATAAAATCTTACTTAAGGTTAAAGCCAATTTAATTAATATTGAAGATAATTAAAATAATCAACTAATGACTACACATGATTGTAGTTGCTTAAAATAAAATCCACTTTAGAAAAACAATTTAGGAGACAATTATAATGAGCCAATTTGGATCTAAACTAAATGGATTAAGTTGAGCTAAAACCATATAGATCCAAATAGCTCAATGTTTGAGTCATCAAAATGACTTTGGATAAGAACTTAACATTGATAATTGGTCAATGGTCACCTTTCATGCAAATGGTAAATTAGAATAACTTAAGCATAACTATATAAGCAAGTGATCCCTTTGACCAATGATTAAGGTGCAGATTTTGCCTTAATCATGCTAATCCCAAACTAAGCCAAGATTAATAACCATGTTAGGCCAGTCCAAATAGGGATTAAAAGTTAAAATTTCTCAAGCTAAACAATGAATTTTACCAAAATTAGTGCAAACACACAAGGACATGGAAATTTGACTTCAAATTTTTTAACCAAATGCATGATACACCCTAGCTGTCATTCACCTAGGCTCTTCTTGCCTTTTCCCTATCCAAGGGATTTGCTGCCAAGGATTGAGAATTGAAGGCCAACAATCAATTTACATGGATTGAACTCCTCCTTATGGAACCTCAAACACGTCGACTATGATTCCCCTCTCTCAATACTAGTTGGCCTCACTGCACAAAGTTGCACAAGACCCTGAAACAAGACTAAAGCCTCTTTATCACCTCCCATATCTCACCAAAGCACCACAAATGGTCATTTGTGTTGACTCCATGAGCCATATTGCTTATGCAATTGAATTTGTTGATAATAAACATATGATTGGATAAGATTAATGATTTATTTTAAGTATTTTAGGAAGCTCACCAAACTTAGTTTGCTCAGTCAAATTTAGAAAGTCAAGATCAATATAGACTAGAGCAATTTGAGAATCTTTCTAAGTTTTATAACATAAGACAAATAATAACTCACTAACATAAAAATAATGACTAAAATATTTTCATATCATTTATTTTGATTTTTTATATATTTTTATATTGGGGCATTTACATACATAGCACACAATTCTTATATATTTACATATTTAATGCCTAAATATAAATATTTACATACATAACACCTAAATCTTTATTATTATAATAAAAATAGCACTTTTCTTAATTTTTTGAAGTAAAATTCACCTTTTGAAGCATAAAAAGATGATATATTTGTAAATATCAAACTTTAGGTGTTAGATATGTAAATGCATAAGAATTGTGTGCTATGTATGTAAATTCCCTTTTATATTTTATTTGCATTATTTTTTCAATATTCTTGAAATTATCATTTTTGAATAATTTAACTACTTGCATTAGTTTAAGCATTATACATTGCATCTTAAAGTGAGTTAAATTTATTTTTACTTTATTAACTTGTTTCCATGCTTAGATTAATTTTTAATCCATTTATTTTAGCATGAGAATTAATTTATACTTTTATTATCTAAATTGTTTTTTCTCTTTCCTCTCCTTCATTTTCTCCCTCCTATCAATAATTCTTTTTGATTTTTACTCTTGGCTAAATTTTTTATGTTTTTGGCATGATAAATTAGTTGGGATTTATTTAATATAATACCATATTATTTTCCCCTCATTTTATGCTCTTTCAAAATTTAAGATTATCTAAATTTTGAATTTAAATCATTTGAATTTAAAATTAGATTTTGCTTGCAAAATTTTCTTAATTAGTCTATTCCATCTTTGCATATTTTGGTCTGCCTCATGAGTTTCATTTAATTGAATTTTAATTTATATGAATTAATTTAATTTAATTTAATTTAAAGTCAAATTCATGTGGGCCATTGAATTAATTTTACTTTCCTAATTTAATTTCCTTTTGATGGAATGTATTTAGTCGGCCACTTATTTTATTTTTAAATTAATTTAAGTTGAGTTTAAATTTAAAAAAATTCTCATTTAATCTCTCTTAATTAAATTTAAATTGATTTAAAATTATTGGAATCTAACCCATACATGAAAACGTCTTGACCGAAAATCCCATCTTATTTAATTAATTCGTGTAACTTTATTTCTTAATCCTTATCTAATTAATTAATTATTATCTCATATATATTGCATTAAATCATGATTGAACTTCTTATTGAAACCCCATGGCCATCCCATGCTTATGTGCTTGCTGGATTTAATTTATTTTAAATTAATTCAAATCCTTTTTTATTAAATCCAAACTTAATTAGCAAGTGCATTAATCCAATTCCCTCCTCTTGCATGGTTGGACACATTAGATTTCAAATTATTTAAATTCAAATATTATTGCATATGCTTTAATTCAAAAATTAAATCCATAACTAATTTATTTCCCTTCTTATTTCCTTCCCTCACCATGCATTAGCTTAATTCCATTCTTAATTTGGGTTTGCTCATTTATGCTATCTGATTTGATCCTTCCCTCCAATTCTTTGACCAGCCACATATGCATTGGATTTGAATTTATTAAATGTTTTGAATTTAAAAATTAAATTTCTTCTTTACTTAATTTATCTCTCATTCTTTCCCTCTTTTTTTTTCTCTTGCTTTGGTCGACCAATCCTTGGATCAAATCTTATTTAAAGAGGTGCTCTTATGACTTCACTTCTTCTTGATTCTTTCCACCTTAGTCGAACCCTTGCAATTTAATTTATTGGAGTTACTCTTGAATTCAAAATGCTAAAGCTCGTCTCTCTTTCTCAGTTCTTCAACAACATTCAAAAGGGAGATCTTCAAAATTTTCAAGCTTTTTTCAAGCCTTAGAGAAGTCTACATCATGTCTTGCTTTTATTGTTTCACACATGGAAAGACTTGGTGTTTAATTCATTTTAATTTTTTGCTACATCAATTTTCATTTGTTTGATTTCATTGAAAAGAATTTTATAGTATATTGTTAAAGATATCTTTGAGTTCTTTTCATTTATATTCAAGCATTTTGAATAGTTTATCTTGTCATTGTATTTTATTTTACGAAATCATTCTTCTAAGATGTTTTGGAATAATTATTTTTTATAAGCACTAAAATTTAAATTTATTTATTTTTCACTTAATTCAAGTATTTTAAAGATTGATTCTTGCAATTGTGTTTCAAATTATTTCAAGTTGAGATCATCCTTTAATGCTTTTATATTTGCTTGCTTAATTCAAAGTTCTTATTTTATAGGCTCATTATTTTACTACTTTGTGCAAGTGATCTTAAAGTCAAATTAATTTAAGCATCTTTGTAGTAAATGATTTTCAAACTCATATTTTCATATCATCATCTCACTTTGTGAAAAGATTTTTCAAAGACAACTTATTTCAAGCACTTTACATTAAGTTCTTAGCATTGCATACTTTATCTTAAAAAGAACAAATAAAAAAATCGAGCTCTTTATTTATCTTAATATTATTTTGTGAGTTTGAATATAAAATTATTTTAAAATTGAGAGATAAATATTCATTTGTATTATTCTCTTTTCTTGTTCATTTGAACTCGTTTAACTTAACCGATGTAGAAAAGTATATTGTTAGAGTTGTACTTGATTGGTGTAAGAAAGTTTGAGAGATTTGCTGTAATCTTATTTTTATTAGTGAATTCTTAGTTTGATGATTATGTGTTGGTGGTTTTGTTTCAAAATAAAAAATCTTTGTGCCTCATATCTTTACTTTTCTTGATTGGTTGCTTGCTGGATTTATTCTTTCATTAGAAATTGTTTGATATACTTTTATAAGAATGTTTTCTATAAAGATTTAAATTAAACTTTTTAAAATACCCAATTTGTCTACCCTCTTGAGTGTCAGACTCTTAATAATCAGAACCTTCTAGCCTCTCTTCATCCACACACATAAGCCACCAAATCGAGTTCCCCTCTTCCAAAATTTGTTCTTCGAACACGTTCTCCAGAGCTTCCAGAACAAAAAATGAAATGTTTTCTATTGACATGCACAATTATCCCATCATGTGAATCACGCGAATATGATGGATTTGATAAAAAAAAATGCAAAGTCATATAAACAAAGAAGAAGAAAATCTGTTGCCAAATTTTTTTTTAAAAAAAAATTCAAGTAAACTTCCATGAAAAAAATATAAAAAATCAATTATTACATCCATACTATGAAAATAAAAGTTACACCAACTTACATCTAAAATTAATTTAAGTCAACACGAATACAACTCATATTAGGATGTTTTATACATGAATGTTAAGGCAAGTCCATTATCAAGAAATCTGATGTTTTGAATTTCACTATAAATTAAATTATAATATATATACTTCTAATGTGTAAATCAAAATAATTTATTAATTCAAAGGTTATAAAGAAATAAATTGAATTTAGTAAAAATAAATAAAAATAAATAAATAAATAAATGAAAGATCTCAATAATTTATATAACATATATATATATATATATATATATATATATATATATATATATATATATATATATATATATATATATATATATATATATATATATATTTAATTTGATTAACTAGAAAGAAGGAGATATAGTGCATGTTAACAATTAATAGAAGAGAGATTTTTTTATCACTATTATCTATGCGGGGATGACGTCAGGAGGCTTTTCGATTTCAAATTAATTTGAC
This sequence comes from Cymbidium sinense, assembly GCA_021442155.1. Taxonomy (NCBI): domain Eukaryota; kingdom Viridiplantae; phylum Streptophyta; class Magnoliopsida; order Asparagales; family Orchidaceae; genus Cymbidium; species Cymbidium sinense. Next base: position 148,646,673 of record CM038216.1, read on the forward strand.
CACAAGGAATCAAACTTATAAAACTTTTAAAATTTGAAATACTCAAAATGAGCATAATTTGACTAATAAAAATAAAATATTAAGTTAAGATAGAAATTGTATACAAAAGGGGGAAATACAGAGACACTTTCTTGAAAAATAAAACACTCGAGCAAGATTCTTCCTCTAAATTGAATTGTAGAAGAATCTAAATTTCAAATAGGTGTGAATATTAGAGTGAGTCATCCACCTCTTATTTATAGGAGAGAAAAGAGCCATGGAAATTAATGACATTCAATCATAATTTATGAAAATATAAACCCCATTAAATGACAATTCATAAAAATTAATAATATCTTGAATGACTATTAAAGAGGATGAGAAAAGTTGGGTGACTCACATTTATATTATGAAATACATTTTTTTATTTAATCTAAATGCCTTCAAACATGCACGAATATATGATTAATATGTATTTTTTATTTTATCATTAGGTGATTCTAAATAAAAGATATATGGGTGTGCATGATTTTAAAGCTAATTACATATCTTTAGTTATCACATTGAAATACATACGTATAATTTAAAGATTTGAATGATGCTCATATCTTAGGATAAATTAATACGTAAAGTCATTGCACCAGGATATGTGTAATTAGTCAAACCTTCTAAATATAATAATGCACACATCACGAGATAATTATAAAATTAAAATTAATCTCTTTATGCATGTAATAACAAGATGAATCATATACATGTATGAAGTAGCATCAAAATCTAAGATAAAGGCATGTAAATGCTCATTAATGATTTATGAGGAATTTCTCAAAAATTGGTTTTGAAAAGCATGAAGTTCTCAAATTACATAAAGATTAAATAGATACATTTTACCTTATCTTTATCAGTAGGATATTTATTTATTAATCGATTCAATTATTAAAATTGGTAAAACAAAACCTATGTATTTTATAGTTTTCTCTCAGAGAAATGTATTACAATTATATTTTATCTTATTCTTAGATTTGATAGTGAGGATATCATGGGGTTATCATTATCAAAATATCAAGATATTTATATTTAATAATCTCAAATTCAAAATTCTCAAAATATAAATATAGATTTCATTAAATTAATGAGTGTGAATCGAATAAAATGAATGTCAACCCTTGATGTTGAATGGAGAATCGAGAGAGGATAATTACAATTAAAATGTGTTTACGAAGCTCAAATTAGATTAATATGAATTAATTATCAATATAAATATAAAACTAGATAAATTACTAAGTTCTAAATGATTAAATGAAATCCAATATCTAAAATTCAAAGCTAAAATTCAATCAATCTATTTGCAATTATTTGTTGGAGGTGATAAATTAAAAAACTCTATTTAAAGGGCCAATGTCAGTCAATAAGAGTATATTTAAATGATAATCTCACTAATAAGGTGACGTGTCTTGTGCATGTGGTGTTTATTTTTGGTTTGCATTTATGTGTTATATATGAGGGGACTCGATCGAGATATACTTATTGAGGTGATCATATGCATTGAGAATAGTGTACTATCTCAGAGATAAGTCACCATCTACATTGGACCTAATCTAATAAGACTCATATGTCATGATGGGTCTTATATTAAATTTTTCCTACTTTATATGAAAAGTAAAAGCGGTTTATTTAAACTAGTTGGTTAAGTTCCTAGAGGCAAGCCTCCATAGTTATACATTCTAAGAAAATTCCTTGAAAACTCTCTTAAAGTAGTTGTCTTCAAAGAATTCAAAGATAGACTATCAATAAATTGGTTGTATTTAGAAGATTAAATGTGATGGATCAAAAGGGAGAATTGTTGAAACCAAAGGAGATGTGCAGAATTTAGTGATAGACCAGTGAGCACTCCAATCTATCCTATGGTTGGGCATTATATATTTGAAATTGAGAAGATTTATTTATTTGAGTTGAAATTTTATTAGAGAGCTAAGAATTATACTATGATATAAGATTATGAGATGCTCTGTGAGAATTTATGCTTTGTAAAGAGAAACAATCTCGGATCCTAAATCTGGAAGCTTTGGAGAGCCAAAGCATGACACAATCTAAAGGCGAAGTGTGATGATTTACATCCACAAGAGAGAGTAAATCCTTATTCTTTGGACTTATTATATTTAGAATGCGTCTAACTTCTCCTACATTTTAAAATCATGTAGACAAGTCATATATTTTGCAAGATAGAGACTGTTATTTATTTAGGAAAGAAACTAAATCCTTAAACCCACTTTCTAAGAGACTAGACCATAAGGGGTATGAATAATGACTTAAATCTAATATAAATTTTTATCAAATTTTATTTAACTTAAGACTCTTTATTTTGACACAGGCTATGAGATTTTATATGCATAAATACATGAGAAGTCGGTTATGGGCCAAATCAAAAGAGAAAGAGGTGTTCTTCCATCATAGGCTCTAAAAGGTTAAGCCTATTTCGATCTCGCAAAGATGGAAGCCCTCTCTTAGCAAGAGTGAAATAAAATGATTATGCATGATATTAAACATACAATCATTCAACTAAGGGTTATTTTATTATCTTGATTTAATGCCTAGGCTTTTACATGAGGTTATGAGTTAATTTAGAAATTTTAGTTATGAGTTATTAATGGGTAGAAATTTATTTTTTTTTCTGAGCCTAATCGCTTCTAGGCTTATTGGTTAGAAAAATTTCTATAGAGGAGTCTCCTTTCAAATCTATAGGGAGAAATAAAAGAGGCAAGACTATAGAAATTCATCTTTTTAGGATGCCACGTAGATTCACAAATGTACTTATTCAGGTGATCGAGTATGTCATCAATGAATATTGTACTATCTCGAAAGATAAAGTCACTACCTTTTAATGAACCTAATCACCTTAATAAGGACTCCTAAGGATGATGGGTGCATATATGAGAGATTCTTCCTACTTTATATAAAAAATAAAGTAGGATTTATTTTAAACCGTGTTCATTAAGTTCCCTATAGGCAATCCCCTAGTTAATTACATCTAAGAATGGGATTAAAACTCTTGATTAAGGTAAATGATCATTGCCTTCAAAGATTTTAATAGAAAAGGACTATCAATCGATTAGTTTATTTTTGAAGATCAAATGAGATTGATCCTAAGGAGGGAGTTATTATCGAAGCCAAAGTGGAAGATAAGTAGGAGATGCTTGATGCTGAAACTTAGCAGAGCATCTCAAACTATCCTATGGTTGGGCTTTATTTAAAATTGATTTAATATTTTGAGTTAAATTTTCATTATAAATTTAGGACTTATGATTCCTAGATTAAAGAAATGCCTAAGAGGTGAGGAATTATGCTTGACCCACAAAGGAGAAGCAACCTCATAACCTAAATCTAGGAGCTTTGGCAGGGAAAGCACAACCTAAATCTAAGGCAAAATGGGTAATGGTTTGCCTTCATAAGAGAGGACAAACCACCACACTGACTTACAATCCTTTAGGGTGGTCACCAACTAACTCCCCCTATAATTTTAAATACATGTAGGCAAGTCTTTATGCTTATGCAAGATAACTAAGTTGTTATTTATTTAGAAAGAGACCAAGTCTTTAAACTCACACCTAAAGAGACTAGATCATGTAAGGACATGCTTCAAATGACTAAATCAATTCAAATTTCATTTTATTTTTTTATTTTTAGATAATTATTTTAGGCTAAAGGATTCCTGCTAATGCATGAGAAATAAAGTTATTATTAATGAGAATGGAGGTGAGTTTCCACCATGGCTCTCAAGATCAAGCTAAGCTCTCGGAGGTAGAAGCCCTCTAATCAAGAGTGAAATAAGATGTACTTATGTATGATATTATAAAAGAAATACTCATCCAGCTAAGTGGTTGCTAATTCTTTTATCTTGATTTTAAACCAATGCTTTAGGTGAGGTTATGAGTTCTTTATTTTTTAATTTTGGGTAAAAGATTTATTTTTTTTTAGAGCTAATCCACATCCTACATACATAAAGTAAGGAAGAAATTAGGAAAAGTATGCCACTTAATGCAAAAGCTAAATAAATCATCAATCAATTTATAAAGCTAATCACAAAAGAATAAAAGGTTGTGGGCACCGCCTTAAAATATCAAATGTGGGTAGGAATCTACCCTTACAACTCATTACAAATGAATTAAATTACAATTAAGCATGGAATTCATTATTATGGGGGTCTTCAAGCTTTATTTCTTCTTTTTCTTTCCTACTTCTCTTATTTCTTTTATTCTTTCTTCTTTGGTTCCTTCTTTTGGATGGTTGGAAGGTAGATGCTTCAAAGTTTCACATGGTGCATAAGATATGATCTTATGACTAATGCTCATCCTAACCCCCATAACAATCATTCCAAAATCCTAATTTACATAAATTTACATGAAAAGGAAAATAATGGAAATCTAAATAACACTTGCAAAATAAAAGTTAGCTAAAACAAACCACACAAATCCATGTATATTAGACTTATCACCCTACACATAGGTGACTAAGTCCACCCTATTTATTATGCTTAGGGTATAAAACACCAAGCAAAAGCATTTATATTTTTTTATGATAGCCCTTAAGCACAATCCCTGAGAAAGAATAGTTAGACTAGAGCATCCTACCATTCATTATCTGAGCATACACCCTAACATAGTCAAATACCACAAAATAAAATAAACATCAAACCATGCACCTAAAGCTAGAAGTGGTGACTTAGGCTAATGTGTGCTTTGAAGGTTTGTGTGGTATGCTTTATGGTAGGTTCAAATTTTCTAAGTGTGAAAACATGTTCAACTTAGAGGGTTATTTAAGTTGTTTAATTATTTTGGGTTGGTTTTTTTTTTTCATATTTTGATTTGTTTTAAGTGGATCCTATAATTAATTACCAAGTTATTAAGAGAGGGAAAGAGAAGAGAACTTCTCTTTCCTTCCCTAACCTAAGTAATCTCTAAAGTAGGTTCACATTTTAGTTTTATTTAGTGAATATTTTGATTAAGTCTTTTAATTAATTCTAAGTTTAGATGAACTCTAAACAAACTTATTCAAAAAGAAAGGCATTTTAAGATTAAATAAAATGAATCAAATTCATATAACACACATTATTTCATTTCTTTCGCAACATGTATAACATGCATATGAATGGACCCTAAGCATATCTATACATAGAAATGAAAATATTTAACATACTTTATGATGCATGCTAAGTAATCCATTTAAGTAAATTTGGAAGTTGAATATACATGATTTTTCTTAAGTAGAAAAGGATTTCTTTATCCAATTTTTCACATACACACATGAAAGTAAGAAAGACATAAGTGAGTACAATGTCATTGTTAACCAGAGGTGTAAGATACTAGACCAACTTAGGGCTACTTAAAGCCTCACAACCTCGGGGTTGTCTAGACTAATATACCACTTTCCTTAAATACAAATATGTGTATAAAAGAAATGAATGGAAGAGAAAGAATGCAAAAGTTGTATTAATTGATTCATTTTATTTATATAATTTATATGTGCAAGCATAGGTAACCCTTCTTAAGTGATGGCATAACAATGAATAGGATATGGAATTAGGTGAGTGTTAGGTTCTTTTCAAATGAACCATACATCTCACCAAATTCTTATTCAAAACTATACTAACATAAGAGAGAAAGGAAACCTACTAAGCACATCCATATATTCTTTCACATAAACATAATTAAAATATAAGTAGCACACTTTCAGATTTGATAATTGATTTATATGTTTTGAAAATAATTTGGATTTAGTGGTGATAATAGCCACTCATATTTCTACTTTAGCCAACACATCCAAATTTGACATAAAGTTAAAAATTTCATTTTTAAATCTGAATTCGAAAAATATGAATGCATGAAATCACATGATATGCAAATTTAACATGTTGGGAAAGGAATCAAAGCAATGAAAGTATGTAAACACATTCACTTTACTTAAATCCTAAAGACATTCTTATGAAATATGAAAGTTTAAAATAAATCAAAGTATATTCAATGTGATTTTTGTTTAGTTTTAAGTTTGATTTAATTTTGAAAAGGTGAGATGAATTTGCTGTTCCTAACTCATTCCCACATGTGTTTGATATTTTTATTTAATTTTTAGATGATTAGATTTATTTTTATGTATTAATTAGGTTAAGGTATGAATTAGGCAAATTAATTAAACCTTACCTACACCACCTTAGCATAGTTAACCAAATACTTGTGAGCCAATGAGATGACATAAAAACTCACAAGGAATTTAAACTTGCAATACACCTAATAAGAAAAAGGCCTAATGCAATTTGGCTCATGATTAATAGTTAATTAAGCTAAGGGCTTTAGCTTAAGTAATTTCAAAACACCCATCAATATGAATTGGGTTTTGATTTCCTTAATTGAACTTATGCTATTAAACACCTAAGCATCTACCCAAAGTGGATTAATTAAATTCTGGGAGGTTTTTAGAATTTTTAAAAATTAATTAAGGGGATAATTAAATGGTTCAATCCTTAATTAAGAGAATATTAAGAAAAGAAAAGGGGTTTAGGGAATAGCTTAAGGGAAATGCCCCAAAATTATTCCCTAAACCTCTTATCTACTGGGTCTAACCTTAATCAACCCTAATAATGGATTAAAATCACTAATCATATCTTAATTATCCTTAATTACATAAGGAGGGTAATTAGAAACATATTTGCAATTACCCCAATTAAGCCATCAATAAATCCCAAGAAAATTAGTGGAGGTAGAAGTCATCCCCTAAAATATACACAAGAAGTTTGAGATTAATCAGAGATTTAATTAAGAGGTAATTAGAAAAATAGAATTTCTAATTAAACTTAAAATCAGAGAAAAGCATAATTCAAAACCCATTGAAATTATTTTTAAAATATTCTAGGTTGAATTATCGTTCCATAAAAATTTATTTCATATTTTTTGAGAGATATAATTTTAGAAGATCAGAAGATTAATTAGAATTATAAGAATCTAACTAATCCCAACTTACACACGCGTGGTGGCGTGGTCATCGTGCTTTACGCATGTCGCTCCGTGAGCATCACATCTAAAAGGTGGCGTGCGGAAGCACTTTGATCTCTATGATCAAAAGATCGGATGATCTTCTGGTGGGATTTAAAATGTGGGAATAATCTCAACCGTCCACCCAAAATGCACAAATGGATGGCCAAGATCTCCCCAATTCTTCCCCTAGGCTCAATAGAGACCGTCCATGATATAGGGAAGATCCAAGCTCGATTGAGCTTGGATTGAAATAAAACTTAACCCACGCCATCTAAAGCCAATAAGAAACACATCCAATGGTGGATTTTGCATGACTTGAAAATTCCTTTCACAAAAGACCAACACCTCCTATGCTAGGTGGTCAGAAAATTCCATACCTCATCGGAGGTGATCAACTTCGAGATCGATGAGGTAGCTTGAGTGGAGATGAAGCCACTTTGTTGGCCTTGGGGTTGAGTGGATTGCTCTATGGACCAACACCACTTGATGTTCCTTGCGGCTTTAATCCAATCGCTTCTCTCCTTATTGTGGGAACTCAAATGAAAGCTTGAGTGTGCTCGGATTGGTCCTTAGAGGAAGTGTGCAAGAGAAATTGGAGTGGTTTTTAGTGTGGAGAAAGTTGGAAGTTCAAGTGAGCTCCCATATTTTCAATGGAGAAATTTGAGAAATCTCAAATTCAAATCCCTCTTAGAATGCTTAGGAAGGCTCTTTGATCTTTCCTAACACTCTTTAGGGCTTGATCGAATTGAGGAATGATGGTTTTGGAGAGTATATCTCCCCAAAAATTTTTTTGAACAATTGATCAAAGGTTGTTTGATCTATTGGTTGGGTTTGAGTTGAGTGGATTTCCAATCATGTGGAAGAAGGATTTGGAATGAGCCAATTTGACCCATGGGGTCCAATTATTGACCCAAACCCATTGGGTTGGGTTCACACTCATTAGGTCTCCTTGAGCTATTAGGAAAGCATCAAGTTGATATGAAGAGGGTATGACCAAATTTGGATTAGGCCAAAATTTGATCTATGGCCTAGAATTTGGTTATTTTTGATTTGAATATGTTGGGTATGTAGAAAAAATATGTTTGGCCAAGTTTCATTAGATTTGGAATTCATTTGATAAGGTTTGGCTCATGCTAACTCATTTAGGTAAAAATGGGTCAACTTAGGTCAAGTTGACCAATTGGTCAAATTGGGTCAAACCAAGGGTTGGGTCAAGTTCATATGACCATTTGAAATATTTTGGTGGCTTTGGTTTGATTCAATTTGGTTTAGTTTTGAATTTGGCTCATATGAAATCATTTAGGTCAAATGGGTCACGTTAACCTATTTGACCCATTTGACCTATTTGTGCAAGGTCATGGGTAGGTTTAGGTTTGATTAGTTGTATGGAGTGGATTGGTATCTTTGTTTCTAATCAATTTTGGTTAAGTTCAAATTTGGCTCACATGACCCCTTTAGGTCAAGTTGTCTAAGGCAATTGGGCGGTCAGTTTAAATTGAGGCTTTTACAAGTTCAACAAGTGATTTAGAATGAAATGCCCATTGGTTTGAATCAATTTGGCTTAGATCAAGTTTTGACTATTTTGACTTTTAGGTCAAGTTGGGTCAACTTGGGTCAAGTGCCAATTAAGGATTAGGCTCAAATGTTGCTTGGTCAAGTTCAAACATAGGTCATGAGTGAACTTAGATCAATGGTTTCAATCAATTTGGCCTATGGTGGATTTGGCTATGTTAGGTTTCATTTTGGGCTAAGTGTTGACTTTAGGTTTGATTTGATTTGACCCAATTTGATTGGTTGATCATCCCATGATGATTGTTGATCATGATGAGAGGCATAGATGAGTTTGGTTCAATCCAATTTGGTTAGGTTTAGAATTTGGCTCATAAGGGTAACTTTAGGTCACTTTGGGTCAAGTGAGCCTAAGTGGGTCAAATGGCTTGGTCAAAATTGAGATTGACTTGTATATGGACTTATGATTGAAATATAAATCCATTTGCAAGTGGTTTGAAGTCAAATGGGTTTTGATTCATTTGACAATTTCATATTCAAAGATGAATATTAGGTTTGATTTTGAATTGGGTTTGATTTGTGATTGGGGTTTATTTATATTTGATTCATGATTGTAGGGTTGATTGAATCATGAGAAAATCAAGAGTTTGGCTTGATTTGAGTCTTTGGTTTTTAATTTGATTTTTTGGATTGAAGGATAGTTTGGTTTTTTTGGTTTTGATTTGAATTTTTTGGTTTTGAATTATTTTTATAAATTTGTATATATTGATATGATTTTTTTATGAAAATGAGTTTGAATTGGTTTTGATTTGAGTTTTTTTTAGGACTTAAGAAATTTTTAGATGATTTAATTTGGGTTGATTTTTGATTGTTTATATATTTATTTTGAATTTTTTTTTAATAGATTTAAGGTTTATTTGAAGGAATTATTAATAATTGGTTTATAAGATGGTGAAAATATTATTTTTGATAAAACATATAGGAAGAAAAATAATAGAATCTTAAAGTAGGGAGATTTTTGAATCTTTTAAGGATGAAATTAAGAGTGAGAATTTGGGAACTTAGATGACTCAGATAGTCAAGATTAATTTTTATTTTTAGATTTATTTATTTTTGATTTGATATCCCATGGTTTGATGAACTAAATAGTAGAATGGATAGAATTTCATTTCAATCAGAGTGATCTAAAGACTTCAATTTTAACCATTTGGGTGATTGGTTGCTTTTGAACAAATGAATGACTTAAGGCGGCTATAGTGAATGAGACTTAGTGCAAGATAATTAAGATTAATTTCATTTTAATTTATTTGTTTTGATGGATTCTATTGGTTTGCAATGGATCACAGAAGCTATAAACTAGACCTACATTGAACCAAAGGGAGTAGCTTCGATGGGAACTATCAACCAAAGGAGTGCCTTTTGGTTGAAATGATCAATTAAGGAAGAAAGCTTGAGGACTTACATCTTCCACTAGAAAGATTTTGGGCTGACCTAGGTCTCATCAATTTGTGACAATCATGCTAGAAAATGCATTATAGTCTTATCTTCAAAGCAATGATTGGGTAACTTATGGAAAAAAGATTGAACACATGTGAAACTGAGTGAGGAGTAGACTTATCTCACTTGGGTAGTCTTCTATAGGGAGTTTACTCCTAAAGATAGGATGCTTACTTGGGAAAAGGGCCCAGGGGGCTTGAATTCTAATCCAAGCAAAAATTTTATTTGTTTTGTTTATTTTTTTATGGACCTATTAGTTTGCGGGGATCAAATTAAGAAGGAGCTTATATCGGCTATCATCTGATTTACTAAACCAAGGAGAATCAGCATCCAATAAATTTCCAACCAGGGGTGGCTACTAGGAAAGGGGTAGTCAATTTGGGTAGTGTCTAAATGGGGTAAGGACTTGATCCAAATAGAATGTGATAGGGAGGCAAGGCTTAATCAACACCTAGAAAGATGACATGGCTAGTCTATATCCAATAGGTATTTGTGTCCAACTCAAGGAGAAAGCATGGGACTCATATCGCCAAGAGTGGTGTACTCACGGTGAGTCATTTGACATAGCATCAACCAACCAACCAGTGCATTTTTACAATGTCACTAGGAAGAAAGCTGGGACTCACATCCTCATGTGCGTTGGGATAGTCTATCTTAGGTGTATCCGACCTAGGCGACTCTTGAGTGAATGCCACTGGGGACTTATATCAACTCAAAAGTAGTCAAGAGGAAGGAGCCTGGGGACTTATCCTCAATATTTATGATGGTTGTTCAAGAAGAAAGGGGACCATCTTCTTAGTTCAGGTTGGGTAGTGAAGCACCATACTAACAAGGTGCTCATTGGTTTGCAATGATCAAGTTAGAAGAAAGCAGGACTCACATCTTCCAAAATAAGTGATCTTAGACAGCAACATGTAGACCCAACCTAGAAAGACTAATGAGTGCCACAGGGGGTTGCTCCCACATCAAATAGCTTTGAGACAAAGATTTATGTTTGTTGTTGTGCATGTGTTAAAAGGAATAGGATGCCTGGGGACTCTTACACCTACCTTAAAACACTGGGGTTTGATGAATGATGCCATGGATGGCAAAAAAAGATTCCCACTAAGAAAGGATGTGCTTGGGTTCTCTCACACTATCTTAATTGTTAATCAAAATAGGATGCCTCTTGGGTTCTCTTACACCTATTCTAATAGGGAGAGATTATGTTTGTGTTGTGAAGAGGGGATGCCATTGGGGACTCTTACACCACACTACATGGCGATTAAAGACAAACAAACAACACTTGAAGAGAAGATTTGATGAATGGAATCAGATTTTTTTGTTCTTTTATTAATGATTATTTTCAAACATGATTTATTTCATGGGTAATATTTCTTTAGATAGCCCATTAATTGCATGGTGTTCCCCTTTACAATCAATAAGGCGATAAGATCCTCCTTGGTAGGCCTTCTCTATGACATAGGGCCTTCCCAAGTGGGTTCAAACTTGCCTCCCATCTTTGATGGGCAACAATTGGTCTCCTTAGACTAACACAAGTTCTCTACTCAAGACCTAGGGGCGACACTTGTTGTGAGCTTGAATCATTTTGGCTTGTATAACTCGAGGTTTGGCACCAGTAGGCGACTCTCCTCAAACCTTGAGCTCTTCTCTTGTAACTTTGCATTCTCTCTAGTGATCTTGTTACCCTGCTATCCTTAGTGATGGGGTTGAACTTCTAAAGGTAGAATGGACTTGGACCCATACTAAGAAAATGGGGTAGGGAGTTGGAGTTGGTATGTTGTGGTAGGCCCACAAAGCTTCAACCAACTGCTCATTCCACTATCATTTTATTATCATCAAGAGTCTTCTTTTATCTGGATGAGTTTGTTGAATGCTTACTAAGCCATTTGCTCTAGGGGTAGTAGATGGTGAGTATCTCAATATACCATGTCTTCTAGAAGTTGTTGATCTTCATGCTTTTGAATGCGGTACCATTATCGGATATAATTCATTGAGGCACCCCAAACTATATGATATGGTTCTGAAAATTGAAGCACATCTTGAGTGTGACCTCTCAGTGGGATGGCTTCGCCCACTTGGAAAAGTAGTCGGTGGCTAAGATGAATCGATGCCTTGGAAGAAGGAGGATCAATGGACAATGTCGGTACCCAACACTCAAATGGCCATGAGGCAATGTAGGGTGTAGAATGTTGGGTGGTTGGTGGAGGACCACCGTACGGATGGCATCTCTAGCTACATCCATGCATCATGATCAGAAGGCAGTAGTATCTAGTCTCTTGATCTTCATCTTCATCTTGGACAAATTGATGTGCTGAGACTGAATGTACCTCAGTTACAATACCATGGGCTTCATGTTTGTCTAAACAATGCAACCACATTTGGTCAAAGGAATGGTGGTAGAAGGTGCCATCAACAAGAGCATAGGAGAGAGCTCTCTATTTCACCTGATGGGCATGTGACTTTTCTTGCGGTAGTTTGTCAGTGTTCAAGTAATCTATGAATGATTGCCTCCAATACTCCTTGTCCATTTTGGCAATGAACCTCCCTTCAAGAGAAAGTCTCGATGAGTTCAACATCAATAAGGGATAGACTTGTCTATTTTGGACCCTTATTGAAATGGACTCATCTTCCGGACACCAATTCTTTGGCAAGTTTGGCCAAAGCATCCTCTTCTCTGCTCGAGGGAACCTTGTAGATGGTGACTTGAATTTGGGCCAACAACTTCATGGTATACTCATAGTAATGATGAAGCTTGGGTTTGAGAACTTAGGACACGATGCGGTTGATGACCGAGAATCCCAAAGATGTTGATGCTCTTGACATTGATGATAACTCAGACAATCAAAGCCTCATACTCGACTTCATTGTTGGTGTGGGTTGGAAAGATAGTATGAGAATCTCATCACATTATGGTTTGGAGTTAGAAGAACTATTCCTACCCCCTTTTAGGAGAATAGATCATGGTGCTTCCCCTTTGAAAAAGAAGCACCATCAAAATACATCTCCCATGGTGGTTGTGCCTCCCCAAGTTCATGATTTGTTCATCGGGAGATCATCACTAAGTGGAGAATCAGGAAGTGGGTGTCTTTCTAAGAAATCCTAGTGCATATCCTTTTACATAGGGAGACAAATGTGATATCAAACTGTGAGAGAATCATGGACCAATGCCAAATGTTGGATAGCATTGGCATGTCATGAGATACTACTGGATTTGTTTGAGATCAAGTTCACCTTATGAAAGCATATAATATAGCTTTTGGGAAACAACGATCAAAGCTAGGCAATGTTTCTCAATAGGTGGATAGTTTGCTTTAGCGGATCAGCTGAGGTAGTAGAGAATTTTCCTTCCCTTCATCATTGGCTTGGGCCAACGAGCAAGAGAGTCATCAATGCGGTAGTGTAAGGATGAGTCCCGGATAGAGCTAGGCGGCTTCACCAAATACTCTTTGATGTCTTGAAAGCATGTTGTCATCCACTTGAACTTGGCATCCTTTTTTATAAGTGCTAAGAATGGCTTGCATCTCGATAGGTTGAGATAAAGCATCTTAGATATTCCATCCTTGAAAGGATCAGTTGAGTTAAACTCTTAGGAGGTGGCATTTCTAAGATAGCTTTGATCTTTTAGATCTATTTCTATTCCCGATGTGTGACAACAAACCAAAATTTCAAAGCTACTCGAATGCACACTTGGGATTCATTTTGAGGTTATATTATCTCTTATTTGAAACTACTCTCAAGTCAAAGAGGTCTTCCTTTTCTACTCTTGACTACTAGATCATCAACATAGCACTCAACCGATGATGGATGAGTTCATTGAAGATCGAGTCATGGCCCATTGGTATGTAGCACCGACATTTTTTAAGGCGAAAGGCATGACCCTATAAGAAGATTCGATCGGGGTTCAAAAGTAGTGTTTCTTTCATCTTTGAGACATCTTGATTTGGTTATAGCCAAATGACCCATCCATGAAAGAGAAAACTACATGAGATGAGGATGTCCACCATTAATTGGTATAGGAAGAAACTCATCCTTAGGACATGCCTTTATTTAAGTCCCTAAAATTGCATATGAATTTGGCCATTCTTCTTCTTAATGGATGACACTAGCCAAGTAGGATATTTTTCTTCCTTGAAACCGCATCGATCAATTTCTTGACTTGAGAAATGACATTGTTCAATTTCTAATCGCATGCATCTAGGAGCTTGCTTAATAGGTAGCATTAGGGATCTATTGCTAGCTTGACTACGTCGAGATAATCCAGCATTCTCTTCATAACTCCATGAGCGGTCTTTAAACTCTCAATAGCTAACTAAGTCATTGGTTTCTTCTTCATTCAAAAATGATGTATGTCGGGGCATGGATTTTCTTCTATCGAGGTTGATTTCTTTAAGCTTGTCGTTGAATGAATCTCCTCTTCAAATTTTAGCGGTGCCTCTTTGACTTGGAGATCATCTGATCATCTAAGATTTCTAAACACATTCTCATAAGAGTTGGGTTGTGTGTGAGAAAACCAGACTCCAAATGATTGGTAACAACTAGCAATAATCTTTGTCATCGTAGACCATCGAATAGTCCTTCTCTTGATTGTGCTTCCCTGTATTGTTCCATAGCTTTCACTCGACGTGCTTGGACCATGTGAGGAACTAAACCTTTCTGTAAGATTTTGAACACAAGGTAAAGTAAAAAAGGTAATTCCATTAATTCTTTAAGTATCCTCCTCAGTTCTACATCAACTTAGACTTGAGGATGATGATCCCAAAAGAACTTCTTCTACTTCATGTCCTTGGAAGACTTAGGGACTTCCTTAACTACTAAACCTTCAACTTTTTTTGAGATGTAAGTGAGGTAAGAGCTAAGGTTCCCAACGCCTAATAGTTTCACATAAACCGATTTGAATACTTTGCTTTGCTTGGAGGCAGTCTTTTGTCTTATCGGATCAAAGTCACCTCCAATGGAACCGAGAGGGTTGGTGGTATACTAATCACATTAGACTCATCCTTGAGCTGGATTCCAAGTCTATGTGAATAGTAGGGGTACTCTATGAACTGAACATGACCTCTATTGGTGAGGAGTCTCCACCTAGGGTTTATTTCTACCTCTGCTACGGTGGAGGTTGAGCCATATCCACATGTCCATATGATGGAATGGTGTGGGTGAAATGTATTTATTTCTTCTTCTTCAATTCCCTTTCTTTTCCATTTTCTTTTCTTCTTTTTTTTGAATTTGTGTTCAAGAAAGGGTGTTTTGAGAAGATAGTAGGTCCTCTCATAAATCTCAACCTCTCTAACTAAAAATGGCTTTTCATCTCCATTGACATATTCAATTCCATCTTTTGAACTTGATGCACATGAAGGATGGATGATCTTATTGATGTATCCAAGGCTACCAAAAAAGTGAATGGTATTCAAATCAATGATGTAAAACTTGGCTTGATCTTCTCACCTATCTCCAAAGGTAACACTATAGAACCTAAAGCCTCACCTTGTCATTGAATCCTCTCAACAATCATCTCTCGAGTGTGGAGATGTCGATCCTCAAAAGGGTCTTTAGACTCATAATGTTCTTCACCGAATCCATGAGAACCGTCAGAACTTGTCCATGTCAATATGTATGTAGGGCGGTTGTGCTCGTCCCTAGAAGAAGGTCTTCATCTGTGAAGGTGATCCCTTGAGCTTCTTTTGCATAATGTGCTTCCTCACCTATAGCGGTCAGCTGAGCTAAGCATATTTTAGGATCAAGGAGAGCCTTGATTAGTGATTCTCATCTCTTTGGATAAGATAAGGGCATCATATATGTAGCTTAGATGGAACTTTCTTAGATGAGAAAGGATTGTAGTCCACCTTTGTCTTCCATGGCATATCAAGGGTGGAGCATCTTGTGGAAGGGCTTCTCGATCTTTACAATGACTTGTTTCCTCTATCTTGAGGTGCTTGCCTAGGAGGTAGAACCTTGCCACTGGAGGTTGACTTGATCTCTTGTGGCAATATGGTGGAAGGTTCTACACACACACAACTCACCTATAGCTTCTCCTATGGGACCCTCAAAATCGGATGATTCCAAGTCTATCTCAAGAGGTGAACCATAGTATTGAGTTGGAAAGTCCAACTCACAATAGAAGAGGAAGATCATATTGTTATAGTTATTTTGAAGAGTTATCATTAAGAAGAAGATAACCCATCAGTGACAAGATATAATTCAAACTAGCTTTATTCTTCAATTTCTTGGAATTATTTGGAGGTACAAAGTAGAAAGTAAATAGAGTGGGTGGGTAAGGATTTGATGCCCTTATATCGACAAGTTCTACTAGTAGAAGAAATAGAAGAGCTAGTTGAAATGGAAGAAGTCATGTGTGGAAGCTAAATTTGAGGCTGGACACATTGGCATGCTAAAGGCTATCAGGTCACATGTTGCTCTATCTTTGTGAGCTCCCCTTTCTAGAGTTGGCATTGCAACTTGCAAACCTTCCTTGATGTTGGAGGTTTAGTGACTGCACAAGAAAGTTTCTTGATCTTTTGAATGATCTTCTTAGAGGTTTTGGATAAAGAAATATCCCAACCTTCTTTTGTTTTGGGATCACATGTATCCCCAAGGATTACCATGGAACTAGATGGTTGTTCCAGGTATTCCTTTGGGATAACTACTATAGATCTTGAAGCGTGTTCAAAAGTCCTTGAATGTGAAGCAATCCTCCAAAATGTGGCCTAGCATAGTGGTAAGGGAAAAGTTTGGATCATGACTTTTACTTCCTCAGTCTCTAGGCTCAGTAGAAAATCAAGTTTCTTTAAGAGATTCTTAAAGATCTTTACCTCCCTCTTAAAAGAATAAGGTTTGTTTAACTTATCTAAAAGAGTAGGTGGGACCATAGCTACTTGCGGTATCTTGGTGGTGGTATGGTGGTGGCAGTATCTTTGGAGGCTGCGTGGAGGCCGGTAGGGGCCTCGGTGGTGGCAAAAGGTGGAGGCTGAGGTGGTCTCTGATCTCTAGCTGGTTGCTTCCCCTTATCAACCCTTCTATGCTGGCTTTCTCATGCTTTTCTTAGGCAATTGATCTTGAAAAGAACTATTTGGCCTCTCCTTGTAGTAGCCCTTGTTGATTAGCTTCTCAAATGTCTTGATAGTGAAGCCCTTAAGCATGAAGGTGACGGGCCATGGATATTCTTGAGAATCTCAATGGCATGTTGTTAGAACTTCACACTTCATACTCTGCCATCGAGAATATAATCAATAGGGACTCACGGGGTCTTTGTTGCTACAATGAGATCACCTACATAACCCTTTGAGCTAAACCTCTTGATGAAGAGTTGCTCTAACTTCAAATGTCTTTTCTTGAACCATTGGTTCAACATACCAATCAAAAGCCTGTAGGCTACTAACAAAAGGCAAAAAAGTAAAAACATGCCATGTTGCAACAATTGGCCTAAATGTGCTATGTCTTGGGTTTCCCATCAAAGCTTTTGAAGGAAGGAGGCACAAACCCTTGGGATATTGGATAACATCAATTCCTTGGTAGGGTCTACCCTTTGGGAGATGATCCTCCTTGAGCCAAAACTTCCTTCACTTTGCTCATGGATTTTATGTCTTTTCTTATATGGAGGTACTTTCCACTACCTTCCTATACATGCTGCTACCTTGCTCAGGAGGTAAGTCTTGAGGGTCCAAGACATGCACTAACTTCAGTGGTGATGTCGTATAGGATGAACTAAGGGGCTTATTTACGAAGCTAAAAACTACTGCTAACAAGTCCTCTAACTACTGTGCCCTCCTATCTATCTTCTCATCCTTCTACTCAAGCGATGTGAGGTGTTGGTGATTCTTGTGTCTTCTGATCAACCTCATCATCTTCCATGGCTTGTTGTTCCCTGAGAAGAGATCCTCTAGTATCTACCATGCAGACTCTAACAGAGTCTCCCAATAAGTCATCTTTATTGGGATGACTTTCTCTTCATCAATCATACCCCAAGATCTCCTTCTTCTCCATGAAATAATGTGCACTATCTCATCTAAAGAATGATCATCGGCACAAATATCTAGGTTGATGGTGTGATCACTATCGCGAGAGGCAGACCTCTTTATTCAGAGTCAATCCTATGTGTGTACTCCTAGATGAATGACACTCGGCTTTATGAGAGGTAACAATCCTAGGATGTTCCACTATCTTGGTGGGACTATCATCATACGAAATATGTCACCATCTCCACATCTCATGCGATGGAGTTGGTGAAGGGGACACGATGCTTTGGGGTCGCCACTCCTTCCGCACACTAGGCGAGAAGGTGAGAGCTTGACCCCTACCATGGAATGTGGGTAGGATCCCTGGTCATAGGATCACCAAGGTGCACTTTTCCCAGGATATGGCCTTCATGGCCTTTCTTGGAAGAATGTAACTTTGATGGTGGAGAGGGTAGAGCGGTGGGGTGGAGACACCACTCTCTATGCACATGAGCGCCCTCTGTGGTGACTAGTCATAAGAAGAAGGATCATGGTATGGTGGGCAGTAGTCAGAAAATCAATAAGCATCTGATTGGCTGAACCTCGCCTCTCCCCCTGGTAATGTATATGTATGGGCCTCAGCCTCTCTAGTGATATGCTTCCCATGGGGATGATGGATCAGATCAGCTTAAGCACTTTGGTGTAAAGATGGATGGAGGCGGCATATGACCTCTCCACTAGGCGGTGCACCACTGGATGAGGCGATCCTCTAACATCCTCTCCTAGAGAGGATGGAACTAGTTTTATGTAAGTGGTGAAGTAATGAAACTCATCCGGTGAGCAGGGCTCCTCCCATCTGGTGTGGTACCGCTTGATCATGCGTTCTTATTCTACATATGTATGGTAGGATGGGAGTGAGAGCTAGACCCATACTCAAAGTAGGGGAGGCAAGCCACGACTAGAGCCTTACCTTAGAGTAGATGAGATGGCGCCCTCACTGGCAACATGAGAAACCATGGGCTCTACAATGAGCTGATACTATGAAGCTTATGGACTCACTTTCCTCTTGTGAGGAGACATGTCAAGGGTAGTCAATCATGATGACCGCGGTCACACGTGGTCCTACTGTAGTGAGGGGGTGCCCTCATGTAATCCTCCTCAATCCCACCAAAGTGGATAAGATGTGTATGGTCCGGTCGAGGAAGTTGGCATCCAAAGCCAAATCCATACCATGGGGAAGTGAAAATGAACTTCTAGCATCCATTTTATAAGATGAAAATTGACTATGCGATTCTAAGAATCAATAAAAATGAGTTTGTATCAGATTTATGTCTTTAAAGATCTTTTGAATTTTGAATTTGAAAATTTGAACCCACATCCAACAACTTGGAAGTGTTAAGTGGGGTTCAAATGGATTTGAGAAGATTTATTGAAATAGGAATTTTGAATATGAATCCAACTTCAACAATTTAGGTATGTTGAAATATGGATTCAAATATTTTAAGAAGGATGCTTCCATAGGTTCATGTTTGTTTGAATTTAGATTTTGATTTGAGGACCCTTTCCTTTAACAAATTTGGGTATGTTAAAGTTCAATTGATTTTGTTTGATGATATTTTGGAATTTTTTTACTTAGCAAATTTGGGTATGCTAAGTGAAGTGTTTGAAAATAGTTGTTTCTTTTTGTGAATCTTTATTTTGATTTTGGAAAATTGGAGTTCCCACTTAGTAAATTTAGGTATGCTAAGTGAAGAACCCAAGTGTGTTTTGTTTGATTTTTTGAAAATAGGATTCTTAGCAAATTTAGGTATGCTAAGAAAATCCCAAGTGTTTCATTTTGTTTTGATGTTTTGATTTTTGGAAAAGTAGGATCCTTATCAAATTTAGATATTTTAAGGAAATCCTAAGTGTTTCATTTTTGTTTTGATTTGTTTTGAAAGTGGAGACATAACTTAGCAAATTTGGTATGCTAGGGATGAAGTCCCACTTAATTTTTTGAAATAGAAATTTTACTTAGCAAATTTAGGTATGCTAAATGAAATTCCAAAAGATGTATTCAAATTTTTTTATTTGTTTTGGTTTTGAAAATGGAAACTTCTTCTTAGCAAATTTGGTATGCTAAGGAAAGAAGTTCCAAAGTTGGTGATGAAATGAAAGATGTGTTCTTCCATTTGTTAAAGTTGCATTTTATTTGGAAAGATGAGTTTTAGTAAAGTGAAACAAGATGAATTCATGATGTTAAAATACAATCATGAGATTTAAATATTTTTTATGATTTAATGCTACTTTTACATGAGGTTATGAGTTGAGTTGTTTTGAAAATTTTTTTTTTTTATAGGAGCCTAATCACATGAATTTGAAAATTTTGAGAGTATTTTAAATGGTAGAGAAATGAAAATGTTCAAAATTTTTTAAAATAAAATTTTGATTCACCTTAAATGAGAAATGGTCAAATATGTATTTACATAAAAAGTAAAATTTTAAAATGATTTTGATTTTATTTTAATGTAATAAATGATTTCTTAAAATTTTTGAAAGATAATATCTTTATTTAAATATTTTTGAAGACTATCAATTTTAGATTGAAAATCAAATGATTGATGAAAGTTATTCAAGCAAAGTGGAAGATAAGTAAGAGATGATTTGATTTTGAGCATCTATAAGTTGTTTAATTTTGAAATTGATTTAATATGTTTGAGTTGAATTTTTCATTAGAAATTTAAGACTTATGATTTAACAAAGATTGAAATGCCAAAGAGGTGAGGATTATGCTTATGGAAAAGGGAGAAGGACTTAGAATATAGATTGGCGAGAAAGTACACCTAAATCAAGGGAAAAATGTATTTTGAAAAGAGGACAAACCAGATTTTGAGTAGAATAATTTCGATTTTAAATACATGTGACAAGTCTTTATGCTTATGAAGATAACTAAGTATTATTTTTGAAAGAGACTAAGTCATTTTGAAAATTTTATTATTTTATTGGTTATGATTATAAATACATAAAATAAAGTTATTGGCTAAAATGAAGATGAGTTTCCACCATGGTGATGAAAGAACATATCAATTAAAAATTTTTTACAAGATCAATAAAAGAAAAGAAAAGAAAACTTAGTTTTATTAAGGATTTTATGATTTCTTCTTTTATTTATGTAATTTTAATTTTCTTGAAACTCCTTGTTTGAAATTTTGCATTTAAAATTAAAATGACATGTTGGTTGAATATAAAATAATGCATGTGAAATGGGTGGATGGCATAAAATAATGAGCAATTTATTGCTTCATTATTAGAACCTTTTATATTCTTTCTTTTGATGCTGTAATGGCTATAAATAGCCTTTATTAGAATGAAGGAGATCTTTGGCAATTACAAATTTTTGAGTTATTCTTGGTTTGAGAGCTTGGTGGCCAAACCTTGGCAATCCTTGGGGGCTGGTTATCCATATCTTCTTCCTTTAATACCCAGTTTCTCAATCTCATCAAAAGAAAATGCCCATCCATCAAATTTGGTATGGAAAGCAGAAGAGCAAACTTGGTCAAAAGTTTGCTTCAATAAAAGAAAACTCAAGTGTTGGATTTGTCTTCAAACTTGTGAGTTTTTCTTGACTTGTGAGGTTAATTAATTTTATTTATAGTAAGCTCCATTATATATTTTTTTTCAATTTGTGAATGTGTGCATTCCCTCAAAAGTAAAAAAAAATTAAAGAGTAATTGAGGTGGTTCATCACCTAAAAAAAGATTATGATGAAATCTAATTACTTGCTTTATTATCTTTGTTTGTTTATAGTTAATTTTAGAGTTTCTTTGATTAACTTATGATTTTCTTTAAAAATGAAAAAAAGAGGCTTGATAAATTTGAGCATTTTATTCATTTTAAAAATATATATATATAAAAATATGCACATAATAATATAAGGTGTTAAACTTGGTGATTTTGGAAGCTAAATAGAACTTTGTCAAAAGACCTAGTCAGGAGAGCTTTTAAGTGGTCTTGTATCCTCACTGGAAGTTCTTTTTAAAATTTTCTTTGATTACTTATGTACTTATTATATTTTTCATTTTTTTTTTTCTTTGGTCCCTTTTCATATATTTTTTCTTCCTTAAAAAAAAATCTCATGGCACTAAAATCTATCTCTCAAGATCAAGTTGAAAATTTGACTAGATTAGTTGATGCCTTAGATCTTAGATCCAAGACAATGAACTAAAAACTAATATAGAAGAAAGTAGAATCAAAATGCAAGAACTTAAACAACAAATGCAAACTCTTTTAGTGCATCTACAAAATAAGGAAACTCCTCCTCAATGTCACTGTGATAGGGATAGATGAAGAAGATTCATGTAAACCATAGAAAATCAACCACTTAGAGACAATCAATTCTTAAATGGTGGAAGAGAAAATTATTTTAAGAATAAGACTCTAATGATCCATCTCAAAGGTTAAGTAGAGACCCAACTTATGATGGTGTACATGATCCAAATAAATTTCTAATTGGTTAGTTCAAATGGATGACTTCTTTAATTATAAAATGGATGATTAAAGGGTTACTTTTCTAAATGAACTTGATAGGGCATGCTAAAATTTATTGGACAAATCTATAGCTAAAGCAAAGATTAGGAAGGACAAACCTCACTTGGATATGAAAGAAATGTTGAGCAAGAAATTTTATCAGGCATCATGATAAAATACATTATTATTAACTTTGAGACAAGGTAATTATCTTGGCGAATACTTGAACACTTTTGAAGATCTAGTTTCCTTTCTTGATAATGATTCTTCAATAAATTTGTTATTGGACTTAAAATTAGAAATGAAGTTGAATTTTGACCCACAATCTTTAGAGGAAGCATTTCATTATGCATTATTGGTTGAACAACAAAATAAATCCATTCTCTAAAATTAAAATCAGTATTATTTCATCCAATAGATCTTTAAGAATCTAAATGGCCCATCTTTTACTAAAACTTGATTGAAGCTAAGAACAATAAGTAATATGTTTTAAAATGTCATAAAAAGGTCATATGAAATCAATGTAAAGCTCAAATCTTATTTTTAGAAGAAGTTGAAAATCAATAGATGATAATCTAGAAGAAGTTTATGATCATTTATATGAAGAATTGGAATTAACGACCCTCATATTAATGTGATGAAATGTCTTCTAATAAAAAAATGAGGCTGAAATGGAGGAAAAGAATATTTTAGCTATGTTTGTGTAATGAAAAGAGATAGGTTAGTTAAGATGGATGCTATGAATGTCATTTACACATACCTTTTTGAGCCAATAAAATTTGAACCTCACCAGAACCATTTCATGTTGTTTAAATCTTCATTTTATCATTTTAGTTCTATTAAAATGGCTATGAGGATCAAATTTGGTGTGATGTTCTCCAGGACATTTTCTATTCTCTGATGATAAGCTTATGATATGAATGTTATTCATGGTAGGGAAAATACTTATATTTTTAAACATAATAATAAGACTATTAAACTCCACCAATAAATAGAAAAACACCTCCATAACACCACACAAAATAACTTGACTTGCAACCTAAGCCTCTAAGAAAAACCAAACTTCAATTAATTATCATAGAAAATCATTGTTAGGCTAACATCATTTCTAATCTTACTTTAAAACACCTACTCTTTCTCTTTGACAGATAGAAATAATATTTGGCACTTAAAGAATTTTCTCATTTCTTCATATTACATGAAAGAAGTCATGGTTCTGAAACTCACATACTATGTCTCTTCTTTTTCTTTCTTTTAGGATACATTTTGATGAGCTTTGCTATCCTCTAAGAACATTACAACTATTGAGTTCTTACTGGTTCTCAACTTTAATCTTCCACATTATAGGATGAACCTGAACATGTTGGTGAAGACAAGTTGAGGATTATTAGAAAGGGTTTTTCAAAGAGTCTTGCATTGTGTAGTATATTAACTAAGAAAGATGGAACATGGCAGAATGTGTGATATGAGCAATAAATAAAATTACTATCAAATATGTTTATTGATTAGATGTATGTTAGATTTTCTGAGGAGCAAATTTTTTTCAAGATTGATCAAAAGTGGATATCATCAAATTATTAGAAAGATGAGTGGAAGACATTTAAGAACATGGACTTTATGAATGGCTTGTCATGCCCTTTACTTTCAAATGCTCTAAACATTTATGAGATTAATGAATACTTCCATATATAGGTAAATTTGGTGGTGTGTTTGATGATATTATTTTTTTAGTGAAAATAAACATCTACAACACCACAAAAGTCTTTGAACTATAAACAAGAGAAATTATACATCAATTTAAAAGTGTTTATTTTATTTATGTAATCTTTTTAGGCTTTATTATATTTGGGAAAGATCATCTAAATTGAAACAATCTTAGATTTCACCCAAAAGTTTTCTTGAAGTTAAAGCTTCCATGGTTTTAAACTTTTTGAGATTTATTAAAATTTTAGTACCATTGTTGCTAATGATATACTAAAATTAGATAAATTTTTGGAATTTAATCAAAGGCCTTGAGCAAATTGTTCTTATCATGAATCCAAATTTAGATTTTCTAAATTTGAAGTGACATTGATGCTTAAGAATTGGGATAATGGAATTTTAAGTCAAGAGAATCATCTTGCATTCTTTAAAGTGAAAAGTTAAAGAAAATAAAAAATGATATTCACTTATGATAGAGAGTTTTGTTTGATTTAATCCATGGCATTAAATATTTTACATGAATTTATACTTAATTGATCACCATTAAAAATTCATTTAATGAAAATTAGTCATAGCATGCAAAATGAGTTATTTTACAAGACTACTCTTTTGTTCTAAATGAATTGAGAATAAAGTGATGCTTTATGATTAAACCTAATGATTTCCTCTTTAAATTGAGAATAATTTGATAGAATCAAGATGATTATATTACAGACTTTCACCTAATTTATCTTGATTTAATAAAGAACTTTAGGGACATTCTTGATAACAAATGGATATTTTATAAACAATTATGCATTTTGATCTTCTTGAGAATTCATAATTTTAGTGTTTGTATCATTTGGAAATAAGACCATATGTTTATTAAAAAAGATTTTTATTTTCATTAAAATGAGATGTTCAAAAAATTCTCATGAATTTAAAATTAAAACTATCAAACAAATGACAATACACTACTTTTTTATAGGCCTTGAAGATATCAATGGATTTTATTCCAGGATTTTTAAATCGAGGACATGATGTGATTTTTTGTTGTAGTGGATGTTAATGGCTCATTTCACCTTGTTAAACATGCTTCTTATATAAAATTATTTTTAAGGAAATAGTGCGACTCATGGTCTATTTAATTGAGAGATGTTAAGTTTGTCTCATATTTTTGGAAAACATTATGAAATTAGTACCAAATTAAAATTCTCTTCTTCACACCTTTGATGGAAAGGAAGTGTTAAAATGATTAATTTGCTTAGATGTGGTAGTAAGTTTGAATTGGGATTTACATTTACCAACAAATTTGCCTATAATAGAATATCTAGAACTACAAAAAAATCATCATTTGAGATGGATGGCAAAACCCAAACAAGATAGATGTAAAAAACTATCATCTATTATTTTATGATTCTCATTTGCTAAAGATTTTCAAAATCCATGAAGAGATATGAAAGCAAATTACTATAAGTAATGATAATTATGCTTCAAGGCAAATGTAATGGTTGATGAAAGAATATAAGAAGGTGATTATGTATTGATTCATGAGTGTTATCCTACTAAAATGAAATTACATGCGAGCTTGTGTTATTTCAAATTCTCAAGAAAATTGGAACTAATGCTTATCACCTTGATTTGAATATGTTCATTCATCTTGTTATTATGATATTATGAAGAATTGAAAACCTCCACTTGTTGGTCAACTCTTTGAGATATAGCAGTGAGATCTTCCTTTGAAGTTGACTATATTATCACCAAGAGCACCCATTAATCCACTTAACATCATTTTCATTGTTGGAAGAATAAAAACCTAAGACACATGGTTGATTAGTGATTTGGAGACTTTATTTTGAGAACTTAGATTTCAATCTGAGGGAGTTCAATTTGAGTTGATGTAGAACTCATGAGGATCAACAAATTAGAGTAAGGATTTACAAGATCTCAAGCTAAAGCCATTCAAGAAGAAGACTTAGCCTTATTTTCTAAATTATTTTATGATTTCTTCTTTTTATTTATGTAATTTTAATTTTTCTTCTAAAACTCCATGTTTATTTGCATTTAAAATTCAAAAATGACATGTGAGAGTAGTTGAATTCACATAAAAATAATAGCATGTGAAATGGGTGGATGGCATAAAATAATGAGGCAATTTGTTGCTTCACATTAATACACCCCTTTCCATGTTTTGAATTCTCTTTGAAGATGCTTGTAATGTATAAATAGCTATTAGAATGAAGAGATCTTTTGGCAATTACAAATTTTGAGTTATTCTTGTGGTTTGAAAGCTTGGTGGCCAAAGAGCAATTTGGTGGGAGCGAGTTATCCAACATATCTTCTTTTCACCTCCAATAGTTATATCTCATCTAAAGAAAGAATGAATATCAATGGCTCTCAAAGGTCAAGCCAAGTTTCTCGGCAAGGTGGAAGCCCTCAATCAAGAGTGAAATAAGATGATTGTGCATGATATTGTAAAGAAATACTCATTATAAGTGGTTTATCATCTTGATTTTAAACCTAAGCTTTAGGTGAGGTTATGAGTTCTTTATTTTTAATTTGAGTTGTTAAGTTGGGTAAAAGATTTATTTTTCCCTAAAGAGCTTAATCCACATCCAGACCATACATAAAGCAAGAAAGAAACTAGGAAAAGTATGCCACTTAATACAAAAGCTAAATAAATCATCAATCAATTTATAAAGCTAATCACAAAAAGAATAAAAGGCCATTATGGTTGAGCACCATTGCACAAATCAGAAAATATCAAATGTGGGTACTCCCTATACAAGATTACAAATAAATTAAATTACAATTAAGCAAGGAATTCATTATGGGGTCTTCAAGCTTTATTTCTTCTTTCTATTTTCTTCTTCTCTTCTTTTTTTTATTATTTCTTCTTTGGTTCCTTCTTTTTGGATGGTTGGAAGGTAGATGCTCCAAGGCTTCACATGGTGCATAAGATAGAATCTTATGACCAATGCTTATACTAATACACATAACAATCATTCTAAAATCCTAATTTGCACAAATTTATATGAAAAGGAAAAGAATGGAAATCTAGCTAACACCTACAAAATAAAGGTTAGCTAAAACAAACTACACAAATCCCAAGCATGTATATTGAACTTATCACCCCACATGGGTGACTAAGTCCACGCCTTTATCATTATGCTTAGGGTATAAAGCACCTACAAGAAAAACATTTATATTTTTATTTATGATAGCACCCAAAGCACAATCCCTTAGAAAAGAATAGTTGGACTAAGAGCATCCTACCATTCATTATGAGCATACACTCATCTAAAACATATATCACAAAATAAAATAAACATCAAACCATGCAGGCTAACCTAAAGCTAGAATGTGGTAGGCTAATGTGTGTGCTTTGAAAAATTGTGTGGTATGCTTATGACATTAGGTTAGAATTTTCTAAGTGTGAAAACATGTTCAACTTAGAGGTGTTCATTTAAGTTGTTTAATTATTTTGGGTTGATTTTATTTCATATTTTGATTTGGTTCAAGTGGATCTACAATTAATTACTAAGTTATGAAGAGAGAGAAGAGAACTTCTCTTTCCTAAGTAATCTCTAAAATAGGTTCACATTTTAGTTTTATTTAATGAATATTTTGATTAAGTATTTTAATTAATCCTATGTTTAGATGAACTCTAAACAAACCTATTCAAAAAGAAAGGCATTTTAAGATTAAATAAAATGAATCAAATTCACATAACACACATTACTTCATTTCTTTCCCAACATGTATAACATGCCTATGAATGGACCCTAAGCATATCTATACATATAAATGAGAATATTTAACATACTTTATAATGCATGCTAAGTAATCCATTTAACGAAATTTAGAAGTTGAATATGCATGATTTTTCTCAGGTAGAAAAGGGTTTCTTTATCCAACTTTTCACATACACACATGAAAGTAAGAAAAGGCATAAGTGAGTACATCATTGTTAACCAGTGGGTACAAGACCTACTTGGCTCTTAAACTCTTTGAGGGTTTACCACTTTATTTTCATAAATGTGTATAAAAGAAATGAATGAAAGAGAAAGAATACAAAAGTTGTATTAATTGATTCATTTTATTTATATAATTTATATGTAGCATAGGTAACCCTTCTTAAGTGATGGAATGAATGAATGGGATATATAAATTAGGTAAGTGTTAGGTTCGTTTCAAATGAACCATACATCTCACCAAATTCTTATTCAAAACTATACTAATATAAGAGAGAAAAGCACATCCATATATTCTTCACATGCAAGCTTATAATTAAAATATAAGTACTACACTTTTAGATTTGATAATTGATTTATATGTTTTGAAAATAATTTAGATTTAGTAGTGATAATAGCCATATCATATTTCACTTTAAACACATGCAAATTTGACATAAAGTAAAAAATTTCATTTTTAAATTTGAATTTGAAAAATATGAATGCATGAAACCACATGACATAGAAATTTAACATGTTGGGAAAGGAATCAAAGCAATGAAAGCATGTAAACACATTTATTTTACTTAAATTCTAAAGACATTCTTATAGAATATGAAAGTTTAAAATAAATCAAAGTGTATTCAATGTGATTTTTATTTAGTTTTAAGTTTAATTTAATTTTGAAAAGGTGAGATGAGTTTGCTATTCCTAACCCATTCTCACATGTGTTTGATATTTTTTTTAATTTTTAGATGATTAGATTCATTTTTATGTATTAATTAAGTTAAGGTATGAATAAGGCAAATTAATTAACCCTTACCTACACCACCTTAGCATAGTTAACCAAATAATTATGAACCAATGAAATGACATAAAAACTCACAAGGAATTTAAACTTGCAATGCACCTAATAAGAAAAATGCCTAGTGCAATTTGGCTCATGATTAATGGTAAATTAAGCTAAGGGGTTTATCTTAAGTAATTTCAAAACACCCCTTCATACATATGAATTGGGTTTTGATTTTCTTAATTGAACTTAGGCTATTAAACACCTAAGAATCTACCCAAAGTGGATTAATTAAATTATGGAAGTTTTTTTTTATAATTTTTAGAAATTAAATAAGGGGATAATTAAATGGGTCAATCATTAATTAAGAGAAGATTAAGGAAATAAAAGGGGATTTAGGGACTAGCTTAGGGAAAATGCCCCAAAATTATTCCCTAAACCTCCTATCTAATGGATCAAACTTTAATCAACCCTAATAATGGATTAAAACCACTAATTATATCTTAATTATCCTTAATTACATAAGGAGGGTAATTAGGAAACATATTTGCAGTTCTCCCAATTAAGCCTTCAATAAATCCCAAGAAAATTAGAGGAGGGAGAAGTCATCCCTAAAATATACCCAAGAAGTTTAGGATTAATCAGAGGTTTAATTAAGGTAATTAAAAAAAAATAAAATTTCCAATACAACTCAAAATCAAAGAAAAGCATAATTGAAAACCCATTGAAATTATTTTAAAAATATTTTAGGTTGAATTTTCTTTCCATAGAAATTTATTTGATATTTTTATGAAGTTTATTAAAGGTGATATCATTTTCAGAAGATCAGGATATTAAATATAAATAATTAAGAATGCTAACTAATCCCCTAGCTCACAGCGTGATGCATGGTGGCGGTGGTTAGTGCACTTTACACGTGTCACACCATGAGCCGCTTACTTAAACATCACATCTAAAAGGAGGCATGACGGTGGGACACACTTCGATCTTTGCGATCAAAATATCGAGGATCTCCCATAATTTTAAAAGGGATAAATGAATTTCTAAACATGGGAATAATCTCAGTTGTCCATCCAAAATGCACGGATGGACGACCAAGATCTCTCCAGTTCTTCCCCTAGGTTAAATAGAGATGTCCATGATCTAGGGGAAGATTTGAGCTCTATTGAGCTTGGATTGAAACAAAACTTAACCCACACCATCTAAAGCTAATAAGGAACACATCCAATGGTGAATTTGCTTGACTTGAATTTTCCTTTCACAAAAGACCAACACCTCCCATGCCAGGTGGTCAAAAAATTTCATACCTCACCAGAGGTGATCACCGACACTTGAGAATGATGAGGTAGCTTCATCTAGTAGAGATGAAGCCCTATTGAAATTCTTAGGCCATGGGGTTGGGTGGATTGCTCTATGGATCAACACCACTTGATGTTCCTTGCAGCTTTAATCCAATTGCTTCTCTTGCAGGAACTCAAATGCTTGAGTGTGCTCATTGGTCCTTGAGAAGTGTGCAAAAGTAATTGGGTGGTTTTAGTGTGGAGAAAGTTGAAGTTCAAGTGAACTCCCCTATTTTCATGGAGAAAATGGAGAAATGTCAAATTTAAATCCCTCTTAGAATGCTTAGGAAGACTCTCTGATCTTTCCTAACACTCTTTAGGGCTTGATCAAATTGAGGAATGATGGTTTTGAATTGAATTAGGGGGAGTATATCTCCTCTTTGAAGGATCGGACAACCACAAGCTTCTTTGCCATTTTGATCCAATTGACCATAATGGGAAGGTTGTTTGATCTGGTTTGAGTTGGCACATGGTCAGTTTGAGGCCTTGAGTGGATTGCCAACCTCCCATGTGCTTGAATTTGAGTGGAAGAAGGATTTGGAATGAGCCAATTTGAACCAATGGGTGGGTTTGGCCTTGGGTCCATTTGGGCTGACCCAAACCCATTAGGTTGGGTGCACCACTCTTCATTGGATCCCCTTGAGCTATTAGGAAATCATCAAGTTGATATGAAGAGCGTATGACCAAATTACCCATGGATTAGACTAAAATTTATTATATGTCTTAGGGGTAGAATGGTCATTTTATTAATTTTTTAATTTTGATATGTTGGGTATGTGGAGAAACTAGGTTTGACCAAGTTTCATGAGATTTGGAATTCATTTGATAAGGTTTGGCTCATGATGATTCATTTAGGTAAAAATGGGTCAAGTTGGGTCAAGTTGACCAATTGGTCAATTTGGGTCAAACCAAGGGTTGGGTCAGGTTCATATGACCATTTGAAATATTTTGGTGGCTTTGGTTTGATTCAATTTGGTTTAGTTTTGAATTTGGCTCATATGACTTCATTTAGGTAAAATGGGTCAAGTTGACCTATTTGACCCATTTGACCTATTTGGGCTAGGTCATGGGTAAGTTTAGGTTTGGTTAGTCATATGGAGTGGGTTGGTATCTTTGTTTCTAATCAATTTTGGTTAAGTTCAAATTTGGCTCAACATGACCCCTTTAGGTCTAGTTGGGTCAATTGCTGGGTTAGGTCTAGTTGGTGAGGCTTTGGTCAAGTTCAACAAGTGATTTGGAATGAACTTGACCCATTAGTTTGAATCAATTTGTCTTATATCAAGTTTTGACATATTTTGACTTTTTAGGTCAAGTTGGGTCAACTTGGGTTAGGTTAAGCTGAAATGTTGGCTTGATCAAGTTTGAACAAAGGTCATGAGTGAACTTAGATCAGTGATTTCAATCGATTTGGCCTATGATGGAATTTGGCTATGTTAAGTTTCATTTTAGGCTAAGTGTTGACTTTACCCTT
This sequence comes from Cymbidium sinense, assembly GCA_021442155.1. Lineage (NCBI taxonomy): Eukaryota > Viridiplantae > Streptophyta > Magnoliopsida > Asparagales > Orchidaceae > Cymbidium > Cymbidium sinense. The sequence goes on from CM038216.1 coordinate 148,678,354, forward strand.
AGGTTTTGGTTGACCAATTTGATTGATTGATCATCCCATGATGATTATTGATCATGATGAGAGGCATAGATGAGTTTGGTTCAATCCAATTTGGTAAGATTAGAATTTGGCTCATAAGGGTACTTTAGATCACTTTGGGTCAAGTGAGCCTAAGTGGGTCAAATGGCTTGGTCAAAGCTTGATTTGAGCTTGATTGATCTTGTATATGGACTTGTGATTAAAATATAAATCCATTTACAAGTGGTTTGAAGTCAACTGGGTTTTGATTCAGTTAATAATTTCATATTCAAAGGGTGAACATGAAAGGATTTAGTGTTTGATTTTGGAATTGGGTTTTGGTTTAGTGATTGGGGTTTGGATTTATATTTGAATTCATGATTGTAGGGTTGATTGAATCATGAGAGAAAATCAAGAGTTTGGGTTGATTTGAAATTGATTTGGCTAAGTTCAAGATTTTGACTTGAAAAGCTTAGATTGGATTTTGAATGGATTTGAGTTTGATTTTGAAATTGGTTTTGATTGTTTGAATTTATATTTTATTTATATATGTGAATATAAATGAGAATATAAATGAGTTATGAGAAAATCCTATGGGTTTGAATTAGTTTGATCATGATTTAGGCTAAGTCCATTAATAGAAAATTAAGGACTTAGGAAAATTTTAGATTTGGAATTTAACCTGAGGATTTGATTTGATTGATTTATATTTATATTTCATTTATATATGTGAATAAAAATGAGCAAATAAATGAGTTTTGAGAAAATCCCATGATTTGGAATTGGTTTGATCATGATTTAGGCTAAGTCATTAAGAGGAAGATTAAGGATTTAGGAAGATTCATGAATTGATTTTGAATTTTGAGTTTAGTTTGATTCGTTGAATTTATATTTTATTTATATATGAGAATATAAAGAATATAAATAAATTATGAGAAAATATCAAAATTTGATTTGGTTTTGATCATGATTTTGGCTAAGTCCTTAAGGGAAGATTATGGACTTAGAAAGATTTGGACTTAGGAATTTCATGGATTTTGATCATGGGTTTCAAATATAGATTTCAATCATGGATTTCAATCATATGGAGTTGATTTGAATTTGGAGAAAATCAAATGAGATTGATTTAGAGTTTGACTTGAAGGAAGGAAAGTGAGGAATATTTTAAGCTAAGGGTAGAGAAATTTTCCTAACACCCCTAAGGCATTACCTATTCCTATAGCTAACTCTTGTAAGTCTTCTAGGGCTAGGTTGAGTGTCCACCTAATCAATAGATGTGTCTTAAGATTAAGAAACTCTTAAAGCCTAAGAGGAGTCCTATGTCTAAGATGGAGGGGTTGAGAGTTCATTCTAAAAATGAGGTCAACAAAGGGCGCCCAATAGGTGTGGTGTGACTGATAGGGAACACCACACATATTGGTGTTGACCAAAATGATCAACAACACCGAGAGATCACAAGCACTAACAAAAACAATCTATCCTTAACCCAAGGAAAAGAAAGAATCCAAAGCTTAGTGCAATGCGGCTCTACTTATGTCCAAGACATAAGAGAGGAAGAATCCACTAAGGGATAGAATGTAAACCTCTCACTAGGGAAGCAGGTATAAGTCATCCACAAGGGGATGAAATGTTTAATTTGATTTGAATCTCACTGAGGAGAAATTGATTTGATTTATTCCATTGGGGAAGTGGTTGAATTTGTTTCAATTTATTAGGTTTGAATTTTGAGACGAACCTTGTTGGTTTGTGATAGGTTGCACTGAGTAGGAGCCATGGAGGCTAAGACCTAACTCAGATTTACCAATCCAAAGGGGTAGTCTACTAAGCACATAGTAGGACTAGCCAACCAAAGGGATGCCTTTCAGTATGCAGTAGCTGTACTTAGAAGAAAATATAGCAGACTTACATCCTCCAAAGTAGGGACCAATTGCTGGGGTAATCTATTGGTAAGATAATAGATTGAACCCAACCTAGGGCTGACTAATGAGTGAATATCGCTGGGGGGCTTAGATAAGCTCAAAGATAGTCAAGATTAATTTTATTTTTGGATTTGTTTATTTTAATTATGATGAATCCCATAGGTTTGCGATGAACTACACTGAGTAGGGGCCATGGAGGCCTAGGCCTAACTCAAATTTACCATTTCAAAGGGAGTAGCCTACTAACCACGAGGTAGGACTATCTAACCAAAGGGGTGCCTTTTGGTTTGCAATGGTTAAGTCTAAAGAAAAAACCATGAGGACTTACATCTTCCATAACAAGGAACCATTGAGGTGATTGGTTGCTTTGGGCAACAAACAAATCGACCTAGGATTATTGGTGAATACGGGACTTAGATCAGCTCCAGATAGTCAAAGATTAATTTCACTTTTTAGATTTATTTATTTTTATGGATTCCATTGGTTTGTGAGGGATCACACTAAGAAGGAGCTTATATAAGGTTAGACCTAGCTCAGATTTATTTAACCAAAGGGAGTAGCTTCCCGACTGATGGGAGAGCTATCCGACCAAAGGAGTGCCTTTCAGTTTGCAATGATCAATTGAAGGGAAGAAAGCTCGGTGACTCACATCTTCCACTAGAAAAGATCACTGGGTGATCAGTTGCTTTGGGCAACAAATCGAACTCGACCTAGGGCTTCCCATCAGTTTGCGACAATCATGCTAGAAAGAATGTGTTATAGTCTCACATCTTTCAAAATGGAATGATTGCCGGGGTAACCTGCTTGTGGAAAAATAGATTGAACCCGACTTAAGGGCGACTACGTGAATATCAACCCATGGATTTATCTCAACTTAGGTAGTCAGGAAATTCTTATAGGGAGTTTTGCTGACATTGCCCTAAAGATAGGATGTCTATATGGGAAAAGAGGCCCATTAGGGGGATTGAATTCCTAATTCACAAGCAAAAATTTTATTTGTTTTAATTTGTTTTAGTTTATTTTAGTGGACCCAGTTAGTTTATGAGGGATCAAACTGAGAAGGAGCTTATATCAGCCTATACCTATCTCAAATTTACTGAACCAAGGGAGAATCCCCGCATCCGGTGAACAAATTCTTCAATCACAGGGGTGGCTACTAGGAAAGGGGGACTACCCAATCGAAAATTAACCCAGGTAGTGTCTAAATGGGATCGCAAAGGACTTGATCCAAATAGAGTGCCCACAGGGGATGGGGTTGCTAAGGGCTTAATACAACACCCTAGAGAAAATGACATAGTTAGTCATATATCTAATAGGTATTTGGTGTCCAACTCAAGGAGAAAGCGCAGGAACTCATTCTGATAAGAGTGGTGTAACCACCGGGCGAGTTGCTGTCAGCATAGCGAACATCAACCAACCTAAGGTGCACATTAATTTGCAACAATCAACTTGGGAAGAAAGCTCAGGGACTCACATCCTCCTATAGTAGAACTGATCGCTAGGATAGTCTGTCTTCAGCTCGATAAGTGCTATCTGACCTAGGGCGACTACTTATTGAATGCCATTGGGGACTTTGGATCAACTCAAAAGTAGTCAAGAGGGAAGAAGCCTCTGGGGTACTTATCCTAAGCCTCAAATATACTCAACCTAGTTAAAAATGATGGATAGTTTAAGACGATATCACAGAGGCTCACATCTTCTTAAAGAAGTCAACATGAGGTAGCTTACTAGCTGGGTAGTGAAGACTACCATACTAACAGTTTTAAGTGAGTACATCATCATTATTTTTTGCACTAGGGGCATAAGGTACAAGGCCTACTTAGGGTTACTTAAAGCCTCACATCCCTGGGTGTCCAGACTAATATACCAATTTTCTTAGATACATGCAGATGTATAAGCAACTATAAGGATAGGAAAACCGATGCAAAAGTTATATTTGATTTATGATTCTTATTCATTGGCCACATCATACATACATATGTATAAGAGTTTTAAGTGAGTACGACACCATTATTTTTTTTACTTAGAGAAGACCTACTTAGGGATACTTAAAGCCTCGCAAGGTGTCGACACCACTTTTCTTAGATACATATGAATGTATAAAAGAACCGTAAGAATTAGTAGTCATACAAGGTGCACTGGCTCTCTTCAAGTTCTTGAAGCAAGGGGAGATCCAATTCAATCAAAATTGAGCTCAAGCTAAGGAGGAGGTGACCCATAGGAAGATCCACTCAACCTCAAGTGCTCAAAACTTCAGCAAGGCTTCATCTCAACCAGATGAAGCTTCTCCAAGGGAGCAGGTGATCACCTCAGGAGGTATGGGATTTTGACCATTAAACTCAATGTGGTGTGGAGCTTTGTGAAAGAAATTTTCACCCCATGGATTTTTGACCATTGGATTTGTTACTCTTTAGCTTTAGATGGTGTGGGTTGAGTTTGATTTGAATCCATGCTAGATCGAGCTTGGATCTTCCCCTTGATCATGGATGGTCTTTATTGATCAAGGGAAGAACTTGGGAGATCTCAACCATCCATCATCATTTTATGGATGGTGAGATAATTCTATTTAGAATATCCATTATTTTATTTTAAAATGGAGATCGGTCCAATCTTTGATCGATGGCGAGAGATCAAACCGCACATGCCACCATTTGGGATTTGATATTTTAAGTAACCCCTCATGGCGCGTGTGCATGTACATGCGTGTGCATTTGTGAACCGAGGATTAGTTAAATGCTTTAATTAATTTCTATTAATTCAAGGATATTCCAAAATTCATAACTCCCTCTAGAAAATTTAGAAAATTATGAAATAAAATCATATGGATAGATAATTCATCCTAGAATATTTTAATATTAACTTCAATGGGTTTTGAATTTTATTTTATCTAAATTTGGGTTTTATTGGAAAGTTTATTTTGTTAATTACTTTTTAATTAAGCCTCTGATTAATCATAAATTTCTTGGGTATGTTTAGGGGATGACTTCTGCCTCCCATAATTTTCTTGGGATTTATTGAAAGCTTACTTAGAAGAATTGCATATGGATTTCTTAATTACCCTCCTTATGTAATTAAGGATAATTAAGGTGTAATTAGTGATTTTAATCTATGATTAGGTTGATTAAGGTCAGATCCATAAGTAGGAGGTTTATGGAATATTTTGGGGATATTTCCCTAAGCTATTCCCTAAACCCCCCCCTCTCTCTCCTTAATCTCCTCTTAATTAAGGGTTAATTCATTAATTATCCCTTAATTAATTTAAAATTCTAAAAATTCTAGAACTTAATAAATCTACTTTGGATAGATTTTTAGGTGTTTAATAGCCTAAGTTCAAATTAAGAAAATAAAAACCCAATTCATAAGTATGAAAGGTTGTTTTGAAATTACTTAAGCTAAACCCCTTAGTTTAATTAACTTTTAATTGTGAGCCAAATTGCATTAGGCCTCTTTCTTATATTCCAAATTTAAATTTTAAAAATGAAATTATTTACTTTATGTCAAATTGGCATGTGTTGGCTAAAGTAGGAATATGAGTGGCTATTATCACTACTAAATCCAAATTATTTTCAAAATCTATAAATCAGATACTATATCTAAAAGTATGCTACTTATATTTTAATTATGAGTTTGCATGTGATAGATTATAAAGGCATGATTAGCATATGTTTCCATTCTCTTTTATGTTGGCATAGTTTTGAATAGGATTGGTAAGATGTAGGCTCATTTGAAAGAACCTAACACTTAATTTCCTACCCTATTCATCCATATGCTATCATAAGAGCTTATTACATGCATACATAAATTGCATAAAATAAAATGAATCCATTAAACAACTTTTGCATTCTCCTTTTCTATTTCATTTCTTTAATACATATGTTTGTATTTAAGAAAAGTGGTATAATACAATGTGCTTCACTATTCACTTTAAGTAATAAGCGGGTCTTGTATTGCCTCATTAATAATGGCATACTTATGCCTTTCTTACTTTCATGTGTATGTAGTGGATAGGAAACCCTTTACTTAAAAAAATCATGCATATTCAACTTCTAAATCTCCTAAATGGATTACCTAGCATGCATCATAAAGTGTGTTAAATATTCTCTTTTGTATGTATAGATATGCTTAGGGTCCATCCATATGCATATTATATATGTTGGAAAAGAAATGAAGTAATGTGTGTTATGTAAATTTTGATTCATTTTATTTAATCTTAAAGTGCCTTTATTTTTGAATAGGTTTGTTTAGAGTTCATCTAAACTTAGGATTAATTAAAAGATTTAATCAAAACATTCACCAAAACAAAACTAAAATGTGAATCTACTTTAGAAATTACTTAGGTTAGGGAAGGAAAGAGAAGTCCTCTTCTCTTTCCCTCTCTTCATAACTTAGTAACTAATTGTAGGATCCACTTAAACTAATTAAAAATATGAAATAAAATCAACCCAAAATAATTAAACAACTTAAATGAAAACCTCCTCTATTTTGAACATGTTCTTCACACTTAGAAAATTTGAACCTAAAGCCGCAGCTAAGCATACCACACAAGCCTTCAAAGCACACACATTAGCCTAAGTCACCACTTCTAGCTTTAGGTTGGGTCGGTGCATGGTTTGATTTTTTTTTTTGTGATATATTTTTTAGACTGGATGTTAAAGTGTATGCTCATAGAATGAATGGTAGGATGCTCTTAGTCTAATTATTCTTTTTTGTAAGGGATTGTGCTTAAGGGGAACTATCATAAATAAAATATAAATGCTTTGCTTGTGTGCTTTATACCCTAAGCATAATCCATAGGTGTGAACTTAGTCACCCATGTGTGGGTGATAAGTCCAATATACATGCTTGGGATTTATGTGTGTTTTAACTAACCTTAGGTTAGAGATTTTCCATTCTTTTCCTTTTCATGTAAATTTGTGCAATTAGGATTTTGGAATAGTTATTATGGGGATAGAATGAACATTGGTCATAAGATCCTATCTTATGTACCATGTGAAGCCTTTGAACATCTACCTTCCAACCATCCAAAAGAAGTAACCAAAAGAATAAAGAAGAAAAGAAAAGAAGAAAGAAGAAGAAATAAAGCTTGAAGATCCCCATAACAATGAATTCCTTGCTTAATTGTAATTTAATTCATTTGTAATCCGGGTTGTATAAGGGTAGAGCTCGGCTACCCAATTTTATATTTTTGAGTTTGTGCAATGGTGCCCGACCATAACGACATTTATTCTTTTTGCGATTAGCTTTATAAATTGGTTGATGATTTGTTTAGCTTTTGCATTAAGTGGCATGCTTTTCCTAGTTTCTTTCTTGCTTTATGTATGTCCTAGATGTGAATTAGGCTCTTTAGGAAAAAATAAATCTTTTACCCAACTTAACAACCCAAATAAAATTTAAATAACTCATAACCTTACCTAAAGCTTAGGTTTAAAATCAAGATAAAAGAATTAACAACCCCTTAGCTGGATGAGCATTTCTTTTATAATATCATGCAAAAATGCATCTTATTTCACTCTTGATTGGATGGCTTCTACCTTTGCCAGATAAATTTAGATTGACCTTTGAGAGCCATGGTGGAAACTCACCTCCTCCCTTCTCATTTTTTTTGTCGAATAACTATATTTCTCATGCCTTAATCATATGAATCCTATTAGCGTGAATCAAAATAATTATCTAAAATAAAAATAAAATGAAATTTGAATTGCATTAGATTTAGGTCATTTGAAGCATGTACCTTTACATGATCTAGTCTCTTTAGGGAGTGAGTTTAAGGACTTAGTCTCTTTCTAAATAAATAATAGCCTAGCTATCTTGCATAAGCATAAATGCTTGCCTACATGTATTTGAAATTATAGGATAAGTTAGTTGGCGGCCACCCCCATGTGGTTGTAAGTCTAAGCTATCGGGTGATTTTTCCTCTCTTATGGAGGTAAACCAATTACCCATTTTCGCTTTAGATTTAGGTTTTGCTTCCATCCCTCACTAAAGCTCCCTAGATTTAGGTTCTGAGGCTGTTTCTCCCCTTTGTGGGTCATAAGCTTAATTTCTCATCTCTTAGGCATTTCCTTAATCTTGTGTTAAGGAATATAAGTCCTAAATTTCTAATAAAAAATGCATCTCAAATAAACTAAATCAATTTCAAAAATTTAATGCTCAACTATAGGATAGTCTGAGATGGTCGCTAAGTTTCCTAGCATCGTGGACATCTCCTACTTATCTCCCATTTTGGCTTCGATAATAACTCCCTCTTGATCAATCCCATTTGATCTTCAAAATAAAACCAATTGATTGATAGTCCTTTTTTATTGAAATCTTCAAAGATAATGATTATTTACCTTAATCGAGTGTTTTCCTAAGGAATCCCCATTCCTTAAGATGTAATTAACTATGGGGCTTGCCCCTATAGGGAACTTAATGAACCCAGTTTAAAATAAACACTGCTTTACTTTTTCATGTAAAGTAGGGAAAGAATGTACATATGCCATCATCTTTAGGAGTCCTTGAGGTGATTAGTCCATTAAAGGGTAGTGACTTCTATCTTTCGAGATAGTACACTATTTCCTTGATGATGTACGATCACTTAAATAAGTACATATGGATCTGGTGTATTAAAAGATGAATTTCTATAGTGCTTGTGTTTCTTTCTCCCAAGATTTGAAAGGCTGACTCAATTCTATAAATTTTCACCAGATTTTTCTGGCAACTCAACTAGGGATGGTTCCTCTCTCCATCTTAGGTAAATGATCATTGTATTTGAGTATCGATAGTGGGTTTGAACTTTCATATGAATCTAAGACTATCCTTCTTTTTGTTGGCACTTTGCTCATTTCATTCTTGAGTTGAGTTAGCCAACATATTTAGGTTTTAGGACCGCATTCCTTGTTGGTCTTAAAACCCCCTTTGGATTCTCCAATGGGTAAAATGAAAAGATTAAATAAAAAAGAAAACATTTTAAAGACTTCCTCCTTATCATTTTTGATAAGGAAATGTTCATCCTAAAATAATAAAGATGAAATTAATCTTCCATAAAGACTTTGCTTTTCAAAAGCACCTTTTCAAAAATGCACTTAATAAAATATTTTCCACAAAATTTTATCACCCTCATTTAATAATTCTTATAATTATTACATGTAGGGATTTTCAAAAATAAAACTAAAAAGAACATTTTCCAGAAGCACAAATGAACATCTTCTTTCAATTCACTTTGATGAAGATTTCAATTTCAAAATAAAATGAATAATCATCTTTTCCAAAAATCACAATCATAATCATAAAGTTTTTAAAAAGCACACATGAATCTTTCTATTCAATACAATCACACTTATTGAATGGAAGATTCATTTCTAAACACAATTAAAGTTTTCAAAAAGCACACATGAATTTTTCTATTCAATACACTCAACCTATTGAATGGAAGCTTTATTTGTAAACAAAAATAAACTTTTCAAAAAAGCACACATGAACATCTTCATTTAACATACTCAAATCTATTAAATGAAGATTTCATTCCCAACTAAAATAAATATCATTTAGGAAATCTCAATTGAACATATCTCACATATGTTTTAAATTGGAATTCCTCTCTTTCAAAAAGCAACAATCGCACACAAAACAAAAAAAATATCATATTTCAAAAGTAAGATTTATCTCCATTCTACATACCTAAATTTGTTGAATGGAAGTCCCCTTTTCAAAAAAATAACATTTCAACAATCACATTTCAAAATTTTTAAAACATATTTGGAACTTCATTTAGCATAATCAAATTTTCTAAGTGAAGTTTCCAAACCCAAAATTAAAATCAACAATCATATTTCAAAATTTTCAAACACATTTGGAACTTCATTTAACATACCCAAATTTATTAAGTGGAGTCTCCAAATCCAAAATCTAAAAATTTTTAAACACCATTTGAAACTTCATTTAACATACCCAAATTTGTTAAGTGAAATCTCCAAATCCAAAATCCAAAAATTTTCAAAATATATTTGGAACTACATTTAACATACCCAAATTTATTAAGTAAAGTCTCCGAATCCAAAATCTAAAAATTTTTAAACACCATTTGGAACTTCATTTAACATATCCAAGTTTGTTAAATGAAATCGCCAAATACAAAATCCAAAAATTTACAAAATACATTTGGAACTTCATTTAACAAATCCAAATTTGTTAAATGAAGTCTCCAAATCCAAAATCTAAAAAATTTTCAAAACCATTTGGAATTTTATTTAACATACCCAAATTTGTTAAGTAAAGTCTCCAAATTCAAAATCCAACAAAACTTTTCAAACATACATTTGGAGCTTCATTTAGCATAATCAAATTTGCTAAGTGAAGTTTGCAAACCCAAAATTAAAAATCAACAATCATATTTCAAAATTTTCAAACACTTTTTGGAATTTTATTTAACATACCCAAATTTGTTAAGTGAAGTCTCAAAATTCAAAATCCAAAAATTTTCTAAACATATTTGGAACCTCACTTAACATACCCAAATTTGTTAAGAGGAGTTTCCAAATCCCAAAATCAAAATTTCAAACACCATTTGGAACCTCACCTAGCATACTCAAATTTGCTAGTGAAATTTCCAAAGTCAAAATCAAAATTTTCGAACACCTTTTGGAACTTCTTCCCTTAGCATACTAATTTTGCTAAGGAGAAGTTTTCATTTTTCAAAACCAAAACAAATCAAAAATTTTGAACACACAATTTGGAATTTCATTTAGCATACCCAAATTTGCTAAATGAAATCTCCATTTCACAAAACCAAGTGGGACTTCCTCTTTAGCATACCAAATTTACTAAAGTAAGGTCTCCACTTTCAAAACACATCAAAAATAAACACCTTAGGATTCCTTTAGCATACTAAATTAGCTAAGGATCCTACCCTTTTCAAAAATTAAAACATTCCAAATAAATGAAACACTTAGGATTTTCTTAGCATACGTAAATTTGCTAAGAATCCAATTTCCAAAAATCAAACAAAACACACTTAGATTCTTCACTAAGCATACCTAAATTTGCTAAGTAAGAATTCTAAATTTTCCAAAATCAAAACAAAATTCATAAAAAAAGAAACAATCACTTTCTCAAATACTTCACTTAGCATACCTAAATTTGCTAAGTAAGTGAAATTCCAAAATAATCAAACAAAAAAATCATTTGACCCTTACTTTAACATACCCAAATTTGTTAAAGGAAAGGGTCCTCAAAATCAAAAATTCAAATTCAAAAACAAAAATGAACCTATGGAAGCATCCTCATCAAAAAAGTTGAATCCATATTTTAACATACCTAAATTTATTGAAGTTTGGATTCATATTCAAATTCCTCTTTTAATCAATTTTATCAAATATATTTGAACTCCACTTAACACTTCCAAGTTGTTAGATGTGGGTTCAAATTTTCAAATTCAAAATTCAAAAATCTATAGAGGCAGAAATCTGATACAAGTTTATTTCTCATTGTAGATTCTTTATACTCAAGCAGCAGTGATTATTACGTTTGGAAATGGTCATTCTCAAAATTTGTCTTCACCTTCCCCCCACGGTATGGATCTAGCTTTAGATCAGCGACTTCCCTGCGACCATACCCACTGATTCACTTTGAGGATTTGAGGGAGCTAGATCACTTGTGGGCATTCCCCTCACCACTGAAACCAAGGTGACCAAAAGCCGATCCAAGATAGCTTACCCTCGATTCGATGTCTCCTCATTGAAGAGGAAAGGCGTGGCGCCACAAACTTCAACATAGCCCGTAGTACCACAGACGGCCCCAGCTCATCCTCTGAGTTGCTCACAGGGCTCACTATCTCACTCTAAGGGTAAGGCTCCTGTCTCGTGGCTTGCCTCCTAAATTTGAGTATGCCCATCACCCATTCTACCAACCCGGTAGGAACAAGAACCCATGATGAAGTGGTATCACACTGGATAGCTGGGGGAGCCAAGATCAACCATGGATGAGTCTCCTATCATTTCACTATGGTTACAAAACCCATCCTCTCAGTCGATGGAGAGGATATCAGGAGGATACATTCATTGCCTCCTCCAGTGGTGCACTTGTAGCCAACAATTTCTAGGAGTAGGAGGTCAGATGCTCCTTCGATCTATGCGGTAGGCGAGCATCTGGATGCTCGAGACAGTTTGATCTTCAATCTTATCCCCCGCGTAAAGTGATTCATCAGGAGAGGGCTCGTGAGGCCCATACAACCCACATTTCTAGGGAGATGGAGGTTCCCGGACGCTTACTTTGATTGATTTTCTAGCTCTTACCCGTCGACCATACCGATAGTATTCTTCTCATGACTAGCCACCATAAGAGGCGTTCTATGCATGAGAGTGGTGTCTCCACCTCATTGCTATACCCCTCATCTGCCATCACCAGTGCAGGTTATAGCATCTCCCATTCTATCTAAGGCCATGAAGACCACATCCGAGTAAAAGCACAACCCGTTGGTGATCCGGCTATGGAAAAGGGATCCTACCCCTTCTACACCACCCATTATGGTAGGCCGCTCTTCGCTTGACCTTCTACCCTAGTGGTGTGAGTGGGACCCCAAGTATCGTGGTCGTCCCTTCACCAACTCCGCCCATACAACCGGATGTGGAGATGGTAACAGTTATTACAGATATTCTAGATGATAATTTAGCCGCACCACTGAAAGTCGAACATCCTAGGATTCTTACCCCTCTCGTAGTCAGTAGCAGCTAGGAGTGTCATTCATCCAGTGAGTACAATCCACACATGATTGACTCTTTAGTGACAGGCGAGGTCCGGTGCCTCTTAGTGCACGATAGTGATCACACTGGCCAGCCTAAACTATTTGTACCTACTGGATTGAATCATTCCTTAGATGAAATAGTTGCACATTATTTCATGGAGAAGAAGGAGATATTGAAGTAAGCCTAGTCCAAAGAAGAGAGAGTCAGCTTTAATCCCAACGAGGATGACTTGATGGGGGATTCAGATGGAATATGCATAGTTGACACTAGAGGATCTCTTCTTAGGGGGCAACAAACCATGGAAGGTGATGAGGTTGATCGAGAAGATACCAAAGAATCAGCCCAGCACCTCTGACATCAATTAAGGTAGAAGGACTAGCAGATTGATAGGATGGCACGTTAGTTGCAAGACTTGTTAGCAGTAGTGTCAGTGCTTCAAAAACATGCCCATGTAGTTCATTCTACTACAATCGATGTCAGTTAGCTTGAGTTAGTGCATGTCTTGGACCCAGCCAAGACTCTACCTCCCATTGAGCAAGGTAGTACTAGCCTGTATAAGAAGGTAGTGGGATGTACCTCCATAAAAGAAAAAGATATAAAATCCATGGTTGAGCAACAGGTGAAGGAAGCTTTAGCTCAAGCCCAGGGAGGATCATCAGTTCCAAAGGGTAGACCCTACCCAGAGGAATTCGATGCTATTCAATATCCCAAGGGTTTTGCACCTCCTTCCTTCAAAAGTTTTGATGGTAGTGGAAACCCAAGGAAACATAATGCACATTTCAGGGCCAGTTGTTGCAACGCAGGTGGCAACGATGGTTTGCTTTTTTGACTTTTTTTCAATAGCCTGGTAGGTATTTCTTTTGATTGGTATGATGAACTGTCCAACAGTTCAGTAAAGACATTTGTTGAGTTAGAGCAACTCTTCATTAAGAGATTTACTGGAGCTCAGCAAAGGGTTACTATAGGTGATCTCATTGCAGCATAACAGCACCCCGGTGAGTCCCCTATTTATTATATTCTTCGATGGTGTAACTTGAGTATAAAGTATGAACTGCGGCTATCTGAATGCCATGCCATTGAGATTCTCTTGAAGAATAGCCATTGCCCAGTTGCCTTCATGCTTAAGGGCTTCACTATCAAGATATTTGAGAAGCACCAACAAGGCTGGTCTACAAGAGGCCAAACAATTGTCTTTTCAAGATCAATTGCCTAAGAAAGTCGAAATCTATGAGAAGAAGCTGAGCAGTTGCAGGGTTAATAAGGAAAGCAAAGAGATCGGGCCTGAGAGACATGACCTCATCACCTCCTTCACACCACCGAGGCTGCTCTACCTAGCCCATCCATTTCTTTAGCCAAGATAGCCTACCATACCACCACCGGGGCATGCATCTTCTATGTTCCACCTACTCTTTTAGATAAGTTAAACAAACCTTATTCTTTTAAGAGGGAGGTAATCAAAAAAATCTTTAAGAATCTCTTAAAGAAACTTGATTTTCAGCTACTGAGCCTAGGAGACCGGAGGAAGTAGGCAAAAGTCATGATCAACACTTTTCCCTTACCATCATACTGCCACATTTTAGGATTGCTTCACATTCAACTCTTGAACAGCTTCAAAATCTTGTAGTAATCCCAAAGGAATACCTTGTGGAATAACCTTCCCCCATCGTGGTAATCCTGGGATACATGTGATCCTACCAAAACTAAAGAAGGTTGGGACATTTTATCTAAACCTCTAAGAAAATCATTCAAAAGAACAAGAAACTTTCTAGGTATTTCCAAACCTCCAACACTAAGGAAGGTTTGCAAGCTTGTTCTAATCGATAGACTAGCCTCCAGCCTCTTCAGTAGCTCCACACCATGACTTCTTCATTTTAGCTAGCTCTTTTATTTCTTCTACTAAGAGAACAAGTCAGATAAGGGCATCAAATCCTTTACTCAACTCACTCTACTTGACTTCTACTTTGTACCTCCAAATAATTCTAGGAAATTGAAGAATAAAGCTGGTTTGAATTATATCTATGTCACTTTTGATGGGTTGTCTTCTTCTATTCTTAACGATAACTCTTCAAGTCTAATTAACTATAATAATTTTGAACTTCCTCTCATCTGTGACACATTCAACTCAACACTATGGGTTCACCTCTTGAGATAGACTTGGAATAATCCGATTCTATGAGTCCCACAAGAGAAGCTATAGGTGAGCCTAAAGTACAGGTAGAACCTTCCACCATCTTGCCTCAAGAAATCACCAAGTCAACCCAGAAGTGGAAGGTTCTACCTCTTAGCACCTCAAGATGTGGGAAGACAAGTCATTTACCGAAGATCATGAAGTTCCACAGATGCTCCACCCCTTGGATATGCTTGGAAGACCATCGTGGACTATAACATCCTTTCTTATCTAAGAAAGTTACCATCTAAGAATAGATGGAATTGAGTACCGTGTCAATGGGGATGAAAAGCCATTTTCAGTTAGAGAAGTTGAGATTTATGAGGATGCGACCTACTATCTTCCTCAAAACACCCTTTCTCGTGAACTTAGATAAAATTCAAATGCAAATACAAAAGAAAATATAAAAGAAAATGAAAAGAAAAAAAAAGTCCAAGTGAACAAGAAAGGAGAATCGAAGAAGAAATAGATCTGCATATCACATTCCACCCACAGTTCATTCCATCATATGAACATGTGGGTAGGATGGCTCAACCTCCACCAGTGAGGCGTGAGGCGTAAATGTGAGGCAGCTTCATGGAGTACCCCTCTTCACATACTTGGAATCTACAAGGATGAGTCTAATGTGATTAGTATACCGCCAACCCCTCTGGGTTCCATTGGAGGTGACTTTGATCCATAGAGATGAAGACGTGCCTAAGCAAAGCAAAGTATTTGAATTTGGTTTATGTGAAACTATTAGTAGTTGGGAACCTTAGCTCTTACCTCACTTACATCTCGAAGGTTGAAGAAGGTTAAGTCCCTAAGTCTTCCAATGGCATGAAGTAGAGGAAGTTCTTTTTGGGGATCATCCTCCTCAATTCCTGAAGATGATGTGGAGATTGAGGAAGATCCTTTTAAAGAATTAATGGAATTACCTTTTGACTTTTACTCACCTTGTGTTCAAAATCTTATACAAAAAGATTTAGTTCCTCACACATGGTCCAAGATGCGAATACTTCAAAAGCTATGGAACAATACAGGCAGGGAAGCACAATCAAGAGCAGGACTAGGATTCAGTATAGTGGGTTTGATTGATGATGAAGATTATTGCCTAGTTGTTACCAACCACTTAGAATCTAATAGTTCCTTCTCACACATCCCTAACTCTTATGAGAATGTGTGTTTAGAAACCTCAGATGATCCAGATGATCTCCAAGTCAAAGAGGCACCACTAGAATTTGAAGAGGAGATTCATTCAATAATAGACAAGCTTAAAGAAATCAACCTCAGGATAGAAGAAAATCCTTGTTTGACATACATCGTTGTTGAATGAAGAAGAAACCAATGACTTAACTATTGATGAGTTTAAAGACTACGCATGGAGTTGAAGAGATGCCTGGATTATCTCCTAACGTAGTAGTCCACAAGCTAGCAATAGATCCTAATGCTACCCCTATTAAGCAAGCTCCTAGACACATGCGATTAGAAATTAAACAACGGGTCATTTCTGAAGTCAAGAAATTAATTGATGCTAGTTTCATTGGGGAAGAAAAATATCCTACCTGGTTAGCAAGTGTCGTCCCACTTAAGAAGAAGATTGGCCAAATTTATATCTGCATCGATTTTAGGGACTTAAACAAGGCATGTCCTAAGGATGAGTTTCCTCTTCCTATACCAGAATTAATGATGGACATTGCCTCAACTCATGCCTTTTCTTTCATGGATGGATCATCGGCTATAACCAAATCAAGATGTCTGAAGATGAAAGAAACACTACTTTTGAACCCGAGAATCTTCTATTATAGGGTCATGCCTTTTGGCCTTAAAATGCCGGTGCTACATACCAAATGACTATCTTCAACAAACTCATCCATCATCTGGTTGAGTGCTACATTGATGATCTAGTAGTTAAGAGTGGAGAAAAGGTGCCACCTCTTTGACTTGAGAGTAGTTTTTGAACAGTTAAGATAATATAACCTCAAAATGAATCCCCTGAAGTGTGCATTCGGAGTAGCTTCAGGGAAATTCCTTGGGTTTATTGTTCAACATTGGGGAATAGAAATATATCCTGAAAAGATTAAAGCTATCTTAGAAATGCCACCTCCTAAGAGTTTAACTCAATTCAGATCCTTTCAAGGATGGCTGTCATATCTAAGATGCTTTATCTCTAACTTATTAGGGAGATGCAAACCATTTTTAGCACTTATCAAAAAGGATGCCAAGTTTAAGTGGGATGACAAGTGTCAGCATGCTTTGAAGACATTAAAGAGTACTTGGTGAAGTTGCCAGTTCTAGCAGTCCCTATCCCGGGCAGGCCACTATCCTTTACACCACTGCATTGGGCATCTCTCTCGACACTTTATTGGCCCAAGCCAATGACGAAGGGAAGGAGAGCGCACTCCACTACCTCACCCATTATCTAATTCCTGCTGAAGCAAACTATCCACCTATTGAGAAACATTGTCTTGCATTTCAGAAGCTACGACACTACATGCTTTCTCATAAGGTGAACTTGATCTCTTGAACAAATCCACTGTAGTATCTCATGACAGGGCCAACTCTTTTCCAGTGTTTGTCTCATTGGACCATGATACTCTCACAATTTGATATCACATTACCCTCCTGCGTAAAAAGACAGCACTAGCGATTTCTTAGCAAAGACACCCACTTCTAATTCTCCACTTAGTGACGATCTCCTCGATGAACAAATCATAAACTTAGGGGAGGCTGGCAACCACCAATGAGAGATGTATTTTGATGGTGCTGCTTCTTTTCTAAAGGTGAAGCACCACGATCTATGCTCCTAGGAAAGGTGGGGGTAGGAATAGTTCTTTTAACTCCAAACTGCGATGTGATGAGATTCTCATACTATCTTTCCCACCCTTGCACCAACAATGAAGTTGAGTATGAGGCTTTTATTGTCATTTGAGTTAGCCATCACTATTAGTGTCAAGATCATCAACATCTTTGGGGATTCTTAGTTGGTCATCAACAGATCGCCGGGTCCTACCAGGTTCTCAAACCCAAGCTTCATCATTACTACGAGTATACCATGAAGTTGTTGGCCTAAATTCCTGAAGTCACCATCTACAAGGTTCCCCGAGCAAAGAACGTAGTTGTAGATGCTTTGGCAAAACTTGCAAAATAGTTGGCATGTCCGGAAGATGAGTCCATTTCAATTAGGGTCCAAAATAAATAAAGTCTATCCCTTATTGATGTTGAACTCATCAAGAGACTTTCTCTTGAAGGGAAGGTTGCTATTGCCAAAATGGACAAGGAGCTAGATTGGAGGCAACCATTCATAGATTACTTGAACACCGAAAAACTACCTCAAGAAAAGTCACAAGCCCATCAGGTGAAACAGATAGCTCTTTCTTATGCTCTTGTTGATGGCACATTGTACCACTGATCCTTTGACTAAATGTGGTTACATTGTTTAGACAAACACAAAGCCCATGGCATTATAACTGAGGTACACTCAGGTCTATGCAGAGCTCATCAATCTAGTCCAAAGATGAAGATGATGATAAAAAGACTTGGATTCTACTAGCCTTCGATGATCATAGATTGCATGGATGTAGCTAGGAGATGCCATCAGTGTTAGGTGCACAGTGTGAAACTCCACCAACCACCCAACATTTTTCACCCTACATTGGTCTCATGGCCATTCGAGTGTTGGGGTACCGACATTATGGGTCCGATCAATCCTCCTTCTTCCAAGGGGCAATGATTCATCTTAGCTATCACCGACTACTTTTCCAAGTGGGCAGAAGCCATCCTACTCAGAGAGGTCATAGCTCAGCATGTGCTTCAATTTTTCAGGAACCATATCGTATATAGGTTTGGGGTGCCTCGATGAATTATATTCGATAATGGTACTATATTCAAAAGCATGAAGATCAACAGCTTCGCCAAAAGACACGAAATAGATTGGAGATATTCCACCATCTACTACCATATAATAAATGGCTTAGCAGAAGCATTCAATAAAAATCTCATCCAGATACTGAAGAAGACTCATAATGATAATAAATGATAATATAATGAGCAGGTGTTTGAAGCCTTATGGGCCTACCGCACCACATACCGAACTCCAACTCATTCTACCCCATTTTCCTTAGTGTATGGGTTTGAAGCTATTCTTCCTTTAAAAGTTCAAATCCCATCACTAAGGATAGCATTGGGTAGCAAGATCACTATAGAGCAGAATGAAAAGTTGTGATTATAAGAGCTCAAAGGTTTGGAGGAGAGTCGCCTATGGGCGTGCCAAAACCTCGAGTTGTATAAGGCAAAAATAATTCAAGCTCACAACAAGCTGGTCTGCCCCAGGTCTTTCCAAGTATGAGAACTTGTGTTAGTCCTAAGGAGACCAATTACTACCCATCAAAGATGGGAGGCAAGTTTGAACCCACTTGGGAAGGCCCCTATGTCATAGAGAAGGCCTACCAAGGAGGATCTTATTAGCTTATTGATTATAAAGGGGAACACCTGATGCTTCTAATTAATAGGCTCTATCTGAAGAAATATTAGCCATGAAATAAATTATGTTTGGAAATATCATCAATAAAAAGAACAAAAATATGATTCCATTCATCAAATCTTTTATTCTTTTGAAGTATTGTTTACCTATCTTGCGAATCTGCCGTGACGTGTCTAGGGTAGGTGTAAGAGTTCCCCAGTGGCATCCTATCCCTCTTTCACAACACAAACACAATCTCGATGCTATTAGAATAGGTGTAAGAGAACCTGAGAGGCATCCTATTTTGATTAGCATAACTAAGATAGGTGTGAGAGAACCTAAGTGGCATCTTTTCTTAGTGGGAATCCTTGTTGCCATCCGTGGCATCATTTCATAATTTCCCAACATTTTTAAGGTAGGTGTAAGAGTCCCCCAGAGGCATCCTATTTCTTTTAACACATACACACAACAAACACAAATCTTTTATCCTGAGCTATTTTGATGTGGGAGCAAGCCCTCTATGGCACTCACTCATTAGCTGCTCTAGGTCGGGTCTACATGCTATCTCGCTAGTATGTCACCCCAGTGGTCATTTGTAAGAAGACGTGAGTCCCCACACTTTCTTCTTAACTTGATTATTGAAAATAAATGAGTGCCTTGTTAGTATGGTAGGCTTCACTTCCCAACTAGTAATCTATCCCATGTTGACTTTATTTAAGAAGATGTGAGTCCCCGTGCTTTCTTCTTGAACTAGCGGTCACACTCTAACTAGGTCAAGTATATTTGAGGTTTAGGGTAAGTCTCCCAGAGGTTCCTTTCCTCTTGACTACTTTTGAGCTGATTTAAGTCCCCCAGTGGCATTAACTAAGTAGTTGTTCTAGGTCAGATAGCACCTATCGAGCTGAAGACAGACTATCTTAGTAGTCAGTTCCGCTATAAGAGGATGCGAGTCCCCGAACTTTCTTCCTAGGCTGATTGTTGCAAATCGACAGGCACCTTAGGTTGGTTGATATTCGCTATGCTGATAGTGACTCACCCAGTGAGTACATGACTCTTAGAAATATGAGTCCCCGTGCTTTCTCCTTGAGTTGGACACTGAATACCTATTGGATATATGACTAGCCATGTCATTTTCTCTAGAGTGTTGGATTTAAGCCCTTACAGGCCCCATCCACTGAGGGCACTGTATTTGGATCAAGTCCTTGAGACCCCATTTAGACACTACCTGAGTTACTTTTGGATTGGATAGTTCCCCTTTCCTAGTAGCCAACCCTGTGGTTGAAAAATTTATTCAGCGGATGCCCAAATTCTCCTTTGGTTCAGTAAATCTGAGATAGGTCTAGGCTGATATAAGCTCCTTCTAAGTTTGGTCTCTCGTAAACTAATAGGGTCCATGATAAAACTAAATAAATAAACAAATTAAATAAATAAAATTAATTCGCTTGTGGATTAAGAATTCATGCCCCAAAGGGCCCCATCTCCCAAGTAGGTATCACATCTATAGGGCAGTGTCAGCAGAACTCCCTATAGGAAATGCCTGATTACCTCAGTTGAGATAAATCCTCAGGTAGGTTCTCACTCTGTAGTCACCCTTAGGTTGGGTTCAATCTATTTTTCCATAAGCAAATTACCCTAGTAGTAACTTTGAAATATATAAGACTATGATGCATTCTTTCTTGCATGATTATCGTAAATCAATGGGCAGCCTTAGGTTAGGTTTAATTTATTGCACAAAGCAATCGATCACCCTAGTGATCTTTTCTAGTGGAAGATGTGAGTCCCCAAGCTTTATTCCCTTCAATTGATCATTGCAAATCAAAAGACACTCCTTTGGTTGGATAGTTTTCCATCGGTCGGGAAGCTACTCCCTTTGGTTCAGTAAATTTGAGATAGGTCTAGGATTCTATAATCTCCTTCTCAATTTTATCCATCACAAACCAATGGAATCCATCAAAATAAATTAATAAATGAAATCTATCTTTGACTCTCTTTGAGCTGATCTAAGTCCTCCAGTAGCATTCACCCAATAGTCAGCCCTAGGTCGGGTTTGATTTGTTGCCCAAAGCAACCAATCACCCAAGTGGTTCCTTGTTTCTAGAAGATGTGAGTCCTCATACTTTCTTCTTAAGACTTGACCATTGTATACCAAAATGCATTCCCCTTTCATTGGATAGTCCTACCTCATGGTGGGTAGACTTATCTCTTTGAATTGGTAAATCTAAGTTACGTCTAAGCCTTAGTGGCCCCTATTCAGTGCAGTTCATCACAAACCTATGGGATCCATCATAATCAAAACAAACTAATTTTAAAAATAAAATTAGCCTTGACTATCTTTGAGTTGATCTAAGTCCCCCAGTGGCATTCACTCAATAGTCAGCCCTAGGTTGGTTTCAATTTGTTGCCTTGCCAATAAATTACCTAACAATTGGTCTCTACTTTGGAGGGTGTACATCTATTACTTTCTTCCTAGTACAGCTACTGCATACCGAAAGGCATCCCTTTGGTTGGCTAGTCCTACTATGTGCTTAGTAGACTACCCATTTACAATTTAGGTTTTAGCATCCATGGCTCCTGCACTTTTTGAGTTCATCCAAATTCAAAACCAAATTCAAATTCCCTTGAATAAACTTTTCTCCTTAGTTTCAAATCAAATCAAACCTCTCTCATGTCTTATGCTACTGAAAGGTTCACATCTATCAAGTTTCCTCATTATGTCTGTGGATCTTGGATTATTTTTTTCTTTAGGATAGATTATTTTGTTGTGATCATGTTGTGATCATGTTCCTTGTCGCCACACCACAATGGCCTCATTTTGGATGAGCCCCCTTGTTGGCCTTAGTAAGACTCTCTTAGACTTTAAGAGTTTGTTAGTCTTAAGACACATCTAATGATTAGGTAGACACTCAACCTAACCCTAGAAGACTTAGAAGAGTTAGCCATAGGAATAGGTCATGCCCTAGGGGTGTTAGGAAAACTTCCCACCCTTAGCTTAAACCATTCCTCACTTTCTTTCTTTCAAGTTAAACTCCAAATCAATTATATTTAATTTACTCCAAATTCAAATCAACTCCATATGATTGAAATCCATGCTTGAAATTTATGATTGAAACCCATGATCAAAATTCATCAAAAATTCTAAGTCCTAATTTTGCCTAAGTCCTTAATCTTCCTTTAAGGACTTAACCAAAATCATGATCAAAACCTATTCAAACCTTTGAGATTTTCTCATAATTCATTTATATTCTCATTTATATTCTCATTTATATTTACATATATAAATGAAATATAAATTTAAATCAATCAAACTAAACTCAAAATTCCAAATCAATTCATGAAATTTTCTTAAGTCCCTTAATTTTCCATTAATGGACTTAGCCTAAAATTTGATCAAATCAATTCAAACTCAAATGATTTTCTCAAAACTCATTTATATTCTCATTTATATTCACATATATAAATGAAATATAAATATAAACCAATCAAATCAAACCCACAAATTAAATTTTAATTTTTAAATCCTTGAAATTCTCCTTAAGTCTGTTAATTTTCCATTAATGGACTTAGCCTAAATCATGATCAAACCATTTTGAACTCATGGGATTTTTTCAAAAATCATTTATATTCTCATTTATATTCACATATATAATTTAAATATAAATATAAATCAATCAAATCAAATCTAAAAAAATTAAATTCTCAATTTAAAAATCTTCTTAAGTCATTTATTTTCCATTAATGGACTTAGCTTAAATCTTGATCAAACCATCTCAAAGTCATGGGATTTTTTTAAAACTCATTTATATTCTCATTTATATTCACATATATAAATGAAATATAAATATAAATATAAATCAATCAAACCAAATTCAAAAATTCAAACTCTAAATTCCAAAATTTTCCTAAGTCCCTTAAATCCTTCTTAATGGACTTAGCTCAAATCAAGATTAAACCCCTTCAAATCCTTGAAATTTTCTCATGATCAATTTATATTCTAATTTATATTCACATATATAAATGAAATATAAATTCAAACAATAAAAATCAATTCCAAAAATCAAACGTAAACCAACTCAAAATCCAACCTAAGCTTTTCAAGTCAAAATCTTGAACTTAGCCAAATCAATTTCAAATCAAGCCAAACTCTTGATTTTCTCTCATGATTCAATCAACCCTACAATAATGAGCCCATATACAAATCCAGACTTCAATCAAACAATCAAAACCAAAGTCAAAAATAAATCCTAAACCCTTTCATATTCTTTCTTTGAATATGAAATTGCCAAATGGATTAAAAACCATTTGACCTTCAAACCACTTGTAAATGGATTTATATTTCAATCATAAGTCCATATACATGATCCATCAAGCTCAAATCTAGCTTTGATGAAGCCATTTGACCCACTTACTCACTTGACCCAAAGTGACCTAAAGTACCCTTATCAGCCAAATTCTAATCCTAACCAAATTATTGAACCAAACTCATCTATCCCTCTTATCATGATAAAAAATCATCATGGGATGATCAATCAATCAAATTGGGTCAAACCAAGTCAAACTTAAGGGTTGACCAAGTCAACACTTAACCTGAAATGAAATCTAACATAGCCAAATTCCACCATAGGCCAAATTATTGAAACCATTGATCTAAGTTCAATCATGACTTATGTTTGAACTTGACCAAGCCAACATTTGAGCCTAACCTAGCCCAATTGGCCACTTGACCCAAGTTGACCCATTTTGTCCTAAAAGGTCAAAATGTGTCAAAACTTGATCTAAGCCAAATTGATTCAAACCAAAGGGTCAAGTTCATTCCAAATCACTTGTTGAACTTAACTAAAGCCTTAATTAGCCAACTAGACCTTACCTAACCCATTTGACCTTAGCCAACATAACCTAAAGGGGTCAGGTTGAGCCAAATTTGAACTTAACCAAAATTGATTGGAAACAAAGATACCAATCCACTCCATATGACTAACCTAACCTAAACCTACCCTTGACCTTCCTCAAGTAGGACAAATGAGTCAAATAGGTTAACTTGACCCATTTGACCTAAATGAAGTCATATGAGCTAAATCCAAAACTAATCCAAATTGAATCAAACCAAAGCAACCAAAATATTTCGAATGGTCATATGAACTTGATCCAACCCTTGACTAAATTTGACCAATTGGACCCAAGTTGACCCATTTTGACTTAAGTGGGTCAACATGAGCCAAACCCTATCAAATGAATTCCAAATTTCATGAAACTTGGCCAAACCTAGTTTCTCCACATACCCAACATATATCCAAAGTGAAAAATTAGCAAAATGACTAGCCATTGAACAAATTTTGGCTTAATCCATGGGTAATTTGGTCATACCCTCTTCACATTCACTTGAGGCTTTCCTAAAAGATCAAGGGGACCTAGGGAGAGTGGTGCACCTAATCCAATGAGTTTGGGTTAGCCTAATCGGTCCCTAGACCAAACCCGACCCTATGGGTCAAAATGCAAAATTCAAACTCCCTCTCAAACTCAAATTCAAGCACATGGGAGGTTGGCAATCCACTCCTTGGCTCAAACCGACCATGTGCACACTTTAACTGATAAAAAAACCCACCCAATATGATCAATTGGATCAAAATGAAACACAAGCTTACAATCGTTCGATCCTTAAAGGGGGAGATATACTCTCCCTAATTCAGAATTCAGAATTCCTCAATTCAATTGAGTACTAGTGAGACTTGGAGCCATCAGGAAGTGATAGCAAGCCTCCTAGAACTCTTGCCACTTCCCATTTCTTAGTTTTTTGAACAGTGAAATAAGGGAGCTCAATTCATTCTGTAACTTTCTCCACACTCAAACTCCACTTAATTCCCTCTTCAAGCTCATCAAACCAAGTTGGGTGCACCCAAGCTCTCTTCCAAGTTCTTGAAGCAAAGGGAAATCCAATTCAATCAAAATTGAGCTCAAGCTAAGGAGGAGGTGACCCATAGGAAGATCCACTCAACCTCAAGTGCTCAAAACTTCAGCAAGGCTTCGTCTCAACCAGATGAAGCTTCTCCAAGGGATTTGAGCACCAGTGATGTCCTCCGGTGAGGTATGGGATTTTTGACCATTAACACAATGTGGTGTGGAGCTTTGTGAAAGAAATTTTCACTCCATGGATTTTTGACTGCTGGATTTACCGCTCTTTAGCTTTAGATGGTGTGGATTGAGTTTGATTTGAATCCATGCTAGATCGAGCTTGGATCTTCCCCTTGATCATGGACAGTCTCTCTTGATCAAGGAGAAGAACTTGGGAGATCTCAGTCATCCATCCGTGCATTTTAGATGGACGACTGAGATAATTCCGCATGTTTAGATATCTGTTATTCATTTTAAAACTGGAGAGATCTCTGGCCGTCTGATCTTTGATCGGATGATAGAGATCAAACTGCGTGTACCGCCAGCCGCCATCTGTGATTTTATGTTTAAGTAACCCCCTCACAGCGCGACCCATGTAAAGCGCACTGACCGCTGCCGCCACGCATTGTGTCGTGAGCCAGGGGATTAGTTCAATGCCTTAATTAGTTTCTATTAATTGAGGGATCTTCCAAAATTTATAACTCCCTCTAAAAAAATCATAAGATTATGACATAAAATCTTATGGATAGATAATTTAACCTAGAATATTTTAAAATTAACTTCAATGGGTTTTGAATTATATTTTTCTCTAAATTTGGGTTTTATTGGAATGTTTATTTTACTAATTACTTTTAATTAAGCCTCTGATTAATCCCAAATTTCTTGGGTATGTTTTAGGGGATGACTTCTGCCTCCCCTAAGTTTTTTCAGATTTATTGAAGGCTTGATTAGAAATATTGCATATGGATTTCTTAATTATTCTCTTTATGTAATTAAGGATAATTAAGGTGTAATTAGTAATTTTAATCCATGATTAGGGTTGATTAAGGTTAGATCCATTAAGTAGGAGATTTATGAAATATTTTTGGGGCATTTCCCTGAAGCTATTCCCTAAACCCCCATCGTCTCTCCTTAATCTCCTTTTAATTAAGGGTTAATTCATTAATTATCCCCTTAATTAATTTCTAAAAATTCTAAAAAAATTCTAGAACTTAACTAATCTACTTTGGGTAGATGCTTAAGTGTTTAATAGCCTAAGTTTAAATTAAGGAAATCCAAACCCTATTAATAAGTATGAAAGGGTGTTTTGAAATTACTTAAGCTAAACCCCTTAGTTTAATTAACTTTTAATTTTGAGCCAAATTGCTTTAGGCCTCTTTCTTATTAGGTGCATTGAAAATTTAAATTCCTTGTGGGTTTTATGTCATCTCTTTGGCTCATAATTATTTAGTTAATTCTTCTAAGGTGTGGTTAATTAAGTTACTTAATTCATACCTTAACCTAATTAATGTATAAAAATGGATCTAATTATCTAAAAATGTAATAAAAATATCAAACACATGTGAGAATGGTTAGGAATAACAATCTCATCTCACCTTTTTAAAATTAAATCAAACTTCAAACTAAACAAAAATCACTTTGAATTCACTTTGATTTATTTTAAACTTTCTTATTCCATAAGAATGTCTTTATGATTTAAGTGAAGTTAGTTTGTTTACATGCATTCGTTGATTCAAATCTTCCCCAACATGTTAAATTTGTATGTCATGTGGTTTCATGCATTCATATCTTTCAAATTTCAAATTTTAAAAATGGAATTGTTTACTTTATGTCAAATTTGCATGTGTTGGCTAAGGTAAGAATATGAGTGGCTATTATCACTACTAAATCCAAATTATTTTCAAAACATATAAATCAAATACCAAATCTAAAAGTATGCTACTTATATTTTAATTATGAGTTTGCATGTGATAGATTACAAAGGCATGCTTAGCATAGGTTTCCTTTCTCTTTTATGTTGGCATATTTTTGAATAGGAGTTGGTAAGATGTAGGGTTCATTTGAAAAGAACCTAAAACTTACTTAATTCCATACCCTATTCATCTCTATGCTATCACTTAAGAGGGGCTACCTATACTTGCATACATAAATTGCATAAAATAATATGAATCCATTAAATAACTTTTGCATTCTCCTTTTTTATTTCATTTCTTTTATACATATATTTGTATTTAAGGAAAGTGGTATATTAGTTTGGACAACCTGGAGGTTGTGAGACTTTAAGTAGCTCTAAGGAGGTCTTGTACCTTACACCTCTGGTTAACAATGGCGATGTACTCACTTATGCCTTTCTTACTTTCATGTGTGTATGCGAAATCTGGATAGGGAAACCCCTTTCTACTTAAGAAAAATCATGCATATTCAACTTCTAAATTTTCCTAAATGGATTACTTAGTATGCATCATAAAGTGTGTTAAATATTCTCATTTGTATGTATAGATATGCTTAGGGTCCATCCATATGCATATTATATATGTTGGGAAAGAAATGAAGTAATGTGTGTTATGTGAATTTTGATTCATTTTTATTTAATCTTAAAATGCCTTTCTTTTTGAATAGGTTTGTTTAGAGTCATCTAAACTTAGGATTAATTAAAAGATTTAATCAAAACATTTACTTAAATAAAACTAAAGTGGGAATCTACTTTAGAAATTACTTAAGTTAAGAAAGGAAAGAGAAGTCCTCTTTTCTTTCCCTCTCTTCATAACTTAGTAACTAATTGTAGGATCCACTTAAACTAAATCAAAACATGAAATAAAATTAACCCAAAATATCTAAACAACTTAAATGAAACCTTCCTCTAAGTTGAACATGTTCTTCACACTTAAAAAAATTTGAACCTAAAGCCACAGCTAAGCATACCACACAAGCCTTCAAAGCACACACATTAGCCTAAGTCACCACTTCTAGCTTTAGATTAGGTCGATGCATGGTTTGATATTTTGTTTTATTTTATTATATATGTTTTTGATTGGATGTTAGGGTGTATACTCATAGAATGAATGGTAGGATGTTCTTAGTCTAACTATTCTTTTTTGTAGGGGATTGTGCTTAAGGGGCGCTATCATAAATAAAATATAAATGCTTTTGCTTGTAGGTGCTTTATACCCCTAAGCATAATCCATAGGCCAGATAGACTTAGTCACTCATGTGTAGGGTGACAAATCCAATATACATCCTTGGGATTTATGTGATTTGTTTTAAGTTACCTTTATTTTGCAGGTATTAGTTAGATTTTCCATTCTTTTCCTTTTCATGTAAATTTGTGCAATTAGGATTTTGGAATAGTTGTTATGGGGATTAGGATGAACATTGGTCATAAAGCCTTGGAGCATCTACCTTCCAACCATCCAAAGAAGGAACCAAAAGAAGAAAGAAGAAAAGAAAAGAAGAAAGAAGAAGAAATAAAGCTTGAAGACCCCCATAACAATGAATTCCTTTCTTAATTGTAATTTAATTCATTTGTCATACGGGTTGTATAAGGGTAGAGCTCGGCTACCCAATTTGATATTTGTGGGTTTGTGCGGTGGTGCCCGACCACAATGTCCTTTTATTCTTTTTGCGATTAGCTTTATAAATTGGTTGATGATTTGTTTAGATTTTGCATTAAGTGACATACTTTTCCTAGTTTCTTCCTTGCTTTAGGATATGGATTAGGCTCTTTATGAAAAAATAAATCTTTTACCCAACTTAACAACTTATAACCTCACCTAAAGCTTAAGTTTAAAATCAGGATAAAAGAATTAACAACTTCTTAGATGGATGAGCATTTCTTTTATTATATCATGCACAAATGTATCTTATTTCACTCTTAATTAGAGGGCTTCCACCTTTACTAGAGAAATTTGGCTTGACCTTTGAGAGCCATGGTGGAAACTCACCTCCTCCCTTCTCACTAATTTTGGCCAATAACTCTATTTTTCATGCAATAGTCATATGAATCATATTAGCCTGAGTCAAAATAATTTTCCAAAATGAAAATAAAATGAAATTTGAATTGCATTAGATTTAGGTCATTTCAAGCATGTCCCTTTACATGATCTAGTCTCTTTAGGGAGTGAGTTTAAGGACTTAGTCTCTTTCTAAATAAATAATAACCTAGCTATCTTGCATAAGCATAAAGACTTGCCTACATGTATTTGAAATCGTAGGAGGAGTTGGTTGGCGACCACCCCCAGGCGGTTGTAAGTCCAAGCTGTTGGGTGGTTTGTCCTTTCTTGTGGAGGCAAACCAATTACCCATTTTCACCTTAGATTTAGGTTATGATTTTGACCCTCACCGAGGCTCCCTAGATTTAGGTTCTGAGATTATTTCTCCCCTTTGTGGGTCATAAGCTTAATTCCTCACCTCTTAGGAATTTCCTTAATCATGTGTTAAGGAATCATAAGTCCTAAATTTTTAATGAAAAATGCAACTCAAATAAACTAAATCAATTTCAAAAATGTAAAGCCCAACTATAGGATAGTCTGAGATGTTTGCTAGGTTTTCCAACATCGTGGGCATCTCCTACTTATCTCCCATTTTGGCTTCGATAATAACTCCCTCTTTTGATCAATCCCATTTGATCTTCAAAATAAAACATAATGATTGATAGTCTTTTTCTATTGAAATCTTCAAAGATAATAATCATTTATCTTAATCGAGATTTTTCTTAAAGAATCCACATTCCTTAGGATGTAATTAACTATGGGGGCTTGCCCTTATAGAGAACTTAATAAATCGAGTTTAAAATAAACCCTGCTTTACTTTTCCATATAAAGTAGGGGAAGAATCTCTGGTACATATGCAGACCCGTCATCCTTAGGAGTCCTTATTGAGGTGATTAAGTACATTAAAGGGTAGTGACTTCTATCTTTTAAGATAGTACACTATTTTCTTGATGATGTACTCGATCACTTGAATAAGCACATCTGCAAATCTGCGTGGCATCCTAAAAAGATGAATTTCTATAGTGCATGTGTTATCTTTTATTTCTCCCGACAGATTTGAAAGGTGACTCCAACTCCCTCTAGGAATTTTTCTCCACAATGGGTTAAGGGAGAAAAAATGGGGATCTACCATGATCTAATCATAGCCATCCATTCCAATCATGTGGAATAGATGACGTATGATCTTCCTCCTTTGTGAGTGGTGCAAGATGAGCACCGTCCAACTTTCCCGTTCGATCCGAGCTCATTTGAGCTTGGATGGGGATCAAACCGATCTCACACCTTCGAAAGGAGGGGGGATGCACATCCAACGATCAAATTCACATGGGGTTAAAATTCTCTTGAAAAATACCTAGCACAATTTTCCTATAGATACTATTTTGAGTAATTACCTCATCAGAGCTAATATCCAGCGGTGAGTCATCGGAGGTAGCTTTGCTTAGTTGAGGTGAGGCTTCATTGAGAAGCTTTGAGCTTGATTTGGGGTAGAGTGCTTTGTGGACCAAGCTCCCTTCCTTTAGCATTCAGTCTTGATTGAACTCACTCCTCCCATGGCTTAAAAGCTTGAGGATTGATTCATTTGTGCTCGACTAGGTATGGTGATGGTGTGGCTAAGAGGAATTGAGATTTGATTGGATGAAGAGGGAGTATTGACCGAAAGGGTGATGTCTTATTTCAGCTTTCTTAGGGGAGACGGATGTCAATTGAGGATGCCATGGAATTACTTGGGAAGCTCTATGGAATTTCTAAAATGCCTTAGGAAGCCTCATAAAACAATTCTATATATTTTCCACTCAAATGAAGGATATACCCCTCAATTTCTCATGATGGACGGACGGGATGCATCCCGTAATTTATGTTGATTGGCCACCATCATTTCATCAAAGGGTCATCGTTAGTGCCATGTGGCTCACCAAGAGTGGTCGAGGCAGTGGCACGAGTCTCCAGGCTTGATATGGAGGGATTGTGTGGGATTGACCTCCCTTGCATCCAATGGGTTCGGCCATGAGGGGGAATGGCTTGGCTTTGTTCTCTTGGTCCATGGTAGATGCTAGGATGAGTTAGGTTGGGCTAAGAAGTCCTAGGAGTGCTTCATTTGGCCATTTGATGGCTTCCATGGGGAGACAAAGTGAACTTCGCAACTTAAGGAAAGGATCCAATGCAAATGAGAGGGTGTCCATTGGTTAATCCCCTTGGGTTGGGTCCCACATGAACTTGGGTTGGTTTGGAGCTGACTAGGGTTGGTAGGTTGGGTTAGGTTAGCCACCAAGGTTCCCCAAAGTGGTTTTGGGTGATTTGGGTTCATATGGTCAAAATATGTTCATTTGGGCTAGGTTGGGTTGGGTTGATCAATTGGTCAAATTAGGTCAAACCGAGGCTTGGGTTAGGCTCAAATGATGATTTGTGATATTTTGGTTCAATTGATTTGGGTTGGTTTGGCATAGGCTTGGATTTGAGTCATTTGGGTTCAAAAGGATCAAATTAGGTTGGGTTAGGTGTTGAGTCAAGTTCAATTGGTCAATTTAAAATGATTGTAGGCTTTGGTTTGGTTTAATTTGGATTTAATTTGAATTTTGACCAATTTGGCCATTTAGGTTAATTTGGGTTAGGTTGTGTCAAGTTGACCAATTGGTCAACTTGGGCTCAATTATGGCTTTGGTCAAGTTCAATAAGTGGATTGGGATGAACTTGAGCCATTGGTTACAATCAATTTGGATCAAATCATGATTTGACCTATTTTAGCCTTTTAGGCCAATTTGGGTCAACTCAGAATGGCCAATTGCACTTGGCTTGGCTCAAGTGAGGGTTTAGTTATGTTCAATCATCAATCATGAATGGGTTTGAGTCAATGGTTTTGATCAATTTGGCATATGGTGGCATTTAGGTTAAATGTTGACTTGGTCAAATGCTAGGTTTGACTTGGTTCAACCCAATTTGATGCAATTGATCACCTTATGATGATTGTTGATCATGATTGAAGGTTTAGATGGGCTTACTTCAATCCAATTTGGCTTGGATTAGAACTTGGCTCAAATGGGTCCTTTAGGTTACTTTGGGTCAAGTGAGCCTAAATGGGTTTGTTTGCTTGATCATGACTTGATTCAAGTTTAGTTAAACTCACACATGAGCCTAGGATTGAAATATAAATCCAATTAGAAGTGGTTTGAAGCCAAATGGGCTTTGATTCATATGATAATTCCAAGCCAAAAGGGTCAACATGGACTTGACTTGGGTTGACTTGGGTTTGATTTAATAATGATGGTTTATGTTTATATTTGGGTCAATGATTGTAGGAATGATTGAATCATGAAGAAATCCATGAGTTTTGAGTTCATTTTTGTATCATTTAGCCAAGTTCAAGAATTTGGCTAAAAGGGGTAAAATTAGGAATTTGGTTTGATTTAGATTTATTTTGGGCCATTTGAATTTATATTTCATTTATATTTATGAATATAAATGAAGATATAAATGGGTTATGAGAAAATCACTTGAGTTTGGGGTGATTTGGTAGCAAATTTGACCACATTAGGGATGTAGATCAAAAAGGCTAACTTAGATTTTGAATTAGTTTGAAGGGTTTGAATTTGGATTTCATTTATATTTGTGAATATAAATGAATGAATGATTGATTTATAAAGAAATCAACCAAGCTTGAGTTGGTTTGAAGGAGTTCTGATTAAGCATATAAAGGTGATTCATGGCTTAGGAAGGGATTTTGGAATTTGGATTTAATTATGGATTTCAATCATTTGAAGTTGATTTGGATTGGATTTGATTAGAAATTGAATTTAAAAATTGAGAAAATCAATTGGATTGGGGTTGATTTGAATTTGGTTAAGGCTAAGTCCATGAGATAAAATCAAAGGGCTTAAGAAGGGATTTGGAGTTTGAATTTAATCATGGGTTTCAATCAATTGAAGTTGGATTTGATTTTAGAATTTGGATTTTAATTTGTGGTTTGGTTTGAAAGAAGGAAGTAAGGATTAGGTTTGGGCTGTAGGGTACCCAAATCCTCCTAAATCCCTAAGGCATAACCTATTACTATGGCTAACTCTTATAAGTCTCTAGGGTTAGGTTAAGTGTTCACCTAATCACTAGAAGTATCTTAAGACTAAGAAAATCTTAATGTGTATAAGAGTCCTAGATCTATGATGAGGGAGTTGAGAGCTCACTCCAAAAGTGAGGTCAACAAAGGGAGTCCAATAGGTGTGGTGTGATGAGCACATGTGGTGTTGACCGAATGATCAATGTCCGAAAAATCACAAACACTAACATAAATGATTTACTCTAAACCCGAGATGTAGAAGGAATCAAGCTCTTAATGCAATGCAACTCCACTTATGTCAAGGGCATAAGGGAGGAAGAAGGGATCCACCAAGGGATCAAGCATGTGAACCTTCCACTAGGGAAGCAGGTTCAGGTTATCCACTAGGGATAAAAGGTTTGAATTTAGAAGCAATATATGATTCGAATAGAGTATCCGTTAGGGATTAGAATGTGTAACCCACCAATGATAGATGCATGAACCTTCCACTAGGGAAGTAGGTTCAAGTTATCCACTGGGGATAAATGGGGTTTGAATTTCTTTTGAGGACGCACTCGCTAGATAATGCAAGGTTGAGTTGGATTCAATTGACTCCATCGAGGAGGTTGGGATGATTGATGTCTCGCTGGGGAGAAGTTGGTTGATTGTTTATTTAAGTTTTAGATTTTGAGATGAACCTTGTCGGTGTGCGATGGACTGCACTAAGAAGGGGCTATGTCGCCTTGGCCTATCTCAGATTTACCAATCCAAAGTGGTAGTGTACTAGCCACATGGTAGAACTATCTGACCTAAGGGGTTGCCTTTCAATGTACAATAGTTGTGCTAGGAGAAAGCATAGTAGACTTATAAAACTAAGGGACAATCGCTGGGGTGATCTGTTGGATGCAACAAATCAAACCTGACCTAGGGCTACTACTAAATGAATGCCCTTGGGGGACTTACATAAGCTCGAAAGCAGTCAGGATAATTCCATTTGATTGAATCTCATCTATTTTAATTTCATTTATTTTAATTTGATGGATCCCTTCAATGTGTGATGGATCCACTAAGAAGGGGCTAATATTAGCTTAGACCTATCGTAGGTTTACAAATCTAAAGGGATAGTCTACTAGCCGTAAGGTAAAACTAACCAACCCAGGGGGTGCCTTTCGGTGTGCAATGGTCAGGTTAGGAAGAAAGTACGGGGACTCACATCCTCCTACACAAGGAATCATGGGGGTGATTGATTTCTTGCACAATAAATCGAATCTAACCTAAGGCTGCCCGTCGGTTTGTGATGGTCATGATGGAAAGAATGCATAATAGACTTAGATCTTTCAAGGTAAAGATGATGTGGCACAATAAGTTGAACCCGACCTAAGGGTGACTACTAAGAGAGTGCCGACTTGGGGACTTATCTTAACTCAAAGTAGTCTGGAATTTCTTATAGGGAGTTTTGCTGACACTACCCTAAAGATAGGATGCCTGCTTGGGAAAGGGCCCGTTGGGGGCTTAAATTCCTAATCCACAAGCGAAGATATATTTTATTTGTCTTATGTTTGTATGGACCCTATTGGTTTGCGAGGGACCACACTGAGAAGGAGCTCATATCAGCCAAGTCCTATCTCAGACTTACTGGACCAAGGGAGAATCTGTGCATTCGCTGAACAAATTCTCTAACCATAGGGGTGGCTACTAAGAAAGGGGGACTATCCAATACAAAAGTAACCCGGGGAGTGTCTAAATGGGGTCGTAAAGGACGTGAGCTAAGTAGAGTGCCCACAAGGGAGGTGTCATTAGGGGCGTTATTGTGATCTCTGAAGAAAATAATGTTTGTAGGTATTTGATAGCCAACCCAAGGAGAAAGCATGGGGACTCACATCTGCCAAGAGTGGTGTATCCGCCAGGTGGGTTACCATCAGCATGACGATAACCAACCAACCTAAGGTGCCTGTCAGTTTGCGATGATTAGTCTAGAAAGAAGGCATGTAGGCTTACATCTCTCTAAAGAGAAACTGATCATCGGGATAGTCTGTCTTCAGTTCGACAGGAGCTATCCAACCTAGGGTGACTACTAAGCGAGGAGTCTTGTGTAAGGACTAAACCCAAGCTTGAAGTAGTCAATAGGAAAGGAGCCACTGGGGGACTTATCCTAAACCTCAAATATACTCAACCTAGTTAGTGCATGATGGCTAGTTCAAGAAGAAAGCATGTAGGCTTACATCCCCTTAAACAAAGTCAACATGGAGTAGCTTACTGATTGCACAGTAAGGCTTACCAAACTAACAAAGTGCTCATCAGTTTGGAATGACCAAGTTAGGAAGAAAGTGCAGGGACTCACATCCGTCAGATAAGTGACCACTGGGGCTTGCTAGGGGCTTGCTCCCACATCAGAATAGAACAAGAAAAAAGATATGTATTTATTTGTATTATGAAAGAAAGAATTGGATGCGCTTAGGTTCTCTTACACCTATCCTAAGCATGTAGGAACGTGACTCCACCAAGAAAGGATGCCACTTGGGTTCTCTTACACCTAACTTTGTTGCACTAGTCGAGATAGAATGTCTCTTGGGTTCTGCTACACCTAACCTAGTAACACTGGAGAATCATTTGTGGTTTGTGTTTGTGTAGTGGAGGGATAGGATGCCCTTGGGTTCTCTTACACCTACCCTAAACACATTGTGGCAGATTCGACAATGAAAGATATTTCTAACACATAAGAGATGAAATTTGATATAAAAAGAAGTTTTATTGATGATTATTTTCAAACAAGATTTATGAATAATACTTTTTTAGGTAGAGCCTGTTGATTGGAAGCATCAGGCACTCTCCTAATTTATAAGCTGATAAGATCCTCCTTGGTAGGCCTTCTCTATGGCAAAAGGGCCTTCCCAAGTGGGTTCAATCTTGGCTCCCATCTTTTGACCAACAAGAAATGGTCTTCTTAGAACTAAAATAAGCTCTCCTACTTGAAAAGCTCTAGGATGGACCAACTTGTTGTGAGCTTGAATCATTTTGGCTTTGTACAACTCGAGGTTTGGCATGTCTGGAGGCATCTCTCCCCCAAACCTTTGAGCTCTTCTAACCATAGCTTGGTATTCTGCTCTGTATTAATCTTGTTACCCACAACTATTCTTAGTGATGGGAGTTGGACTTCTAATGGTAGAACGGCTTCAGACCCATACACTAAGGAGAATGGGGTAGATTGAGTTGGAGTTCTATATATGGTGCAGTAGGCCCACAAAACATCAACTAATTGCTCATGCCACTATCGCTTATTATCATTGAGTGTCTTCTTCAATATTTAGATGAGAGTTTTATTGAATGCTTGTGCTAGAAAATTTTCCCTCGAGTAATAGATGGTAGAATATCTCCAATCTATGTTGTGTCTCCAAGAAAAGCTATTAATTTTGGTGCTCTTGAATGCAGTACCATTATAGATATAATTCATCAAAGCACCCCAAACCTATATACGATATGGTTCTTGAAAAACTGAAACACATGCTGAGCTGTGACCTCTCTGAGTGGGATTGCCTCCACCCATTTAGAGAAGTATTCGGTGGTAGCTAGAATGAATCAATGACCCTTGGAAGAAGGAGGATCGATCAGACCCACTATGTTAGTGCCCCAACATTCAAATGGCCATGAGGCCAATGTAGGATGCAGAATGTTGGGTGATTGATGCAAGACCACATCGTGCACCTGACATTGGTGGCACCTTCTAGCTATATCCATGTAGTCTGTAATCATTGAAGGCCAGTAGCATCCTAAAATTTTGATCTTGGCTTTCATCTTCGGACTTGACTGGTGAGCTCCACATAAACCTGAGTGTACCTTGGTCACGATCTTATGGGCTTCATGTTTGGCTAAATAATGTAACCACATATGATTGAAGGACTTCCAGTATAAAGTGCTACCTACGAGAGCATAGGAGAGAGCTCTCTGTTTCTCTGATGGGCTAATGACTTCTCTTGAAGTAGTTTGCTTGTGTTTAGGTAATTCATGAATGGTTGCCTCTAATCTAACTCATCATCCTTTTCAACAATGATAACCTCTTCTTCAAGAGAGAGTCTCTTAATGTGTTCAACGTCAATAAGGGATGAGACTTGTCTATTTGGGACCCTTATTGAAATGAACTCATATTCTAGGCATGATAACTCCTTAGCGAGCTTGGCTAATGCATCTGGTACAATATTATCTCCTCGAGGAATCTTGTAGATAGTGACATTTGGGATTTGAGCCAATAACTCCATGGTATACTTGTGGTAATGATGATGCTTAGGCTTTAGAACTTTGTAAGACCCAGCGATTTGGTTGATGATGTGCTGATAATCCTCGAAGATGTTGATGATCTAGATGCATAGTGTAATGACTAACTCTAGATCGGTAATCAGTGCCTCATATTTGGCTTTGTTGTTAGTGCATGAATTAGACAGATGA
Source organism: Cymbidium sinense (assembly GCA_021442155.1). Taxonomy (NCBI): domain Eukaryota; kingdom Viridiplantae; phylum Streptophyta; class Magnoliopsida; order Asparagales; family Orchidaceae; genus Cymbidium; species Cymbidium sinense. Next base: position 148,715,938 of record CM038216.1, read on the forward strand.
TATGAGAATCTCTTCACATCATGGTCCAGACACAGGAGAACTATTCTTACCCCTGTCTTTCTTGGAAGAGTAGATCGTGGTTCTTCTCCTTTTTGAGAGAAAGCCATGCCATCAAAATACATCTCCTAATGGAGAATGCTAGTTCCCTAAGTTCATGATTTGTTCATGAGGGAGGTCATCACTGAGCAGAGAATCAGCAGGAAGTGGGTGTGTTGCTAAGAAATTTGCTATTGCTTGTCCTTTCACAGCACAGAGGGGTACAAATATGATGTAAAATTATGATAAAATCATGGATCATCATGTCAACCATCCATATAATGTTGGTTGTGTCATGAGATATTACAGTGGATTGATTTTAGAGATCATATTCACCTTATAAGAAAGCATGTAATATCATAGCTTTTGAGATGGAAATATTTAAGCTAGGCAGTGCTTTTCAATAGGTGGATCTGGTGGTTTTTTTAATTTTCATCTAGAGGTAAATGAAAACAAAATATACTAGTTGGACACCATGTAGATCTACAGATATTCTTATTAGGGTGATTGGGTACGTCATTGAGGAATGATGTACTATCTTGAGATAGAAGTAGTCATCCTACAATAGACCTAATCACATAATAAGGACTCTTAAGGACAATTGGTCTTCGAATGTACCAGAGATTCTTCCCTTACTTTATATGGAAAAGTAAAGTAGGGTTTATTTTAAAATGAGTTCATTAGGTTTCCCTACGGAGGCAAGCCCCCATAGTTAATTACATCCTAAGGAATAAGATTCTTTAGGAATACTCTCGATTAAGGTAAATGATCATTATCTCCAAAGATTTTAAAGATAGGATTATCAATTAACTAGTTATCTTTTGGAAGATCAAATGAGATTGATCAGAAGGAAAGAGTTATTATCAAAGCCAAAGGAAGATGAGTAGGGGATGCTCATAATACTAGGAAGCCTAATGAGCATCCCAAACAATCTTATGGTTAGGCTTTATATTTTTGAAATTGAGGTGATTTATATGTTTAAGTTAAATTTTTATTACAAATTAAGGGTTTATGATTCCACAACACAAGATTACGGAAATGCCTAAGAGGCGAGCCCACAAAAGGGAAATACCAACCTCAGATCATAAATCTATGGTGCTTTGGTGAGGGCCAAAGCATGACCTAAATCTAAGGCAGTCATGGGTATATGATTTATCTCCACAAGAGAGGATAAACCACCTGACTGTTGGACTTACAACCACCTAGGGGTGGCTGTCAATTAACACCTCCTATAATTATAAATACATGTAGGCAAGTTTTATACTTTTACAATATAGCTAAGCTCTTATTTATTTAGAAAGAAGACTAAGTCCTTAAACACACTCCCTAAGAAACTAGATCATGAAGGGCATGAGTAATGACTTAATATAATGAAAATTTTTGTTAAGTTTTATTTTGATTTTTGGATAATTTATTTGACACAGGCTATGGGATTCATATTCTTAATGCATGAGAAATTGGTTATGGGCCAAAATCAGAAAGGAGGTGTGTTTCCAACATGGCTCTCAAGAGGTCAAGCCATTTTTTCTGGCAAAGGTGGAAGCCCTCCATTAGCAAGAGTGAAGCAAGATGATTTTATGCATGCTGTGAGACATTCAATATCCAGCTAAGGGGTTGCTAAATCTTTTATCTTGATTTATGTCCTAGGCTTTTAATGAGGTTATGAGTTGTTTAATTTTAATTTTTAATTGGTTAATTGGATAAAAAATTTATTTTTTCCTAAGAGCCTAATCGCATCCAAGCCATTTATCAAATAATGAAGAAACTAGGGAAAAGTATACCATCTTAATGCACAAGCTAAATAAACACCAAATAATTTTATAAAGCTAGTGCAAAAGAATAAGAGGCCGATGTGGTCGGGCTCCACCGCACAAACTCAAAAAAATATGTGGGTAGCTGAGCTCTACCCTTATACAACTCAGATTATAAATGAATAATTGCATTTAAAATAAATTCATGTTATGGGGGTCTTCATTCTTCATTCTACTTTCTTCATTTCTTCATTTCTTTCTTTCTTTCTTTATTTTCTTCTTTCTTTCTTTCCTTCTTTTGGTTGGTTGGGATGTAGTTTGCTCCAAGGCTTTACATGGTGCATAAGACCTAGTCTTATGACCAATGTTCATCCTAATCCTCCATAACTTTCATTCCAAATCTTAATTGCAAAATTACATGAAAATGAGAAAAGTAAATCTAACTAAACATGCAAAATTGAGATTAGCTAAACATACCACACAACCCAAGCATGTATATGAATAATTTGGAATTAGCACCCCACACATGGGTAACCAAGTCCACCTATCATAATTTTGGATTATTCTTAGGGGTATAAGCAACCTGCACAACAAAAATATTTATATTTTTATTACAGTGCTCTTATGCACAATCCTCTAGAAGATATGATTAGGCTAAGATCACCTATCATCCAATCTACGCACATACACACTAATATCCAGTCTAAAATATTATATCATAAAATAAAATTAGGCATCAAACCATGCATCGCCCTAACATAGAGTTAGAAATGGTGACTTAGCCTAATGTGTGTGCCATTTAAGGCTTGTGTGGCATGTCTTAGCTAGGCTTTAAGGTTAGAATTTTCTAAGTGTGAGAGATTCAACTTAGAGGGTGGTTTTAGTTTAAGTGGTTTGGTTGATTTGTCCATTTTATTTGATGATTTACTTTGATTTGAATGAACCTGGACTTAGTTACTAAGTGTTATAAAGAGAATAAAAGAGAAGATGACTTCTCTTTCATCCCTACCTTAAGTAATTTCTAAGATAGATTCATTAATGATTTCTATCTTTAGTGATATTTTATTATGTCTTTTAATTAGTCCTATTTTTAGATTTGCTCTAAATAAACCTATTCAATAAGAAAGGCATCTTATGATTAATTAAGGTGAATTACTACCACATAACTCACAACCATTTATTTCTTTCCAACATGTGTACCATGCATATGAATGATCTTAACCATAGTTATACATGCAATGCAAACTTTGTCACACTTTGATGATGAATGCTAAGAGATGTTATTTAAAAAAATTTGGGTATTCCATGAATGCATATTTTTATTATGTAGAAAAGAGGGACTCTTTTATCCATTAATCAAATGCTCATCCATATGTATAAAAGGCATAAGTGAGTATGATGTCATTATTTTCTACACCAGGGGTGTAAGGTACAAGACCTACTTGGGGCTACTTAAAGCCTCATAGCCCCGAGATGTCCAGACTAATATACCACTTTTCTTAAATACATGTGCATGTACAATGAGAAATGAATGGAAGAAGAGTCATGCAAAAGTTTTTTTTTTGTTTAATTTGGTTGTTTAATTTACATGTGTGATGTGGAGATTGTTCTTAAGTTATAACATGAAAGTGTATAGGAATAGATTTAAGCAAGTGTTATGTTCTTTTCAAATGAACTAGACACTTTGGAAATCCTATCCAAATTCATGTTAAGAGAAGAGAAGAAAATCACATAAAGCACATCTTATACTATAATCACATGCAAGCATATAAGTATTTATAAGTAGCATCACTTCATTTATAATCTTTGATTTATAGATTTTTTAAAACAATTTTTGGTTTAATAATGATAATAGTCACTCATATTTTTTTTATCTTTAATCAAAGCATGCAACTTGACATAAAGAAAACATTTTCTTTAATTTGAATTTTCAAAGAGATGTATGCATGAACTCATATAACAAACAACATTTAGCATGCTTGGAAAGAAATAAAGTGATGTAAGCATATGACTTCATTCACCCTAAATAATTCCTAAGGACAATCCCATAAGATGAGATTATTCAAAGTGAATCAAAGTTTTTTAAAGAGATTTTTTTGTTTTAGTTTTGAATTTGATTTGACTTAGGAAATGTGAAAAGTATTTACTGGTCCTAACCCATTTCCCCATGTGTGAGTTAATTTAGTTTAATTTTAGAATAATTAGATTATTTTTTTATGTTTTCTTTAGGTTAAGGTGTGAATTAAATCCATTAATTACCCTTACCTACACCACTTTAACATAGATAACCTAATAATTATGAGCCAACATATAATGTGCAATCACATGGAAATTAAATCAATAATGCACCTAAGAAAGAACCGAGCCTAATGCAATTGGCTCACAATTATTGATTAATTAAGCTAAAGGGTTTAATTAAGTACTTTCATAACCTTTCCACACATGTGAGTTGGATATGATTTCCTCAAACTAACCTTAGGCTCTTGAACACCTAAGGATCTACCCAAGAAGAGATTAATTAACTCTATATTGAATTTGAATGTTTGATTAGACTAATTAAGTAGATCTTTAGTGAATTAATCCTTAATTATGTTTGGATTAAAGAAGAAGGGGGGTTTAGGGAATAACTTAGGAAAATATCCCAAATCCATTCCATAAACCTCCCTCTTGCTTAAATATTATTTAATTATCTCAATTAAGGGATTAAACCACTGTTCACATGCTTAATAACTCTTAACTACATTAAGGGGGTGATTAGGGTTCATTAATTAATTTCCTAATTAACCCATTAATAAATCCCAAGAAAATTAAGAGAGGCAGAAGTCATCCCACTAAATATGTATGAGAAGTTTGGAATTAATTAATAACATAATTATAGAGTAATTAAGGTAAATCAATTTTCAATTAAACCCTAATTAAGGAAAATTCATTATTCAAAATCAATTAGAAATAATTTTATTGGATTTCCCTCTGAATTATCTTTAAAATGAGCCCTCATTTGTAATTTTTGGATTTTTTATATTTAATTATGAATTTATGAAGTTTCAGTGATTAAGGGGTAATTAAATAGCCTTAATTAAATAACTAATCCCATTGACGCCACGTGAACTACTGACACGCACACTTTTCATGTGGTGCGATGGGATTGGTCATTTAAGTTATCACATCGTGCACCGGGTCAGCGTTGGTGGCGCACGAGTTTTCTCCCATGTCGAAATAGCCAAGAATAATCACATGGTTTCAATAGGTTTAAATCAGCAGATCTACACATTTTAATTAGGGCCATCCTCCAAAACATGCGAGATGGATGTCCAATGATTCATCTTTACCTAAGCTGCGGGAGACAGAGGTCGTCCATCTTTCATGGCTTGATCCGAGCTCACTTGAGCTTGGATTAGGCAAAGATTCACCCCACACCATCAAGAGGTGTAGGGAAGAACATCCAATGGTTGAATTTCAATGGGGTTACAATTCCCTTCATAAAGGACAAAGCATTTTTTGAATGAGGATCGGTTTTGAGTCATACCCATGGCTATATCCTCAATGGATTTAAAGTTCAGCATCAATTTGAAGTGGATTTGATGGATGTCTTCAAACATCTTCTAATCTCCCACTGGATACTTTCTTGAGCTTCAGAAACTTGCTTGAAAAGAAATTGGTGGTGGAGAATTGAGTGAAGTGGAATTCCCTTATAACTCCCTTATTTTTAGCTTAAGCAAAATCGAGAAGGAGAAGTTTGGGGAGCTTGGAATTGACCTTGGGAATATTGTGGATGCTTGCTCTTGGTCACTCTAGCTCAACCGACTTCAGTGTGTGTGCGTTGAGTTGGAATGAGGGGAGTATTTTTCCCCCTCTTGGATCGGATGGCCGAAGCTCGCCTTACTATTTTTGATCAATTGCTTGGATTGAATGGGTTGTGTAGGCTGTTAGGGATCCTATGTGCTTTGGTTTTGGCTGAGGAGTGGAAGGGAGGAGGTGCACATGTGTTAAATGAGTGTATGGGGGATCCAAGTGGAGAATTTCTATTGGATAGGTCAATTTTGGCCTTGGGTTGGGTTTGGCTGACTCAAACCCATTGGGTCATGTGCACCACCTTCCTTGGTGTCCAAATGGACCACTAAGAGGATGCCATGTGGCCATGAAAAGGAATTGACCAAATTCCAAATGGATTTGGCCATAGTTACCCTTTAACCCAAGGGTAAAATGATCATTTAGCTTTGATTTTGATTTGGAAAATTTGAAATGATTGAAAAGTAGGTTGGGCCACATTTCAAGTGATTTAGAGTTCATTTGGTTTGGATTGGCTCAATTTGACCTATTTAGGTCAAAATGGGTCAAACCATGGGTTAGGTCAAGTTCAAATGATCATTGGGAGCCTATGTGTCTCATTGGTTTGGTTTGATTTGGTTTATATTTAGATTTGGTTTATTTGATTTCATTTAGGTCAAATGGGTCAAGTTGACTAATTTGACCTATTTGACCCAATTAGGTTAGGTCATGGGTTCGTTTAGTCTTGGTTAATCATTTGAAAGGTATTGCAAGCTTTAGTTTCAATCAATTTTAGTTTGGTTTGATTTCAAGTTGATTTGACCTTTTAGGTCAAGTTGAGTTTATGGTCAATTGGGCTAGGTTGGGTCTAGTTAGCCGATTGAGGCTTTGGTCAAGTTCAACAATCGCTTTAGAATGAATTTGACCCATTAGTTGCAATCAATTTGGCTTAGATCAAGATTTGACCCATTTTGACTTTTTATGTTAATTTGGGTCAACTTGGGTCAAGTGGCCAATTGGAATAGGTTTGGCTCAATTGATGGCTTGATCATGTTCAATCATTGGTTATGAATTAGTTTAGATCAATGGTTTCAAACAATTTGGCCTATGGTGGATTTTGGCTAGTTTGGATTTCATTTTGGTTAAGTGTTGACTTCATCAACAGTTTGGTTTGACTTGGTTTGACCCAATTTGAGTGATTGATCATCATAGGGTGATTGTTGCTCAGAATGTGAGGCTTAGATGGGCTTAGTTCAATCCAATTTGGGTTGGATTAGAATTTGGCTCAAAAAAATGCTTTAGGTCACTTTGGGTTAAGTGAGCCTAAATGAGTCAATTGACTTGATCAAGGCTTGATCCAAGTTTAGTTGAACTCACATATGAACTTATGATTGAAATATAAATCCAATTGCAAGTGATTTGGAGTCAAATGAATTTTGATTCATTTGCCAATTTCAAGTTCAAAGGATGAACATGGGTTTGACTTGGGTTTGTTTGATTTTGGTTTGGTGATTATAGTTTGTGTTTATATTTGGGATTATGATTGAAGGATTGATTGAATCATGAAGAAAATCCAAGGGTTTGGATTGATTTGAGTTTGATTTGGCTAAGTTCAAAAATTTGACTTGAAAGGGTATAGGTTGGATTTAGGTTAGATTTGAGCTTGAGTTTTAAATTTGGTTTGGTTATTTGAATTTAAATTTTATTTATATTTATGAATATAAATGAGAATACAAATAGGTTATGAGAAAATCTTTTAAGTTTGAAGTGATTTGGATTTGGTTTGGCTAAGTCCATAAGGTGAAATCAAAAGGGCTTAGTAAAGATTTTGGATTTGGAATTGATCATGGATTTCAATCATTTGGAATTGATTCATGATTTGGATTTTGGAATTGATTTGAATTTGAGAAAATCAATTAAGTTGAAATTGATTTAAGATTTGATTTGGAATTGATTTGAAAGAAGTAAGGATTTGGTTCAAGCTATAGGGTAGGCAAGTCATCTTAATACCCATAAGGCATAACATATTATGGTTAACTCTTCTAAGTCTAGGGTTAGGTCAAGTGTTCACCTAATCACTAGAAGTGTCTTAAGAATAAGAAACTCTTAGTGCTAGAGGAGTCCTATGTCTAAGATGGAGAAGTTGAGAGCTCACTCTAAAAGGGAGGTCAACAAAAGGCGCCCAATAAGTGTGGTTTGATTGACAAGGCATATTGCACGTCTTGGTATTGATCGAGATGATCAACAACATTTGAACAATCACAAGAACTAATAGAAATGATCTACTCCTAAATCCAAGGTGCAGAATGAATCAAGAGCTTAATGTAATGTAGATGTACTTATGCCAAAGACATAAGAGAGTGAAGAAGGAATCCACTAGGGGTTGAGTCTATGAGCTTTCCACTAGGGGAAAAGGTTCAAGTTATCTATAGGGGATAAGAGATTTAATTTGATTTGCATATCGCTGGGGAGAAAATTGATTTGATTTATTGATTTATGATTTGGTGCTCCACCAGAAATGAAAATGTGAACTCTCCATTGGGGACCAAGTTCAAGTCATCCACTGGGGATAAGAAGTTGTGAAATCATGGAGGGATTAGAATTCAGGATCCGCTAGGGATGAAAATGTGAACTCTCCACTAGGGGAGCAAGTTCAGGTTGGATTGAATTGGTTTTTTTGGGGAACTAGAAAGATTTGCATCTCGCTGAGGAGAAGTGGATTGATTTGTTTGTTTGATTGACTTCACTAGGGAGGTTGATTAAGTTTATTTTGTTTGTTTAGTTTGACTCCACTGAGGAGGAGGGTTGGATTTATTTTAGATTTTAAGTTTTAAATTTTTGAGATGGACCCTGTCAGTTTGTGATGGATCATACTAAGAAGGAGCTTATATCATCCTAGACTTATCTCAGGTTTACCAATCTAAAGGGGTAGTCTACCAGCCACATAGTAGGACTATCCAACCAAAGGGGTTGCTTTTCAGTTTATAGCGGTCAATTCAGGGAAAAAGCACGAGGACACACATCTTCCACTACGGAGAATGCTGGGGTGACACATTAGCAAGGTAACATGCCAATCCGACCTCGGGCCGACTACTGAGTGAATGCCGCTGGGGGACTTAAAGTAGCTCAAAGATAGTCAAAGTTAATTTCATTTTTGATTATTTTTTATGGATCCCATCGGATTGCGATGGGCTGCACTAAGTAGGGGCCATGTTGGCCTTGGCCTAACTTCAGATTTAACGATCTAAAAGGAGTAGTTTCCCAACCGAGGGGAGAACTATTCAACCAAATGGGTGCCTTTTAGTTTGCAATGGCTGATTCAGAGAAGAAAGCAGAGACTCACATCTTTCCTGAATCAGAGACCACTGGGGTGACATATTTCTAAGGTAACATTTCAACCCGACCTAGGGCTGCCCATCAGTTTGCAATAGTCATGCTAGAAAGGTAGTAGACTTACATCTTCCAAAGCAAAATGACCATCGTGGTAACCTATTTGTGGCAAATAGATTGAACCCGACCTAAGGGTGACTACTAAGAGTCGACAGGACTTATCACTCAAGAGTAGTCGCAATTCTTATAGGGAGTTTTTTTCTTGCCTAAAGATAGGATTCGCTTAGGAAATGGGCTTGGGGGCTTGAATTCCTAATCCACAAGTGAATAATTTATTTATTTATTTTGTTTATTTATCATGGATCCTGTTGATTTGCGAGGGATCATACTGAGAAGGAGTTATATCAGCCTAGATCTATCTCAGATTTACTAAACTAAGGAGAATCTGTGCATCAGTTGAACAAATTCTCCAACCATAGGGGTGGCTACTAAGAAAGGGGGACTGTCCAATCCAAGAGTAACCTAGGTAGTGTCTAAATGGGTTGAAAAGGACTTAATCCAAGTAGAGTACCTACAAGGAGAGGAGCTACTAAAGGCTTTGTCCAAAACCCTAGGAGAAGATAATATCTATAGGTATTCAGTGGCCAACTCAAGGGGAAAGCTCAGGGACTCATATCTGCCAAGAGTGGTGTATCCACTAGGTGAGCCGCTTGTCAGCATAGTGAACATCAACCAACCTAAGGTGCCCATCGGTTTGCAATAATCAGCCTAGGAAGAAAGCATCAGGGACTCACATCTTCCTACAACAGAATTGATTGCCGGGATAGTATGTCTTCGGCTTGATAGGTGCTATCCAACCTAGGGTGACTACTGAGTGAATGCCACTTGGAGACTTATATCAACCCTAACTAGTCAAGAAGAAAGGATCCACTAGGGGGCATATCCTAAGGCTCAAATATACTCAACCTACTCAGTACATGATGGCTAGTTCAAGAAGAAAGCATATAGGCTTACATCTTCTTAATTAAAGTCAACATGAGGTAGCTTACTAGCTACGCAGTGAGGCCTACCAAACTAACAAGGTGCTCATGATTTACAATGGTCAAGTTAGAAAGAAAGCATGAGGACTCACATCCGTCGAACAAGTGACCATTGGGGTGATAAACTAGCGAAGTAGGATGTCAGCCCGACCTAGAGCAACTAATGAGTGAGTGCCACAGAGGGTTGCTCCCACATCAAAATAGCTTGAGACAAAAGTTGTATGTTTATTATTGTGTTTGTGTTTGAAGGGAATAGGATGCCGCTTGTGTTCTCCCACACTAACCCTAAACATGCTGGGAATTTGATGAAATGGTGCCATGAATTATAGTTATGATCCCACCAAGAAAGGATACCGCTTGGGTTATCTTACACTTAACTTAGTTGTGCTAGTCGAAATAGGATGCCTCTTGGGTTCTCTCACACCTATTCTAGACACGCTTGGGATTGTGTTTAATTTATGTTTGTGTTTATGGAGGAAGGATAAAATGCCTCTGGGTTGTCTTACACCTAACCTAAACACGTCATGGCAGATTCACAAGCAAGCAAACAATGCTTCAAATGATGAGAATATTTTGATGAATTAGAATAAAATTTTGAAGATATAATTGTTTTCAATCATGATTTTTTTGGGTAGTATTTTTTCAAGTAGAACCCATTAATTAGAAGCATTGGGCATTCCCATTACAATCAATAAGCTGATAAGATCCTCCTTGGTAGGCCTTCTCTATGACAAAAGGGCCTTCCCAAGTGGGTTCAAACATGCCTCCCATCTTCACGGGCAATTGGTCTCCTAAAAAACAAAGCTCTCCTTGAAAATATCTAGGGTGGACCAACTTGTTGTGAGCTTGAATCATCCTTTGTACAACTTCGAGGTTTTGGCATGTAGTGTCTCTCTTCCAAACCTTGAGCTCTTCTAACCACAACTTGGCACTCATGATTTTTTACTACCCATTGCTATCCTTAGTGATGGGAGTTGAACTTTTAATGATAGAACAGCTTTGAACCCATACACCAAGGAGAAAGGGGTAGATTGAGTTGGAGTTCTGTATGTGGTGTGGTATGCCCACAAGGTTTTAACTAGCTACTTATGTCATTATTATTATAGTCAAGTGTTTTCTTTAGTATCTGGATGAGAGTGTTGTTGAATGCTTCTACTAGGCTATTCTCTCTTGGGTAATAGATCGTGGAGTATCTCCAATCTACACCATGTCTTCTGGCGAAGTTGTTGATCTTGGTGCTCTTGAATGCAGTACCATTAATGAATATAATTCGTCAAGACACCCTGAACCTATATACGATATGGTTCCTGAAAAACTGGAGCACATGAGCTGTGACCTCTATGAGTGGGATTGCCTCCACCCACTTGGACAGTAATGGGTGGCTAAGATGAACTGATGACCCTTGGAAGAAGGAGGATCAGGAGGACCCACATGCCTGATACCCCAACACTCAAATGGCCATGTAATGTAGAATGTTGGTTGATGTAGGACCACACCATATACTTGAAACTGGTGGCATCTCCTAGCCACATTCATATAGTCTGTGATCATCGAAGGCTAGTAGTATCCTAGTCTGTTGATCTTTGCTTTCATCTTTAGACCAGATTGATGCACTCCACATAGACCTGAATATACCTCGGTCATGATCTTACGGGCTTTGTATTTGTCTAAATAGTGTAACCACATTTGATTGAAAGACAGTCGGTACAAAGTGCCATCCACGAGAGCGTAGGAGGGAGCTCTCTGCTTCATCTGATGGGCTTATGATTTCTCTTGAGGTAATCCATGAATGGTTGCCACTAATCCAACACCTCATCCTTTTCAACAACGGTAACCTCCCCTTCAAGAGAAAGTCTCTCGATGAGTTCTATGTCAATAAGAGATAGGACTATTTTGGACCCTTATTGGAATGGACTCATCTTCCGGACATGCCAATTCCTTGGTGAGTTTGGCTAAAGCATCTGTTACAGTGTTCTCACCTTGAGGGACCTTGTAGATGGTGACTTCAGGGATTTGGGCCAACAATCTGGTGTACTCATGGTAGTGATGAAGCTTAGGTTTTAGAACCTTATAGGACCCAGCAATCTAGTTGATTACCAGTTGAGAATCCCTATAGATGTTGATGCTTTTGACACACTATAATGGCTAACTCTAGACTGGCAATAAAATCCTCATACTTGGCTTCGTTGCTAGTGCATAGATTGTTGAGATCGTATGAGAATCTCTTCACATCACGGTCTGGAGTTCAGAGAACTATTCCTACCCGTCTTTCTTGAAAGAGTAGATCGTGGTTCTTCTCCTTTTTGAAAGGAAGCCGCATAATCATAATGCATCTCCCAACAACGATTATCAACCTCCCATAAGTTCATGATTTGTTCGTCAGGGAGATCATCACTAAGCAGGGAATTAACAGGAAGTAAGTGTGTTGTTGAGAAATCCGCTAGTGCTTGTCCTTTCACCGCATGGAGGGGTACGAATGTGATATCAAACTATGAGAGAATCATGGTCCAACGCCAAACCTGCGGATAACATCACCGTGTCATGAGAGATATGCATTGCATTGGATTGATTCTTAAAATCAAGTTATGAGAAAGCATGTAGTGGTAGCTTTTGAGATGCAAAGATTAAAGCAAATGTTTCTCTCAATAGGTGGGTAGTTTTAGTAGGGATCGATGATGTGAGGTAGAGAGCATTCTCCTTCCCTTCATCATTGGCTTGGGCCAATAAAGCACCGAGGGAGTTGTCCAATATAACAGTGTAGAGGATAAGTGGCTTTCTCAGGACAGGGGCTGATAGAACTGGTGGCTTCACCAAATACTACTTGATGTTTTCAAAAGCATGCTAACACTTATCATCCCACTTGAACTTAGCCTTCTCTTTGATAAGTGTTAAAAATGGCTTGCATCTCTTCGATATATTGGAGATAAAGCCCCTTAGATACGCCAACCGCCCTTGGAATGATCTGAGTTGGGTTAGACTTTTAGGGGGTGGCATTTATAAGATGGTTTTGATCTTTTTTGGGTCTATTTATATTCCCCGATGTCGAAAAAACAAACCCAAAGAACTTCCCTAAAGCTACTCTGAATGCACACTTCAGTAGGTTCATTTTGAGGTTGAATTATCTTAGCCGTTTGAAAATACTCTCAAGTCAAAGAAATGATCTTCCTTTATTTTTCTTTTGACTACTATATCAACATAGAATTCAACTTGATGATGAATGAGTTCATTGAAGATCTGAGTCATGGCATGTATGTAGTGCCAACATTTTTAGGCCGAAAGACATGACCATATAATAGTAGATTATGATCGGGGTTCAAAAAGTAGCATTTCTTTCATCCTCGGGGGCCATCTTGATTTAATTGTAGCCAGATGACCCATCCATAAAGGAGGATACTGCAAGAGATGAGGCGATGTCCACCATTAATTCTGGTATAGGAAGTAAAAATTCATCCTTAGGACATGCCTTATTTAAGTCCCTGAAATCGACACTTATACAAATTTGGCCATTCTTTTTCTTAACTGGCATGACACTGGCTGACCAGGGAGGGTATTTTTCTTCCCTGATGATACCAACATCGATCAATTTCTTAACTTCAAAATGATTTGTTGTTTGATTTCTAATCACATGCATCTAGGAGCTTGCTTGATAGGGCTATTGTTAGGGTTTATTGCTAGTTTATGGACTGTTACATCAGGAGATAATCTGAACATATTTTTATAACTCCATGCAAATCAGTCCTTAAACTCAATCAATAGCCTAACTAAGTCATTGGTTTCTTTTTCATTCAGCGGAGAACTGATGTATGTAGGGCGTGGATCTACTTCTGTCCTGAGGTTGATTTCTCTGAGCTTGTTGATGGTTGAATGGATTTCTTCTTCAAATTTTCTTTGATTTGAAGATCATTTGGATCATTTGAAGTTTCTAAACACACTTCCTCATAAGAGTTGGTGTGGTTTGAGAAAATTCTATCAGACACCAGATAATTGGTGACAACTAGGCAGTAATCATTGCCATTGACTAGATCAATCCTAGTCCTAATCTTGATTGTGCATCACTGCATTTGCTACTCCATAACTTTTTAAAATACTCTGACCTGTGCTTAGACCATGCATAAAGAATTAAACCTCTCTTTACAAGATTATGAACACAAGGCGAGTACCAATCAAAAGGTAATTCTATTAAATCTTTATATGAATTATCTTCAAGTTCTACATCAACTTCTGGACTTGAGGATGATGATCTGAACATGAATCTCTTCGGCTTAACATCCATAGAAGACCTAGGGCCTTTCTTAACTACTAAACTATGGGTGAAAAATTTATATTCTATGCCTTCATCTGTGGTGAAAATAAGAATATAAAATCATCTTATTGGGATGCCACGCAGATCCGTAGATATTCTTATTAGGGTGATCGAGTACGATATTGATGAGAGGTGTACTATCTCGAAAGATAGAAGTCACCGCCCTACAATGGACCTGATCACCTTAATAAGGACTCTTTAGGACTATGGGTCTTTAGAATGCACCAGAGATTCTTCTCCTACTTTACATGGAAAAGTAAAACATGATTTAATTTAAACAGGGTTCATTAAGTTCCCTACAGGGGTAAGCCCCCATAGTTAATTACATCCTAAGGAATCGAGATTCCTTAGGAATACTCCCAATTAAGGTAAATGATAGTTATATCCAAAGATTTCAAAAAGGTAGGACTATCAATCAATTGATTTATTTTGAGAATGTCAAGTGGGATCGATCAAGAAGAGGGATTTCTTATCGAAGCCAAATGAAAATAAGTAGGGGATGCTTAAGATACTAGGAAGCCTAGTAAGCATCCCAAACTACCTTATGGTTGGGCTTTACATTTTTGAAATTGAATTAATTTATTTGAGTTATTTTTTTCATTAGAATGTTAGGACTTATAATTCCATGATACAAGGTTATGGAAATGCCTAAGAGGTGAGGATTTATGCTCATAGCCCAAAGGAAAGTAGCAACCTCTGAACTTGATTCTAGGGAGCTTTGGCAAGGGCCAAAAGCATGACTTAAATCTAATGCAAAAATGGCTATTTGGTTTACCCCCACAAGAGAGGACAAACCACCAGACTTCTTGGACTTACAAACGCCTGGGGGCGACCGCCAACTAACTCATCCTATGATTTTAAATATATGTAGATAAGTTATATACTTTATACAAGATAGCAAGGTTGTTATTCATTGAATTTGGAGTTGGTTTGATGTGATTTGGCTCATGTTGACCCATTTAGGTCAAAATGGGTCAACTTGGGTCAAGTTGACCAATTGGTCAAATTGGGTCAAACCAAGGGTTGGGTCAAGTTCATATGACCATTTGAAATGTTTTGGTGGCTTTGGTTTGATTCAATTTGGTTTATATTTAGTTTTGGTTCAATTGAGTTCATTTAGGTCAAATAGGTCAAGTTGACCAATTTGACCCATTTGACCTATTTAGGTTAGGTCATGGGTTGGTTTAGATTTCATTGGTCATATAAAATGGATTGGTATCTTTGTTTCCAATCAATTTGTTTATTTGATTTTGGCTCAATATGACCTTTAGGTCAAGTTGGTTCATGGTCAATTAGGCTAAGTTGGGTCTAGTTGACCAATTGAGGCTTTGGTCAAGTTCAACAATCATTTTGGAATGAACTTGACCCATTAGTTTCAATCAATTTGGCTTAGATCAAGTTTTGACATATTTTAACTTTTTAGGTCAAGTTGGGTCAAGTTGAGTCAAGTGGCCAATTAGGCTAGGTTAGGCTCAAATGTTGACTTGGTCAAGTTCAAACATTAATCATGAATGAGCTTAGATCAATGGTTTTAATCAATTTGATCTATGGTGGATTTTGGCTAGTTTAGGTTTCATTTTGGCTAAGTGTTGACTTGGTAAACCCTACTTGACTTAATTTGATCATCTCATAATGATTGTTGATCATGATGAGAGGCTTAGGTGGGCTTAGTTCAATCTAATTTGGTTAGGATAAGAATTTGGCTCTTAAGGGGTACTTTAGGTCACTTTGGGTCAAGTGAGCCTAACTGGGTCAAATGGCCTGGTCAAAGCTTGATTTGAGTTTGATTGAACTCACATATGGGACTTATGATTGAAATATAAATCTATTTACAAGTGGTTTGAAGTCAAATTGGTTTTGATTCATTTGACAATCTCAAGTTTAAAGGGTGAACATGAGTTTGATTTGAGTTTGATTTTTGAATTGAGTTTTGGTTAAGTGATTGAAGTTTGTGTATATATTTGGATTCATGACTGTAGGATTGATTGAATCATGAAGAAAAATCATGGGTTTGGCTTAATTTGAGATTGATTTGGCTAAGTTCAAGAATTTGACTTGAAAGGTTTAGGTTGAATTTTGAATGAGTTTGAGTTTGATTTTTGAATTTGGTTTTAGATTTTTTGAATTTATATTTCATTTATATATGTGAATATAAATGAGAATATAAATGGGTTATGAGAAAATTTCATGAAATTGAAGTGATTTGAAGTTGACTTGAGCTAAGTCCATAAGAAGGAATCAAAAGACTTAGGAAAGATTTTTAGAATTTGGATTTGATTTCTGGGCTTAGTTTGATTGATTTGAATTTATATTTCATTTATATATGTGAATATAAATGAGAATATAAATGAGTTGTGAGAAAATTTCTTGAATTGAAATTGATTTTGGCTAAGTCCATAAGAAGGAAATCAAAGTGACTTAGGAAAAATTTTGGAATTTGATTTGGATTTCAATCATGGGTTTCAATCATGGGAATTGATTCATGATTGGAGAAAATCCATTGAATTGATTCATGGTTTGATTGAAAGTTGAAGTTGATATGAGTTTGGAGTTTGACTTGAAAGAAGGAAGTGAGGAATTTGGTTCAAGCTATAGGGTAGGCAAATTTTCCTAACTCCCCTAAGGCATGACCAATTCCTATGGCTAACTTCTAAGTCCAGGGTTGAGTGTCCACCTAATCACTAGATGTGTCTTAAGACTAAGGAACTCTTAAAGTCTAAGAGAAGTCCTATGTCTAAGATAGAGGGGTTGAGAGCTCATCCTAAAAATGAGGTCAATAATATGCACGTACAAAAGAAGTAAATGGAAAAAGAAAGATGCAAAGTTTATGTTCATTTGATTTTTGGTTTTATTATTTATTTTATATGTGTGATGTGGAATTCCTTCTTAAGTCATGTCATAAGAGTGTATAGGAATGGATTTAAGCAAGTGTTGTGTCCTTTTCAAATGGACTATACACTTTGCAATCCTATACACTTCTATGTTAAGAAAGAGAGGGAGAAGGAAATCCACATATACATATCTTTATATTTCTCACATGCAAGCTTATAGATAAAGTAAAAGTAGCATACCTTTCAGTTTTTATACTTGATTCATAAGTTTTTAAAATAATTTTAAATTTAATAGTGATATTAGCAATTCATATTTTTACTTTATCCAAAACATGTAATTTGACATAAAGAAAATATTTTATTTTAATTTTAATTTTCAAAAGAGATGGATGTATGATTTTCATATGACATACACATTTAGCATGCTAGGAAAGAAATAATATGATGAAAGCATTGTAAATTCATTCATGCTAATTAATTCCTGAAGACAATCATATGAAATAAGAAAGTTTAAAGTGAACCAAAGTTTGCTTAATATGATTTTTGTTTTGAGTTTGCTTTATGTTTGATTTAGGAAATGTGAAAGAATGTTTGCTAATCCTAACCCATTTCCCCCTTGTGTGAGTTGATTTAGTTTATTCTTAGGATTATTAGGTGATTTTTATATTTTTACTTAGGTTAAGTTATGAATTAAGTGTGTTAATTACCCCTTACCTCCACCACCTTAGCATACTTAATCAAATAATTATGAGCCAATGAGATGACATAAAACCACAAAAGGAATTTAAATTTGCAATGCACCTAGGGAAGAAAGGGGCCTAATGCAATTGGCTCATGATTAATGATTAATTAAACTAAAGCATTTAATTTAAGTACTTTCATAACCCCTCTCACACATGTGAGTGGGATTTTGATTTTCTTAATGTACTTAGGTTATTGAGCACCTAAGCATCTACCCAAGATGAATTAGTTAAGTCATGGAAGGTTTTAAAATTTTATCAAATTAATTAGTAGGTAATTAGTGAATTAATCCCTAATTAAATTTGGATTAAGGATGAAAGAGAGAGTTTAAGGAATAGCTTAAGGAAAATATCCCAAAAACTATTCCCTAAACCTCTTATTTTCTTAAACAAATCTTAATTAACTCAATCAAGGGATTAAACCACTAATTACACACTTAATTATACTTAATTACATTAAGAGGATAATTAAAAATTAATCTAGTAATTCCTCTAATTAAACCATACATCCCAAGAAAATTAGGTGAGGTAGAAGTCTTCCCACCAATCATACACAAGAAGTTTGGAATTAATCAGTGGGGGTAATTAGTAAAATCAAAATCCTAATAAAACCCAAATCAGAAAATAACACTATTCAAAATTTATTAAAATCAATTTTGTAATATTCTAGATTTAAATACCTTTCATATGAAATTTATTTCACATTTTTTTTATTTTTTTACACTTAGATATGAATTTTTGAAGTCTACAAGCTTAATTAGGTAATTTAAAACCCTAATTATATAGTTAATCCCATCGGTGCCACGTGGAGGCTGATGCGCACGCTTTCCATGTGGCATGACAAGATTTGCTATTTAAGTTGTCACATCATAGCACTATGTCAGCATGGTGCTATGCGCTTTCTCCCTGTCCATCCCAATCAAGGATCGATCGATTAAGGTTAAATCCATGGTTCTAAAGGATTAATCCGTGGGATCTACGTGTTTCAATCAGGCCGTCCATCCAAAATGCGCAGATGGATGGCCCATGATTCACCTCTGATCTTCCTATGGGAGATGGACACCGTCCATCTTCTAAGGGAAGATCCGAGCTCGAATTGAAATAAAATTCAACCCACACCATCATCGTGCAAGGGAGATCATATCCAATGGCTAGATTTTCATGAAGTAGAAATTCCTTTCACAAAAGACTACACCACACCAAATCTAAGCTTAGTTTCATGGCTTACCTCGCGGAGGCTATCACCGACACTCAATTCCCTTGGAGAAGCTTCGTCTAGTATAGAAGAAGCTTTGTTGAAGTTTTGAGGTGTTGAAATGGGGTAGATCCTTTTAGAGGCTAACTCCACCTACACTTGAGCTCAGTGTTGGTCAAAGTAGCACCTCCCTTCCTTTGGAGCTTGAAAAAAAGCTTGGGTAAACTCAATTGAGTTCCCGATGAAGCTTGCAAAGTGAATTGGACTGGTATTGAGTGTGGAGTGAGATTGAATTTCAATCGAGCTCCCCTATTTTTAGTTTTAGGAAATCTGAAATGGAGAAGTTAAAATCACTTGAGAGAGCTTGGGGAGGCTTGGAAATGGCTTCTCTAGCCTCCCTTTACTCAATCAAATTGGATACTTATGGAATGAAAAAAAAATTAGGGGGAGTATATCTCCCCCTAGAGCAATCGGATGGTCATGAAGGAGCTTGTCATTTTGATCCAATTGACCACCTTGAGTAAGTTTGTTAGGCTGTTAGAGGTGTTCTTGCATTCAGATTGGCCAGAGGAGTGGTAAAGTGCCATGTGCTTGAAATGAGTGGAGGAAGGATTCCCATGACCTCAATTTCATGCAAGTGGTCAGTGACCTTAGGGCAGGTTGGATTGACCCAAAACCATTGGGATAGGTGCACCATACTCACTAGTGTCCACTTGGTCCACTAAGAGTGTGTCAAGTGGTTATGAAGAGGATTTGACTAAATTCCAAGTGAATTTGGCCAAAATTTACCCTATGTCCTAGGGTAAAATGGTCATTTTGCTTGGATTTCAATTTCAATATGTTTGGTATGATTGAAAAATGGGTTAGGTCAAGTTTTATTGAATTTGTAGTTGGTTTGATGTGATTTGGCTCATGTTGACCTATTTCGATCAAAATGGGTCAACTTGGGTCAAGTTGACCAATTGGTTTAATTGGGTCAAACCAAGGGTTGGGTCAAGTTCATATGAGCATTTGAAATGTTATGGTGGTTTTGGTTTGATTCAATTTGGTTTAGATTTGTTTTTGGTTCATTTGATTTCATTTAGGTCAAATGGGTCAAGTTGACCAATTTGACCCATTTGACCTATTTGGGTTAGGTCATGCGTTGGTTTAGGTTACATTGGTCATTTGAAATGGATTGGTATCTTTGTTTCCAATCAATTTGGTTTATATTTGGGTTTGGATCAATTTGACCTTTTAGGTTAAGTTAGGTTCATGCGCAATTGGGCTAAGTTGGGTCAAATTGGCCAATTGAGGCTTTGGTCAAGTTCAACAAGTGATTTGGAATGAACTTGACCCATTGGTTTCAATCATATTGGCTTAGATCAAGTTTTGACACATTTTAACTTTTTAGATCAAGTTGGGTAAACTTGGGTCAAGTGGCCAATTGGGCTAGATTAGACTCAAATGTTGACTTGGTCAAGTTCAAACATTGGGCATGAATGAGTTTTGATCAATGGTTTCAATCAATTTGGCCTATGGTGGGTTTTGGCTATGTTGGGTTTCATTTTGGCTAAGTGTTGACTTAGTCAACCATTAGATTTGACTTGGTTTGACCCAATTTGAGTGATTGATAATCTTATGATGATTGTTGCTCACAATATGAGGCTTAGTTGGGCTTAGTTTAATCCAATTTGGGTTGGATTAGAATTTGGATCATAAGGGGTACTTTAGGTCATTTTAGGTCAAGTGAGCCTAAGTTGGTCAATTGACTTGATCAAGACTTGAATTAAGTTTGGTTGAACTCACATATAGACTTATGATTGAAATATAAATCCATTTGCTAGTGATTTGAAGTCAAATAGGTTTTGATTCATTTGACAATTTCAAGTTTAAAGGGTGAACATGAGTTTGACTTGGGTTTGATTTCTGAATTGAGTTTTGGTTTGATGATTGAAGTTTGTATTTATATTTGGATTCATGATTGAAAGATTTATTGAATCATGAAGAAAAATCAAGGGTTTGGCTTGATTTGAAATTGATTTGGCTAAGTTCAAGAATTTGACTTGAAAAGCTTTGGTTGGATTTTGATTATTTTGGGTTTGATTTTTGAATTGATTTTTCATTTGATGATTAAAGTTTGTGTTTATATTTGGATTCATGATTGAAAGATTGATTGAATCATGAAGAAAAATCAAGGGTTTGGCTTGATTTGAAATTGATTTGGCTAAGTTCAAGAATTTGACTTGAAAGGCTTAGGTTGGATTTGGGTTGAATTTGGATTTGAATTTTGAATTGATTTTAGGATATTTGAATTTATATTTAATTTATATTTGTGAATATAAATGAGAATATAAATGAGTTATGAGAAAATTCTTGAATTTGAATTGATTTAGATTAGATTTGAGCTAAGTCCATGAGAGGGAATCAAAGCGACTTAGGAAATATTTTGGAATTTGGATTTGATTTTTAGGTTTATTTTGATTGATTGAATTTATATTTTATTTATATATGTGAATATAAATGAGAATATAAATGAGTTGCGAGAAATTTTTTTGAATTTGAATTGATTTAGATTTGATTTGAGCTAAGTCCATGAGAGGGAATCAAAGTAGCTTAGGAAATATTTTGGGTTTTGGAATTTAATCATGGGTTTCAATCATTTAGAATTGATTCATGATTTGAGAAAATCCATTAAGTTGGAATTGATTTAAGTTTTGATATTGATCAATTAAGTTATAATTGATTTGAGTCTGACTTGGAAGAAGAAAGTGAGGTGTGGGTTCAAGCTAAGGGATATGCAAATTTTCCTAACACCCCTAAGGCATGACCTATTCCTATGGCTAACTCTTCTAAGTATCTAGGGTTAGGTTAAGTGTTCACCTAATCACTAGAAGTGTCTTAAGACTAAGGAACTCTTAAAGTATAAGAGAAGCCCTATGTCTAAGATGGATGGGTTGAGAGCTCATTCAAAAAATAAGGTCAACAAAAGGCTCCCAATAGGTGTGGTGTGACTGACAAGGTACACCACACGTATTGGTGTTGACCGAAATGATCAACAACACCAGAAAATCACAAACACTAATAGAAATGATCTACTCTTAACCTAAGGTGTACAAGGAATCTAAAGCTTAGTGTAATGTGACCCTACTCATGTCAAAGACATGAGAGAGGGAAGAGGGAATCAACTAAGGGATAGAGTATGTGAACCTTCCACTAGGGAAATAGGTTTAAATCATCCACAAAGGGATTAGAGGTTTGATTTTATTTGAGTCTCGTTGGGGAGAAATTTGATTTATTTAATTGAATTCTGGTGGGGAAGAGGGTTGAATTTGTTTCAATTTATTATTTATTTAATTGTGTTTGTTTTGACTCCACGAGGATAGAGAAGTGAACTCTCCACCGGGGAGGCATGCCCAAATAATCCACAATGGAGGAGTTGTGAAATCCGAGGGATTAGAATTTGATATCCACTAGGGAACTAGAAAGATTTGCATCTCACTAAGGAGAAGCAAAAGATTCTGAATTATATTTTAATCTTAATTATTTTGTTTATTACATTGGATTTATTTCATATTTTTTAAAATTTTTGGATTTTGAAATGAGTCATGTTGGTTTGCGATGGCCTGCACTGAGTAAGGGCGATAGAGTCCAAGACTTAACTCAGACTTACCAATCCAAAGGGGTAGTCCGAAGTAAGGCTATCAAACCAAAGGAATGCCTTTCGATATGCAACAGCTGTACTAGGAAGAAAGCATAGTAGACTTACATCCTCCAAAGTAGGGACCAGTTGCTGGGGTGATCTATTGGCAAGGCAACGGATCAAACCCGACTTAGGGCTGACTATTGAGTGAATGCCTCTAGGGGACTTAAATCAGCTCAAAGGTAATCAAGATTAGTTTCATTTTTTTAGTTTATTTTGATTATGGTAGATCCCATCGGTTTGTAATAGATTGCACTGAGTAGAGGCCATGGAGGCCTAGACCTAACTCAGATTTATCAATCCAAAGGGAGTCTACCAACCATAA
Source organism: Cymbidium sinense (assembly GCA_021442155.1). Lineage (NCBI taxonomy): Eukaryota > Viridiplantae > Streptophyta > Magnoliopsida > Asparagales > Orchidaceae > Cymbidium > Cymbidium sinense. The sequence continues at coordinate 148,738,939 of CM038216.1, forward strand.
GGTAGGACTAACCAACCGAAGGGGTGCCTTTCGGTATGTAGTGGTCAAGTTAGGAAGAAAGCGTGGGGACTCACATCTTCCAAAATAAGGAAACATTGGGGTGATCGGTTGGCAAGGCAACAAATCGAACCCGACCTAGGGCTGACTATTGAGTGAATGCCACTGGGGGACTTAAATCAGCTCAAAGGTAGTCAAGATTAATTTCATTCTTTTAATTTATTTTGATGGATTTTGTTGGTTTGTGATGGATCACATTGAAAAGGAGCTTATATCAGCCTAGACCTAACTTAAATTTACTAAACCAAAGGAATAGCTTCCCGGCCGATGGGAGAACCATCTGACCAAAGGTGTGCCTTTTAGTTTGCAATGATCAATTCAAGGGAAGAAAGCGGGGACTCACATCTTCCACTACAAATGACCACCAAGGTGATCAGTTGCTTTGGGCACTAATCGAACCCGACCTAGGGCTGCCCATCGATTTGCGTTAGTCATGCTAGATAGAATGCTTCATAATCTTATACCTTTCAAAGTGAAATGACTACCGAGGTAACCTGCTTGTGGAAAAATAGATTGAACCCGACTAAGAGTGACTATAGAGTGAGTACTGACCCGAGAATTTATCTCAACTCAGGTAGTCAGGCAATTCCTATAGGGAGTTCTGCTGACACTGCCTTAAAGATAGGATGCATGCTTGGGAAAAGGGGCCCTTTGGGGGCTTGAATTCCTAATCCACAAGCAAATTAATTTCATTATTTTTTTAACATGGACCCTATTGGTTTATGAGGGATCAAACTAAGAAGGAGCTTATATCAGCCTGGACCTATCTCAAATTTCCTGAACCAAGAGAGAATCTGTATATCTGCTGAACAAATTCTCCAACCACAGGGGTGGATACTAGGAAAGGGAGACTGTCTAATCCAAGAATAACCCGGGTAGTGTCTAAATGGGGTTGCAAAATATGTGATCCAAATAGAATGCCCATAGGAAAGAGGGTCCACTAAGGGCTTGATCCAAAACCCTAGAGAGGATGACTTGGCTAGTCATATATCAAATAGGTATTCGGTGTCCAATTCAAGGAGAAAGCTCGGGGACTTACATCTACCAAGAGTGGTGTCCCCACTGAGTGAGTCGCTATCAGCATAGCGAATATCAACCAACCTAAGGTATATATCAGTTTGCAATAATCAGCCTAGGAAGAAAGCTTAGGGACTCACATCCTCTTATACCAAAATTGATTACTAAGATAGTCTATCTTTGGCTCAACAGGTGCCATCGACCCAGGGTGACTACTTAGTGAATACCACTGGGGACTTATATCGACTCAAATGTAGTCAAAAGGGAAGAAGCCTCTGGGGGACTTATCCTAAACCTCAAATATATTCGACCTAGTTAGATAATGACTGCTAGTTTAAGAAGAAAGCTAGGGGACCCTTATCCTCCAACAAATGACCACTAGGGTGACATACTAGCAAGGTAGCATGTAGACCCGACCTAAAGCAGCTAATGAGTGAGTGCCACAAGAAGCCTGAGAAGAAAATATATGTTTGTTGTTGTGCTTGTGTAAAAGGGAAAAGGATGCCTCTTGGGTTCTCTCACACTATCCTAAACACACTTGGGGAATTGGGTGAAATGATGCCATGAATGGCAACGAATTCCACTAAGAAAGGATGCTCTATGGTTCTCTTACACCTAACTTAGTTGTGTTAATCGAAATAGGATATCTCTTGGGTTCTCTTACACCTATCCTAGTAGCACTGGGAGATTGTGTTTGATTGTGTTTGTGTTGTGAAAGAGAGATAGGATGCTGCCGGGAGACTCTTACACCTAACCTAGACACATCATGCCGGATTCACAAGACAAGCAAACAATGCTTCAAAAGAAGAGAAGATTTGGATGAAAGGGAATCAGATTTTATTGATAGAATTATTTTTAAACAAGTTTTAAGGGTAATATTTTTTCAAATAGAGCTCATTAATTGGAAGTATCAGGTGTTCCTCTTTACAATCAATAAGCAGATATGATCCTCCTTGGTAGGCCTTCTCTATAACATAGGGGCCTTCAAACTTTCCTTTCATCTTTCGATGGGCAACAATTGGCTCCTTATAACTAACACAAGTTCTCCTACTTGGAAAGACCTAGGGAAAACTTGTGAGCTTGAATCATTTTGGCCTTGTACAACTCGAGATTCTAGCATGCTGTAAGTGACTCTCCTCCAAACCTTCAAGCTCTTATAAACATAAATTTGCATTCTGCTCTATAGTGATCTAGCTACCCAATGCTATCCTTAATGATGAGAGTTGGACTTCTAAAGATAAAATGACTTCGGACCCATACACTAAGGAAAAATAGGGTAGATTGAGTTGGAGATCGGTATGTGATGCAATAGGCCCACAAATCTTAAACCAACTGCTCATTCCACTATGCTTATTGTCATCCAATGTTTTCTTCCAGATCTGGATGAGAGTTTCGTTGAATGTTTCTACTAAACTATTTGCTCTGGGGTAGTAGATGGTGGAGTATCTTTAATCTATACCGTGTCTTCTGGCGAAGCTATTGATCTTGGTGCTTTTGAATGTAGTACGATTATCGAATATAATTTGTCAAGGCACCCCGAACCTATATATGATATGGTTCCTGAAAAATTGAAGCACATGCGAAGTGACCTCTCGAGTGGGATCACTCCCACTTAGAAAGAATATGGCGCCTAAGATGAACCGATGCCCCTTGGAAGAAGGAGGATTGATCGACCCACAATGTCCCCAACACTCAAATGGCCATGAAGCCAATGTAAGGTGTAGAATGTTGGGTGGTTGATGTAAGACTACATCGTGTACCTGACATTGATGGCATCTCTTAGATACATCCATGCAGTCTGTAATCATCGAAGGCCAGTAGTATCTTAATCTCTTGACCTTCATCTTCATCATCAGATCAGATTGATGTGCTCCGCATAGACTTGAATGTACCTCAGTTATAATTCCACGGGCTTCTTGTTTGTCTAAACAACATAATCACATTTGATCAAAGGACCAAGATAGGTGCCATCAATGAGCATGGAGAGAGCTCTTTTCCGATGGGCTTGTGACTTTTCTTGAGGTAGTTTACTGGTGATCAAATAGTCTATGAATGGTTGCCTCCAATTTAGCTCCTTGTCCTTATAGGTAACGACAACCTCCCCTTCAAGAAAAAGTCTCTCGATGAGTTCAACATCAATAAGGGATAGGAATTGTCTATTTTGAACCCTTATTGGAATGGACTCATCTTCCGAACATGCCAATTCTTTGGCAAGTTTGACCAAAGCATCTACTATTGCTTTCTGCTCAAGGAACCTTGTAGATGGTGACTTTAGGGGTTTGGGCTAATAGCTTCATGGTATACTCATGGTAATGATGAAGCTTGGGTTTGAGAATCTTGTAGGACCCGATAATTTGATTGATGACCAACTAAGAATCCCCAAAGATGTTGATGCTCTTGACACAAATGGCAATGCCTAACTCCAGGCCTGCAATCAAAGCCTCATACTCAGCTTCATTGTTGGTGTAGGGGTTAGAAAAATAGTATGAGAATCCCTGGGATCATGGGAGCCTTACCCTTTGAGGGTGCTAATGAGTGGGTGCTAGCCCTCACTAGGGCAGCACGGGAAACAACTGCACTAGCGTTGTCACAGACACTAGTACTGATGCTGGCACTATAGGAACCACCATTGTCTTCCTCTTCTATGAGGGAATATCAGAATCTGAGGGCAAGTCAACTCGAATGATCGACTTCTGTCTGGTCACTATGCTCCTACTAACGGTGGTAAGGGGAGTGCCCTCACAGTAATCCTCGCCCCCTCAAAACCTCATCCAAAGTGGATGAAATGGGCAATGAGGGAAGGTTGGTCTGATCTAGGGCCAAGTCCATCCCGTTAGGAAAGATAAACACATACTTCGATGCTTCCATTTCTATCAACTGAAAAATTGAACTTAGACAATAACTAAAACTGCCGCTGAACGAGAGTCTGCAATGTTGAAAATAAACTTGAATCAGATTTCTGTTGATTTTGAATTCAAATTTTAAAGTTGAGCCCATACTCAACATCTTTGAAAGTGTTAAGTCGAGTTCAAATGGATTTAGAAGAGATTTGAGATTTTATTGGAAAGAGGAATTTTTGAATATAGAATCCACTTTCAACAAATTTGGGTATGTCTAAAATGGGTCTGAAGAGATGCTTCCATAGGTTCATATTTGAATTTTAATTTTAGATATGAGGACTCTTCATTTAACAAATTTGAGTATGTTAAAGTAAAGGATCAATTGATTTTATTTTTTATTTGAGATTTTTTGAATTTGTTCACTTAGCAAATTTGAGTATGGTAAGTGAAGTGTTTGAAAATAATTGTTTCTTCTTCTTTCTTTGCTTTATTTTGTGAATCATTTGTGATTTTGAAAATAAAATCCTCACTTAGAAAATTTAGGTATGCTAAATGAAGGATCTAAGCGTGTCTTGTTTTGAAATTTTTTTTGAAAATAGGATCCTTAGCAAATTTGAGTATGCTAAGAAAATCCTAAAGTGTTCTTTTATTTTTTTAGAAATATTGGTTTTGAAAAAAAAATGGAGACTTCAGTTCAGCAAATGTCGTATGCTAGTGTGAAGTTCCAATGTGTCTTGAAATATTATAAGATGGAGATTTCACTTAGTAAATTTGAGTATGTTAAGTGAAATTCCAGTGTGTTTCCAATTTTCATGTTTTGCAAAAAATAGGAGACTTCACTTTAGCAAATGGGGAATGCTAGAATGAAGTTCCAAATGTGTTTCTTTTATTTTGTATTTTGCTTTGAAGATGGAGACTTCACTTTAGCAAATGTGGTATGCTGGAACGAAGTTCCAAAAGTGTTTTGCGAAATTTTTTCCTTTGTTGATTTTGAAAAGAGGGATTTCCATTTAACAAATTTAGGTATGTAAGATGGAAATCAATTATGTTTCATTTTTCAAGATGTATTTTCATATGTGATTATTGCTTTTCTTGAAAGAGAAAATCCAAACCTAATCATATATGTAATATGTTTAAGTGGGATTTCAAAAGATGTTTATTTGGAAATGAAATCTTCATTCAATAAATTTGGGTATATTGATTGGAGAGGTTTCATATGTGCTTTTGGAAAATTTATTTTTTTGAATTTTTATTAAAAAATTAAACCTTCATTCAATAAATGTAGGTATATTGAATGGAGAGGTTTCATATGTGCTTTTCGAATGGTGAGAATTCCAACTTAACACATGTGGAATGTGTTGAGTGAAATTTCAAAGTTGTAATTTTTGTTTGAAGATGTAACATCCATTCAACATATTTGGATGTATTGAATGGAAATGACATCTTTAAATTTTGTTTTTTTGAAAATTTGCATCCTAACTTAACACAAGTGGAATGTGTTGAGTGGAATTTCAAAATTTTGATTTTGGCTTGAAGATGTAACATCCATCCAACACATTTGGATGTATTGAATGGAAATGTCCATCTTCAAATTTTGTGCTTTTTGAAAGTTTAAGAAGTTTGGAATTTTATTATTGGAAAATGAAGTCTTCATCAAAATGAATTGAGTGAAGAAGTTCATTTGTGCTTTTAGAAATTTATGATTATTGTAATTTTATTTTTGTAAAGATGATCCTACATATAACAATCATGAAGGTTGTTAGATGAAGGTGATTTAGAAAAAAATTTGTGCAAAATATTTTATTATGTGCATTTTGAAAGAGTGCTTTGTTTTTAAAAAAAAAAGCAAGATTTTTATGAAAGATTTATTTTCTTTTATATGATTTTGATTTTCACCCATTGGAGAACCCAATAGGGATTTTAAGATCAACACGGGGTGAGGTCCTAAAACCTAAAGATGTTGGCTAGCTTAACTTAAGGATGAAATAAGCTAAGTGCCAATGGAAAGAAAGATAGTCATAGATTTATACAAAAAGTACAAACCCACTATCGATACATGGAGGCAATGATCATTTACCAAAGATGGAGAGAGGAGCCTTCCCCAGCGGAGTCGCTAGAAGAATCTATGGGTGAAAAATTTTATGTCGTTGAATGTGATCATCATCATCAATCAATTCCCCTTCTTTTTCCTTTCCTTCTTATCTTCATCCCTCTCAGAAAGAAAGATGAAGACAAAAGAAAAAATGAAAAGAAAAGAGAGCAAATTCAATATGATGATGATTGCTTCTTTCTTTAGATGGACACCACATAGAATCGCAAGTGTACTTAGTAGGGTGATCAGGTATGGCATTGAGGAAAGATGTACTATCTCAAAAGATAGAAGTCACCACCCTACAATGGTCTTAATCACCTAAAAAAGGATTCTTAAGGACTTATGGGTCTGCGGGATGATGTACTAGAGATTCTTCCCCTACTTTACATGGAAAAGTAAAGTAGGGTTTATTTCAAATCGAGTTCATTAAGTTCCCTATAGAGGCAAGCCCCCATAGTTAATTACATTCTAAGAATGGGATTCCTTAGGAATACTCTCGATTAAGGTAAATGATCGTTGTCTCCAAATATTTTAATATGTAGGACTATCAATCGATTGGTTTATTTTTAGAAAGTCAAGTGGGATCGATCAAGAGGAGGGAGTTCTTATCAAAGCCAAATGAAGACAAGTAGGGAATGCTTTAGGATACTAGGAAGCCTAGTAAGCATCACGAACTACCCTATGGTTGAGCTTTATATTTTTGAAATTGAATTAATTTGTTTGAGTTAAATTTTTCATTACAAATTTAGGGCTTATGATTCCACAACACAAGATTATGGAAATGCCTAAGAGGTGAGGATTTATGCTTGTGGCCCACAAAGGGAAGTAATAATCTCTGAACCTAAATCTAGGGTGCTTTGACGAGGGCCAAAAGCATGACCTAAATCTAAGGTGAAAATGGGTATTTAGTTTGCCTCCATAAGAGAGGACAAATCACCTGACTGCTTGGAATTACAACTGTCTGGGGGTGGCCGCCAACTAACTCCTCCTATGATTTTTAATTCATGTAGGAAAGTCTTATGCTTTATGCAAGATAGCAAGGTTATTATTTATTTAGAAAGAGACTAAGTCCTTAAACTCACTCCCTAAGAGACTAGATCATGTAAGGGCCTACAAATGACCTAGATCTAATGCAAATTGTATTACATTTTATTTTTCATTTTTGGACAATCATTTGACTCAGGCTTATAGGATTCATATGCCTAATGCATGAGAAATAAAATTATGGGCCAAAATCAGCAAGAAGGGGGACGTGTGTTTCCACCATGGCTCTCATAGGTCAAGCCAAGTTCTTTGGCAAAGGTGAAAACCCTTTAATCAAGAGTGAAAATAATATGCATTTATGCATGATGTTAGAAATGAAATACTCATCCAGCTAAGGGGTTGCTAATACTTTTATCTTGATTTTTATCCTAAGCTTTAGGTGAGGTTATGAGTTATTCACTTTTAATTTTGAGTTATTTAATTTAATAGAAGATTTATTTTTACCTAAGAGCCTAATCATCATCCAGGCCATACATTAAGCAAGGAAGAAACTAGGAAAATGATGCCATCTTAATGCACAAGCTAAACAAAATATCAAACATTTTATAAAGCTAACGCAAAAGAATAAAAGGCCATTTGTGGTCGGGCTCCACCGCACAAACCCAAAAAATAAATTGGGCAACCGAGCTCTACCCTTATACCACCCAGATTACAAAAGAATTAATTTATAATTAAGTAAGGAAATTCTTGTTATGGGGGACTTCATTCTTCATTCCTTCATTCTTCTTTTCTTCCTTTGGTTCTTTCTTTCTTCTTTCTTCTTTTGGTTTCCTTCTTTTGGATGGTTGGAAGGTGGTTGCTCCAAAGGCTTCACATGGTACATACAATAAGATCTTATGACCAATGTTCATCCTAATCTCCCATAATAATCATTTCAAAATCCTAATTGCAAAATTACATTAAAAGAAAAAGTAAATCTAACTAACACCTGCAAAACAAAGATTAGCTAAACAAACCATACAAATTCCAAGCACGTATATTTTAGTACCCCACACATGGGTAACCAAGTCCACCTAGCCTATAGGTTTATGCTTAGGGGTATAAGCACCTGCACAGCAAAAAGTTATATTTTTATTACAGAACCTCTTTAACACAATCACCTACAGAAAATAATGATTAGACTAAATCATCCCACCATTCATTCTATGTACATTCACCCTAACATTCAGGTTAAAATAAAATATCATAAAATAAAAGCAAACATCAAACTATAAACCATCCTAACCTAAAGTAAGAAGTGATGACTTAGTCTAATGTGTGTGCTTTAAAAGCTTTGTGTGGTATGCTTAGCTATGGCATTAAGGTTTAGATTTTCTAAATGTAAAGATGTTTAACTTAGATGGGTGGTTTCATTTAAATGTTTAGTTAATGTGGGTTGATTTTATTTTGTATTTTGATTTGTCTTAAGTGAATCCTACAATTAATTACTAAGTTGTAAAGAGAGGGAAAAGAGAAGAAAATTTCTCTTTCCTTCCCTACCTTAAGTAATTTCTAAAGTAGATTCATGTTTAGTTTTATTTAGTGAATATCTTATTATGTGTTTTAATTAACCCTAAGTTTAGATTTTCCCTAAATAAACCTATTCAAAATGAAAGGCATTTTAAGATTAAGTAAGGTGAATTAATATCACAAAACACACATCACTTCATTTCTTTCCCAACATGTATAACATGCATATGAATGAATCATAGAAAATATGTCGGTGTTTTCTCTGGAAAAGAGAAAAGAAATGACACCACATAGAGTTTAGGAATATTTTATTTAGATGACCAATACGGCATTAAGTAATAAGCATATTGTCTCAAAAGATAAACATGCTCTCCTGTAATGGATTCAATCATTTCAATAAAAGACTCCTAAGGCTAATGGGTCTTTCGTGTAACAGAGTATTTTCCCTTGAACTACATGGACTAAGTAGAACATGGTTTATTTTATCCTGGGATCATGGTTCCCAATAAAGGCAAGCCTCTATAGTTAATTACATCTTAGGAAGGGTCTCTTCCTAAGAATACTCTCAATTAAAGAAACAAGTGGTTATTCCTAAAGACTACTAAGGTAGATTTCAAAGGATTGATTTTTGGAAATTCAATTGGGAGAGATCCAAATTAGAGAGAGTTATTTTCATGAGTCAAATGGAAAAAGTAGGAAATGTCTATTGATACTAAGATGCCTAGTAGACATTTCATCTATCCTATGATTAGGCTTCAAATTTGGTATTTAATTTTAGAATTCAAGTTATCATTTTCTTAAAAATCTAGGGCTTAGATTCTACAGATAAGACCAAAAAATGCTTAGGGTTAAAGACTTATTCCTAAAAAGATGCTTCAGAACCTAATCTATAGGTGCTTCTAACACATGTCAGATGCTCAACCTAGTTCTATCCTTGGGAATCATTGGTCATTCTCCTCACTTGAGGGAACTAACCTATCCCTGATTCTTCTGGACTTACAACTTACCTGGAGAAGGCTGCCAGCTAACACCACCAAAGTGCATTTTAAAATAATGAGGCTAAGTCATATGAATGCAAGATGGTCGGTTGGCAATTTTAGAAAGAAATCTATGAACCTAGACTTATTTCTTAATCCCTAAGATCATGTAGGAAGATGCACCTAATGCATGTTTTTTTAGATTTTATGAATTTTGACTCAAGATTCACTTAGGTCATATGAATGCAATTTATTCCTAATGCATGCAATTAGAAAAAGATTATGGGCCAAATCAGAATAGAAGAAGGTGTACTTCCATAGGCTCTCAAAGGTCAAGCCCAAGTTCTTTGGCAAGGATGGAAGTCCTTCATTAATCAAGAGTGAAACAATATGATTTATGCATGATATTAAAACATCTAGCTAAGGGGTTGCTACAAATTTTATCTTGCTTTAATGACCTAGGTTTTTATATGAAGATTATGAGTAATATTTATTTTTATATTTTTATTGATTTAATTGGGTAGAAAATTTAATTTATCTATGAGCCTACGTCCAAGCATTCATCATAACACAAACATAACATAGAAAGAAACCTAAGAAAAGCATGTTGTTTCAATTGTGCACCTAAAATAAATCAAGCCAAATTAAATTATATAAGAAAAAGGCTAATGCACCAGTACCATGCATGCCTTAAAGAAAGAAAAATGGGCAACCTGAAGTTCTCCTATACAACCCGACCTAGAACTACAAGTTCAAATCTATGGGTCTTCTTTTCAGGAAAGTCTCCTTCTTCAGGGACATCCATCGAGCTCCACAGGAGATCAACACACCATCTCCTAATTGGGTCAGCTCCTGCTAATCCTAGACCCCATAGATCCTAACCTAATTCTAAGCTCAAATTTACATTTAAAATTCAAAAGAAATCATAAGCCCTATAAAATAGATGTTAGGAAATAAACACAACATAGAAAGCAATTTCTATTTCACTAATATACGAGCTTAGCATTAGTTGCTTTCCAAGCCCACCTGTCCTATGGACTATGTTAAGGGATTTTCAGCACCTGCAAGCAAATAGTAATTTTATGATTTATTTATTACAATGATCCCTTTAACACAGTCCCTTGCAAAAAATAGTGTTAAATCTAAAAAGAATGCCCTAACATCCAGTCTAATGAACAAACAAGCTTAGGCATCTAGTCTAAAGAAATACACCACACAAACATCTAAAGCACAGCACAACATATCACAGGAGATTAAAGAAAAATCATAGAATGATCTAACCTAGATCTAGAGTCTGTGACCTAAGTAATCTAGTGTGTGTAGAAGTGGGGTTTGTGTGGTAAGTCTTTGCTAGGCCTTTATGTTTAAGTTTGAAGTTTGAAGTTTGAATTGGTTTAATTTTTACCTTTGGGTAGTTTCAATTCAAATTATTTAGTGATTTAATTCCCATTTTTATGTTCATTTTATTTGGTTAAAGTTATATAGGTTTTCAAGAATGAAGAATTAGAATGAATTTCATTTTTAGGTGAAACTCACTTTATTCCACATCCTAAATCCTAATGAAGTTTCTAAAAGTCTAACTAAAATCCTTAAGTATTTTAATTAATCCTTTTGATTTTATTTATGTTTGGGTTTGATTTATGTTATTTCATTTGTTTGAATTACTTTATTTGATTTAATTTATTTGATTTATTTAAGTTATGCTTTGTGTAATTTTTAATTAAGTTATATGGGTTTCATTTGATTTGACTTATGTTATTTTAAGGAGTTTGATTTTATTTAATTTAACTTAAGTTATTAAATTATGAATTTATAAGCTTAAGTTTTAAGTCCATTAATATGAATTAATACCTTAGGTTTGTTCATAGATTATGCTTAACCTAAAGCACTTAGATTAATTATTTTATCTAATTTAATTAATGTAGGTTTAGATTCATTATTTAAGTTTATTATAGATGAATGATTTCATTAAACTTAACTTAAGTTGTTTAATTACGGTTGAATTTCATTAAGTATTGATTTACTTAAAATTTTGATATTTGATTAAATTTTTTGACTTAGAAAGCTTTGATGAATTACCCTAAGTATTTCTGATGCTTATTTCAGATTTGTTCAATTTATTTGTTGATTCAATGAATTAATGATTCTTCTTAATTATTATTTAGTTCAAATTGACCTAGAGATTTGGAAAATCAAGAATTCCAAGTTTATAGACCAATTGGGTTTGGGATAATTATGTCAAGTAGGGTTACATTCCAATTCTATGTTTCTAAAGTTTCAACGTGATTAGAGATGTAATTAGGGTGTAATTAAGGTTTTAATTATTTCATTAAACCCTAAATTAAGCTTAATTTATTAATATTCATTAAGGTATTTTATTTTTCACTTATTATACACTGACATACCTTTTTAATGAGAGTTTATTCATAATTTTTGGTTAACTGGTTGATTTATTATGATTTAATTAAATTTAGGTCATTTAATTGAATTATTTAATTCTTTTAATTACCTAATTGAGTTAATTAGTGATCTATTAGGTTGAATAGGTTTAATTAAGTTTAATTAGTGTTCTAATATTCATTAATGTTTATTATATTGATTTAAGGTTATTAAATTAAAGTTTTCTAATTATTTCATTAAAGGGTAATTACTTTAATTAATTTAAAGGTTAATACACATGAAATTATAATTTCCTTGAATTCAGAATTAAATTCCCAAAAGTTTTCTTAAGGTATTTTTTAAGCTTAATTTCATTTCTCTAAAGTTTCAAATTGATTGGATTATTAATTTGAGAGTAATTAAGGTTTAATATTTTTCATTTAAACCCAAATTAAGAGAAAATATCAAATAAAAATTGGAGATTTTAATTTCAATGGATTTATCTCATCAAGACAAATCCATAGAACTTGTATTTGTAATTTTCATTTTTCTTTAATTTTATATGATTTTTTGAAGTTTTCAGAATTTTAATTAATTAATTAAACAGTTAATTAAGTAAAGTTAACGGTTTTAAGTGGGGAGGGTCCCACGCATCACTGTTAAAAGAGTGGGCTCATTTACGAACCGTCCGATCAAAGATCAGATGGTCCATACTGATCCCACGATATTACGGGATCAGACTGCGTGTCACGCGGTGAGGCAGACCGCATGTCAGGCGTGAGACGATCCGCGTCAGATGGTTGAAAATGTGGTATGATCACCGTCCGATTATGGATCAGATGGCTTGGATCTCCCTCGCAGTCCTTAAGGGATTTAAATCAAATCGTGCGACTATATTGGAGCCGTCCGATCCTAAGAGAAGGATTAGATGATTGAGATTAAATCCCGAGGCTCGCCGATGAATCACGAACATCGTCCATGATTTCTTGCCAATCGCTGGCGATCGTCGGTGAATCAAGCCAGGATTTTGATCCCAAAATGATCAGGGATTGAATTAGGGTCAATCCATATGGGATCCATTTGAGGATCCAATTTCTTCACAAAGCTCCAAATGCATAGGGGAGGGAGAAATTGCATACCTAGATTTTGTTTGCGGCGAAAAAAAGGGTGAGATTTCGTTTGAGCTTCCTTTGAGCTTGTGGACGTGTTGGTGCCTTCAATTGGGGATGAAATCCACTCATTGAGATTTCACCATGAGAGGCTGAGACCTTTATTTGAAATGTCGAACTCTAGACCGGCGGAAGGCGGTCGAGATATGAGATCAATTCTTGCCCTTGTGAACATAATGGGATGTTCACATCGAGGTGTAGAGTTTCCTTGCATGATTTCCATGCATGGCCAAGCACTATTCTTCATTTTATTTCCTCTCTTATCTTTTTTTTTTCTTGGAGAAGCCAAAATTCCTCTTGGCTTTTTTTTCCTTGATTGCCTCCTTCACTTGAAGGTAGCCATCTTTCATTAGGAGGTGGTATGAGATGAGGATGGGGAAAAGTGGAAGAAGGAAATTAGCATTTTTCTTTCTTCCCATTTTCCATTTTTTTAATTCCCCTCTTTTTATCTTTCTTTTATTATTTCCATGAAATATGGCATTATCATCTTAGTTTGGACTAAAGTATGATATGCCTAAATTAATCTCAAAATGGATTTGAGATTAGATTTAATTCCATTTAAATTGTTAGGGAATTTGAATCCAACCAAGTGCTTTGATTTTAGCAATCCATTCAAAATCAACTCAAGGGTATTTTGAAATTAAATGTAATTTGACTTTTAATCATCTTGGATTGATGATTATTTATTGTTGATTTGATTAATTGATTTTGAATTTGGATGCTTGAGTTGATCCTACGGGCAAATAGGTTAGATCCACCCAAGGTGAATTCCCTAGGTCACTAGGCATAATGTACTAAGCATTGAATTAGGAGAATCCTATTTGAGATTAGGATCTCCTAATAGCTAAATTAACCTCATCCAAAAATTAGGTCAACAAACAGACCCCCAATATGTGTAGTGGACGTAGAATACACATATTGGTGTGTTGACTGATTGATCAACATACAAGTATAAAACTTGGGGTTCCAATCCATGATTTTAATTTTTGATTTGAATTTTATTTTGATTTTGATTGTGAAAGATAGGTATATGCATACCTATCTTTGCTTTGGAGTGTGATTCATTCCTTGAAACTTAACTTTCATTAAGTTTTAGGATGAAGAGGAATGTTATTAGGAGTAGACCCAAAGATTGGTCTAACCCTAATGCAATTACTATGCTCAAGGAAGATGCCTTCAAGGAACTTACTCTTAATTGATAATAGTGGTGATCCATGTATTAGCTAATAAGATGGGGCTGTTAAGAGCATAATCCATCCTAGTTAGCTAATGAGAGGAGAGGGGTCTCTAAAGATATGATCCAATCCTCAAAGCTATGCTGAGGAGAAGAGGCCTGAAATGCTTGATCCTAATCCATAGCACTTTGACTACTAAATAGAGGTCACATGAACTTAATCCTATTTGAGTAGTCCAAAGAAATGGGGCCTTCAATGGCTTGATTCCATTTCTTAGTGCTTTGAATAGGAAGCCAACTAGGGACTTACTCAATGTGGTTAGCTAATAAGATGGGGCCATTAAGGGCATAATCCATCTTAATTAGCTAAAAAGAGAAAAGGGGTCCTTAAAGACATGATCCAATTCTCAGAATAGGATGCCAATTGGGGACTTACTCCTATATGATTAGCTAATAAGATGGGGTGTTAAGGGCATGATCCATCCTAATTAGCTAAAAATAGGAAAGGGGTCGTTAAAGACATAATCCAATCCTTAAAATAGGATGTCAACTAGGGACTTACTCCTATGTGATTAGCTAACAAGATGGGGTCATTAAGGGCATAATCCATCCTAATTAGCTCAAAAGAGGAAATGGGTCCTTAAAGACATGATCCAATCCTCAGAATAGGATGCCAACTGGGCACTTACTCCTATGTGATTAGCTAATAAGATGGGGTCGTTAAGGGCATGATCCATCCTAATTAGCTAAAAGGAGGAGAGGGGTCCTTAAAGACATGATTCAATCCTCAGAATAGGATGCCAATTGGGGACTTACTTCTATATGATTAGCTAATAAGATGGGGTTGTTAAGGGCATAATCCATTCTAATTATCTCAAAAGAGGAGAGAGGGTCATCTTAGTTTGGACTAAAGTATGATATGCTAAATTAATCTCAAAATGGATTTGAGATTAGATTTAATTCCATTTGAATTATCAGGGAATTTGAATCCAACCAAGTGCTTTGATTTTAGCTTGATCCAATTCAAAATCAACGGGTATTTTGAAATTAAATGTAATTTGACTTTTAATCATCTTGGATTGATGATTATTTATTATTGATTTGAATTAATTTTGAATTTGGATGCTTAAGTTGATCCTACTTAAGGCAAATAGGTTAGATCCACCAAGGTGAATTCCTAGGTCACTAGGCATAATGTCTAAGCATTGAATTAGGAGAATCCTATTTGAGATTAGGATCTCTAATAAATTAACCTCATCCAAAATTAGGTCAACAAGCGGACCCCAATATGTGTAGTGGATCGAATACACTATATATTGGTGTTGACGTTTGATTAACATGGTATAAACTTGGGGTTCCAATCCATGATTTTATTTTTGATTTGAATTTTATTTTGATTTTGATTGTGAAAGATAGGTATATGCATACCTATCTTTGCTTTGGAGTGTGATTCATTCCTTGAAACTTAACTTTCATTAAGTTTTAGGATGAAGAGGAATGTTATTAGAGTAGACCCAAAGATTGGTCGACCTAATGCAATTACTATGCTCAAGGAAGATGCCTTCAAGGAACTTACTCTTAATTGATAATAGTGGTGATCCATGTATTGGCTAATAAGATGGGGTGTAAGAGCATAATCCATCCTAGTTAGCTAATGAGAGGAGAGGGTCTCTAAAGATATGATCCAATCCTCAAAGCTATGAGAAGAAGAGGCTCAAATGCTTGATCCTAATCCATAGCACTTTGACTATTAAATAGGGGTCACATGGACTTAATCCTATTTGAGTAGTCCAAAGAAATGGGGCCTTCAATGGCTTGATTCCATTTCTTAGTTCTTTGAATAGGAAGCCAACTAGGGACTTACTCCAATGTGGTTAGCTAATAAGATGGGGCCATTAAGGGCATAATCCATCTTAATTAGCTAAAAAGAGAAAAGGGGTCCTTAAAGACATGATCCAATCCTCAGAATAGGATGCCAACTAGGGACTTACTCCTATATGATTAGCTAATAAGATGGGGCATTAAGGGCATGATCCATCCTAATTAGCTAAAAAATAGGAAAGGGTCTAAAGACATAATCCAATCCTCAAAATAGGATGTCAACTAGGGACTTACTCTATGTGATTAGCTAACAAGATGGTTAAGGGCATAATCCATCCTAATTAGCCCAAAAGAGGAAATGGGTCCTTAAAGACATGATCCAATCCTCATAATAGGATGCCAACTAGGCACTTACTCTATGTGATTAGCTAATAAGATGGGGTCGTTAAGGGCATGATTCATCCTAATTAGCTAAAGGAGGAGAGGGTCCTTAAAAACATGATTCAATCCTCAGAATAGGATGCCAACTGGGGACTTACTTCTATATGATTAGTTAATAAGATGGGGTTGTTAAGGGCATAATCCATCCTAATTATCTGAAAAGAGGAGAGGGGTCCCTAAAGACATGATTCAATCTGAATAGGATGACAATTAGGGACTTACTTCTATATGATTAGAAATAATGCGACTTGGGACTTATATCTTCGCTATTAGAAGGGGTCATAAAACTTGATCCAATCTAACTCGCCTTTGTAACATGAAAAGGGCCTTGATGGCTTGATCCAATCATGTACACAAAAGTAGGAATGGTGCCATGAAGGGCTTGCTCAAAACCCAAAAGACATGAGAAAGGTGCTACAGAGGGCTTGCTCTCATTTCAAGTCATGTATAAGAAAGGTGCCACAAAGGGCTTGATCCTATCCTATATGTGATATGGATGAGGAAAAGGGGTCAAAGTGACTTATTCCTAATCCTCAAAGTTTTGTCTAATAAGCAAGAGTCCCAAGGACTTAATCCTTACTTGATTAGTCTAACTTGATGAAAGGGTGATGGAAGGTTTGCTTCCATTTCTTGATTTCTAATACTCCTTACATATGAAGAAGTTTAATGAAGGAGGTTTCAAAGAGTTGGAATTTATTTTTGAAGGAAGACTTGGGTATATTTTGGACCCAATGCTTTACTATGCCATAAGCATAGAAGTTCATCATTTTTCATTTTATATCTCAAAGTTATAATGAACCATGATAGATGTCTAATTTCACTAAAGGTAAGACATCATAGGTACTAACCTAAGAATTCTATCTTTTTTAGCTTGCATGTGACTGTGTAGTTCTTTAGGCAATAAGAACAAAAGTCAATCAATGCGTCTCAAATGGAATTTCTTTTTCTTTTTGTTTGGGCATGTATTTTATTTTTTCTTTGTTGACATAAATCAACAGTTCATAAGGCCTTCTCTTGGATTCAATGAAGATCAAGAGATTATTTTTAAAGCTTTCTAAAGTAAATGAGAATCAAGATAATAATTTGGATTCTCATAGAGACACAAAATTCTTATTCCTAATCAATAAGGGAATTGAAAGGATTAACTTATTAGAGAAATTAAGATTCTCGTGATAAGTTTGAAATTGAATTTCTTCAATTGATTTATTATTATAGGAAATGAAATCTCATAATTGTCTTTGATTAATTTCTTATTTTTACTTTTTTTATCCTTCTACATTTTACTACAAGGTCTTTGAAATTACTTCAAAAGTAAATTTCAAGACTATATATATAGTAACAGGATTGTTCTTCAAATCATATTGAAGTTTTTCTTATTTTCTTTTCTATTTTGGAAAGATTTTCAATATAACCCTCTACCTAATTGAAAGTGGGATTATAAGAAATCTTGATCATGACCCTTTTTTTTAAATTATCCCAAAAATTTGAGATTGAATGATAT
The DNA here is from genome assembly GCA_021442155.1 of Cymbidium sinense. Lineage (NCBI taxonomy): Eukaryota > Viridiplantae > Streptophyta > Magnoliopsida > Asparagales > Orchidaceae > Cymbidium > Cymbidium sinense. Next base: position 148,756,900 of record CM038216.1, read on the forward strand.
GACTCTATAACAGAACATTCTTGTAAGGATTCTGAATGTCATATCATATGCTTTCAATTTTTCTTTTCTAGAATTATTTTAATTTGACAAGTTTCAGATAAGTTATCCTTAAGAAGGATAATCTTATGCATGAAAGCCTTTTTGTTTTTTTAAAATGAAATATGGGTAATATGAACCCATTTTAAGGTAAGGATTCTACCCTAGTCCCAAGAAGTGCGTCATATAATGATGTTAGCTAACCAAGAAGAATATTTTCTTCTCATGTACAACCATCATTTTCTAGCTTTTAATTTAGCAAAAATTTTGCTTTTCTTTAGAATTTGACCATAGTCAAGGGACTTAGTTTATGGAAATGACATCAAGCTTAAGTTTATAGACGCTACATGGGATCGTTTCAATTTATTTCTAGATAAAGTAGTCCTTAAACCCAAAAGATAGCTTAATCAAGTCATCAATAGCTAACTCAATAAAGAGTTAGATCATTGATATCAACTTATCAATTGTGGAATTGGAATTTTCTTCAAATTCTATAGGTGCATCGAACTTGAAGACTATATAAATCTCGGACACATCTAAATAACATTGATTCAATGTGCTAGAGTGCCTTTTGAAAAGAAAGTTAGGACCCAAACCACTTAAGCTTTTAGCTTGCAATGGCTCTATAACTCTATAACTTTTCTTATTTATGGTTATAGACCACTTGCAATGGAATTATAGTATACTCAATGAGACCTTTGCCATACAAAGGATATGGACCCCTGGAAAAGAAGATCCATTATCTTTTCTTTTAACCTACCAAATGAGCTCACCTAATCATGGCAAAGGCTAAAATGTTAAAGTACGAGATATCTGATTATTTTTATTTCATTTAAGCTATGTTAGTTTTATTGGGTATTTTTTATTTTGATTGAAATGGCATCAGAGTATAGTCAACAGAATCTTTGACATTCAAAAGATATGGACTCCTGGAAAAGAAGATCCACTATCTTTTTATTTAACCTGCCAAGAGAGCTCACCCAATCTTGACAAAGGCTAAAATGACAAGCATGAGATATCTGATTAGTTTTATTTAGCTTAAGGACAATTTTTTGACTTCTAACCTTACCACTTCATTTTGATGTGGAGAAGTTTAAAGTCAAAAATGTCTACATGCTTAGAAATTTTAGACTTCATCCTTTCGCTCTTGGATATAGTCCTTCCATTCCTTTACTTTTCTTTCTTTATTTTGGTAATATTCTAATTTCATTTCTTTATGAAAGGTTACATTTCATAATTTTTCTAGTTACAAGGTTCACTAAGAAGATAAATGTATTTGACTCATTTCCATATCATTTCATTTTGTGAAATGACTCCACTAAATGATTTGCTAGGAAATTTGATGTCTTTCACCTTTTGTCCAAATACAATATTTTATTGATTGGCTTTTTGATATGATTCAAGTTTGTGCTTGATTGATCATATAATATTATCCAACATTTCTATTTCTTTTTCATCTTTTCATGAAACAACAAATCTAGTAAAGTCATTTAAGATTGATAAAATGACTTTCTAAAGATGTTACACTTGTGGATTCAAATGATTTAGTGGAGTGAGTCATTTAAGATTGCATAATGACTTCCTTGAAAACTTTACACTTTTGAAATCAAAATTTTCTATTGGAATCAAATATTTAGCGAGGTCATTTAGGAATAGCTGAATGATATTCCTAAAGACTCAACACTTTAGGATGAATATGAACATCCTTCAATAATCAATATGCTTCTTCTTTTTCTTTTCATTTGATTCCTTTTTATTCTCTTTTTTTATTTGGGTCTGGATAGGACCATCCAAGTGAATTTAAAGATGTTTCATGAATTCTTATATTGCTCTTTTTATGTTTGATTTTTGGCTTCAACCAACAATGTGATTGAAATCAAGTTCTTTTTCTAGGTTGAGTTTTTAAGATTGAATTTTCATGAAGTTAAAACTTCCTTCTTTATTTGATTTAATTTATATGGCATCATCTTATCAAAGTTCGATTATAATTGAGCCTATATAAATTTACTTTCATGTTTATATTTGATGTTAACCGATGCACACGGATCAACATATATTTCAGAGATTTTTTTCATTTTAAATTTTCCCCATCGACTAAGATGTTAATAAGTTCTTAATAGTCTATCTTCATCATAAGATAACCCTTGAACTTCTTTATAATAGAATGCCACATCGGAAGTTGCTTATAGTTAAGTAAGGCAAATTACATGATTATGTAATGCCTTGCTTTACTTTCATTTCTTTCTTCATCATCATTTTTTATATTTCATATTTCATTTTATTTTATAACAGAGCATTATGATGCTTGATTTTGCAAGCAACTTCTCTAAGATGGGCAAAACATCACATTTTGAAGATAATTTATTTGTCATTTATTTTCAATATCATTTGATGTGGCATGACTCTTTAATTTTGAATTTGAGTTCAAGAATTTCCCTTTTATATGAAGAGAAGGTAGGTCTAACTCTATCCTCAATAGATCAATAGACCTCATGATCTATTCATTTATAATATCATCATTTAAAAGAGGACCCTCTAGGGTAGATGATGTATTATTAGAAAGTCAAATTTTGACTTGCATTCTTTTATAGCACATATAAGATTAAAGGTAATCTTAGCTTGCAATGGAATCTTTGACCACCATACTTAACATTAAGACAATGTCAAATGGGTCATAAGACATTGCAAAGGATTATCTTTAGATTCATTTTGTATTGAAAGCATATAATGCCTTAGTCTTGAAAATTAAGGCATTTTTCATTCATTTGGACTAACAAAGTCTAAGTGATTTATCTATCAACTTTCGAGAGATAGAATTTCATACTTTCACTCGAGATAGATATATCACCCTAGGCCCCTATCCTAAGGTCAGGATTTCTTTAGAAGGATTAAATTCTTCATTTATTTTCTTTTCTTGATTTAGCCTTAAAATTAATTAAAGCCAATCATTGAATGTCATTTCATTCAATGGGAGAAAACAACCATTAAGAAAGTTGATTTAAATTTCATTCATTTCAACTTTATCAAGAGAATCAGAATTCTCTTTCACTACAGTCTCTTTTCTTCTATTGATTAGGAGCAAAAGCAAATCCTGTCATTTTATCTTTGTTTGCGTCATGTCATCTTCCTATTTTGACTCTCTCCCAAACTCTTAAGAATTTAAGATTTTGGAAAGGTCTAAAAGAAGGTTACCTCCAAGTCACTCCTTAGAATTGGCCAATCAACTTAAGTAGTTGGTTTTCCAACATTCTAGTGGACTTGTGGAAATTAAAATTAAAGCTGATTTGCATTCATGTATAATTTTCTTCTATAAGAATAGAAGATTTTCATTGAGTTCCTTAATCAACCTCTAAGGTCAATAAGGCATTCTCTTTTTTAAAATTATTTTTGTTGTTATCCTTCTTTTCTAAATGCAATTCAAACTTCAATCATGGTGGGAAAAGGGGCAATAGTAACAACTATACCTCTTTTGATTTAAGTTTTCTCATGGTTTGAAGGAACTCTTTCATTTTAGTTTACATCCTTAGGTGTTTTGACACCTTTGAATGTAGTAGAACAAAGAGTGTTCACTCAAGGACCGTCTGATTCTCTTGCTCTAATACCAAGCCAAAGTAAGATTAAGGACATATTTTAACTTAGAGATTTTATTTCTAAGATTTACTTTTCAAGATCTAAGTACTTTTTATACTTTTTTAAAATTTAACATTTCTTTTCCATATTGGAATGGTTTCAAATCCATCTTGAATAGATTTAGGTTATAAAAGAAATGATTGGGTTTTTATTTATTTCTCTCACCTCTCATTTTCTTTTAGGATTTGCTTCTAGGACCCAATCGTTTAACTATGACAAATGAAGAGTTCTAGAACCTCTATTCAAGATGTTGGATAGACTCAACCAAGAATGAAATGGAGAGGTATCCAACGGAAAGAAAGGCAGTCCTGACCGGTGAGTGACACTAGTACACTACCATTATATATAAATAACCCTTTATTTATAAAGATGGAGCGAGGAACCAGTCCCAGAGAGTCACCAGAAAATATGTTGGTGTTTTCTCTGGAATAAAGAAAAGAAATGACACCACATAGAGTTTAGGAATATTTTATTTAAATGACCAAATACGGCATTAAGGAATAAGCATATTATCTCGAAAGATAAACATGCTCTCTTATAATGGATTCGATCATTTCAATAAAAGACTCCTAAGTCTAATGGGTCTTTTGTACCGAGTATTTTTACGAACTACATGGAAAAGTAGAATAGGGTCTATTTTATCACGGGATGATGGTTCCTATAAAGGCAAGCCTCTATAGTTAATTACATCTTAGGAAGGGTCTCTTCCTAAGAATACTCGATTAAAGAAACAAGTGGTTATTCCTAAAGATTATTAAGGTAGCTTTCAAAGGATTGATTTTTGGAAATTCAATTGGGAGAGGTCCAAATTGGAGAGAGTTATTTTCATGAGTCAAATGGGAAAAACTAGGAAATGTCTATTGATACTAGGATGCCCAGTAAACATTTCATCTATCCTATGATTAGGCTTCAAATTTGGGATTTAATTTTAGAGTTCAAGTTATCATTTTCTTAGAAATCTAGGGCTTAGATTCTAGCGATAAGACGCAAAATGCCTAGGGTTGAAGACTTATTCCAAAAGGATGCTTTAGAACCTAGTCTATAGGTGCTTCAACACATGTCGATGCTCTACTATCCTTGGGAATCATTGGTCATTCTCCTCACTTAAGGGAACTAACCTATCCCTGACTCTTCTGGACTTACAACATGCCTTGAGAAGGCTGCCAGCTAACACTACCAAAGCGCATTTTAAAATAATGAGGCTAAGTCATATGAATGCAAGATGGCTGGGCTGTTGCAATTTTAGGAAAGAAATCTATGAACCTAGATTTACTTCTTAATCCCTAAGATCATGTACGGTATGAAGATTCTCCTAACTAATGCATATTTTTTAGATTTTATGAATTTTGACTCAAGATTCACTTAGGTCATAGAATATAATTTATGCCTAATGCATGCAATTAGAAAATAATTAAGGGTCAAATCAGAATAGAAGAAGGTGTACTTCCATCATAGGCTCTCAAAAGTCAAGCCCAGGTTCTCTGGCAAGGATGGAAGTCTTTCATTAATCAAGAGTGAAATAATATGATTTATGCATGATATTAAAACATCCAGCAAAAAGGTTGCTATAAATTTTATCTTGCTTTAATGACCTAAGTTTTAATATGAAGATTATGAGTTATATTTATTTTTATGTTTCAATTAATTTAATTAGGTAGAAAATTTAACACTATAAGCCTATGTCCAGGCATTCATCACAGCACAAATAATAACATAGAAAGAAACCTAAGAAAAGCATGATGTTTCAATTGCTTACCCAAAATAAATTAAGCTAAATTAAATTATATAAGAAAATGCCAATGCAAATGAGTAATCGTACACCTGAAGAAAGAAAAAATGGGTACCGAAGTTCGCCTTATACAACCCAACCTAAAACTACAAGTTTAGATCTATGGGTCTTCTTTCTAGGAAAGTCTTCTTCTTGGGGACATCCATCGGGCTCCACAGGGACCATCGCACCATCTCCTGGTTGGGTCAGCTCCTGTTAATCTTAGACCCCATAGATCCTAATATAATTTTAAGCTCAAATTGACATTTAAAATTCAAAAGAAATCCTAAGCCTTGCAGAACAGATGTTAGGAAATACATATAATACACAAAACAGCTTATATTTCTCAAACATATGGGCTTAGCATTAGCTGCTTGCCAAGCCCACCTGTCCTATGGACTATGTTAAGGGATTTTCAATACCTGTAAGCAAACATTAATTTTATGATTTATTTATTACATTGATCCCTTTAACACGGTAGAAAAAATAGTGTTAAATCTAGAAAGAATGCCTAACATCCGGTCTAATGAATAAACAAGCCTAGGCATCCGGTAAAGCAATACACCACAGACATGTGAATCATAGACAACATATCACGGAGATTAAAAGAAAATCACGAATGATCTAACCTAGATCTATAGTCCATGACCTAAGTAATATAGTGTGTGTAGAAGTGGGTTTGTGTGGTAAGTCTTTGCTAGGCCTTTAAGTTTAAGTTTGAAGTTTGAAGTTTGAATTGGTTTAATTTTTACCTTTGGGTGGTTTCAATTCAAATGATTTAGTGATTTAATTCCTATTTTTATGCTCATTTTATTTGGTTAAAGTTGTATAGGTTTTCAAGAATGAAGAATTAGAATGAATTTCATTTTTAGGTGAAACTCACTTTATTCCACTTCCTAAATCGTAATGAAGTTTCCAAAGTCTAACTAAAATCCTTAAGTATTTTAGTTACTCCTTTGATTTTATTTATGTTTGGGTTTGATTTATGTTATTTCATTTGTTTGAATTGCTTTATTTGATTTAATTTATTTGATTTATTTAAGTTATGATTTGTTTCATTTTAACTAAGTTATATGGGTTTCATTTGATTTGACTTATGTTATTTTAACGCGCTTTGATTTTATTTAATTTAACTTAAGTTATTAAATTATGAATTTATAAGCTTAAGTTTTAAGTCCATTAATATGAATTATACCTTAGGTTTGTTCAAGGATTATGCTTAACCTAAAGCACTTAGATTAATTATTTGATGCTTTAATTAATCTAGGTTTAGATTCATTATTTAAGTTTATTATAGATGAATGATTTCTTTAAACTTAACTTAAGTTGTTTAATTATGGTTGAATTTCATTAAGCATTAATTTTCTTAAAATTTGATATTTGATTAGATTCTTTGATTTAGGAAGTTTTGATGAATTACCTTAAGTATTTCGATTCTTATTTAAGATTAGTTCATTTTATTTGTTGATTCAATGAATTAATGATTCTTCGTAATTATTATTTAGTTCATATTGACCTAGAGATTTGGAAAATTAGGAATTCCAAGTTTATAGACCAATTGGGTTTGGGATTATTATGACAAGTGGGGTTATATGCCAATTTTATGTTTCTAAAGTTTCAACTTAATTTGAGATGTAATTAGGGTGTACTTAAGGTTTTAATTATTTTATTAAAATATAAATTAAGCCTAATTTGTAAAGATTCATTAAGGGACTTTATTTTTCACTTATTCTTCATTGAAATTTCTTTCCAATGAGGGTTTATTCATAATTTTTGGTTAACTAGTTGATTTATTATGATTTAATTAAGTTCAGGTAATTTAATTGAATTATTTAATTCTTTTAATTACCTAATTGAGTTAATTAGTGATCTATTAGGTTGGATAGGTTTAATTAAGTTTAATTAGCATTCTAATATTCATTAATGTTTATTATATTAATTTAAGGTTATTAAATTAAAGTTTTCTAATTATTTCATTAAAGGGTAATTAATTTAATTAATTTAAAGGTTAAGACACATGAAATTATAATTTCCCTTGAATTCAGAGAATTAAATCCCCAAAAATTTTCTTAAGGTATTTTTTAAGCTTAATTTCAGTTCCCCAAAGTTTCAAATTGATTGGATTATTAATTTGAGAGTAATTAAGGTTTAATATCTTTCTATTAAACCCAAATTAAGGGAAGCTTACCCAATAAAAATTGGGGATTTTAATTTCTGTGGATTCCTCTCATCAAGATGAATCCATAGAACTTTTATTTGTAATTTTCTATTTTTTTTATTTTATATGATTTTTTGAAGTTTTCAAGATTTTAATTAATTAAATCATTAATTAACTAAAGTTAACAGTTTTAAGTGGGAAGGGTCCCACGCAATGCTGTTAAAAGAGCAGGATCATTTATGGACCGTCCGATCAAAGATCGGATGATCCATAATGATCCCGCGGTTTCGCGGGATCAGACCATGTGTCACGCGGTGCGGCGAACCGCGTGTCACGCATGGGATGGTCCGTGTGTCGCGATGGTTGAAAATGCAGGATGATCGTGGACCGTCCGATCGTGGATCGAATGACCCTAATCACCCCCGCGGTCCTTAAGGGATTTAAATCAAATCGTGCACCTAAATCGAGTAGTCTGATCCTAAGAGAAGGATCGGACGGTCGGGATTAAATCGGGCAGCGAATCACGGACATCATCGTGATTTCTTGCCACCGTTCAAGTCAAGATTTTGATCCCAAAATGATCAGGGATCGAATTAGGGTCAATCCATACAGTTGGATCCATTTGAGGATCCAACTTTCTTTACAAAGCTCCAAAATTGAATGCATAGGGGGAGGGAGAAATTGCATACCAGGATTCTGGCTTGCTGGCGGCGAGAAGGTCCGGTGAGATTTTGTTCGAGCTTCCTTTGAGCTTGTGAACGTGTTGGTGCCTTCAATTGGGGATGAAATCCACTCATTGGGATTTCACCATGAGAGGTCGAGAGCTTTATTTGAAATGTCAAACCGCCCACCGAGCGAAGGCCGGGTCAAGATATGGGATCAACTTCCTTTTCCCTTGTGAACATAATGGGATGTTCACATCGAGGTGGAGAGTTTCCTTGCATGATTTCAATGCATGGCGAGCACTATTCTTCATCTTATTTCCTCTCCTTCTTATATTTTTTTTCTTGGAAAAGCCAAAATTCCTCTTAGCTTTTTCATTGATTGCCTCCTTCACAAGACAACCATCTTTCATTGGGAGGTAGTATGGGATGAGGATGGGAAAAATTGGAAGAAGGAAATTGGCATTTTCTTTCTTCCCATTTTCATTTTTAATTCCCCTTTTTTATTTTGCTTTTATTATTTCTATGAAATATGGCATTATCATCTTAGTTTGACTAAAGTATGATATGCCCAAATTAATCTCAAAATGGATTTGAGATTAGATTTAATTTCATTTGAATTGTCTTAAGGAATTTGAATCTAACCAAGTGCTTTGATTTTAGCTTGATCTAATTCAAAATCAACTCAAGGGTATTTTTGAAATTAAATGTAATTTTAGGGGTGTCAAAAAATGACCCGACTCGATAACTCGACACCAACCCGACTCAAAAAATCTGGGTTTGGGTCAGTAAAATAGATTTTGGGTTGTGTCCTAATATATGACACGAAATGTACTTTTGAGTCGGGTCAGGTTGACCCAAAACTCAGAATTTGAATTGACTCAATAACTTCGCTCAGGTTCCGCGGACTTTCGTCGCTTCCAGCGTCATAATTTGCCGAGCAAAGAGCCAGGCTGAAGCCGTTGAACTGATTATTTTGACCCCATATTTTGTAAAACCTATGGAAAAGGGGAAAAATATGCAAATGCAAGCGGCTGCACCTAATTTCTCTCTTCTCACTTGAGTCGGACTTCCTTTCCTCTAGCGGCTACGGCTCTGCTCTACTGCTCTACCTCTTTCTCGATGATTTCCAAAAGTTGAATCCCTTCCGAAGTTGCCATCTCGGCATCTTCTTTCTCTCTCGACTCTCACACCTTCTTCTGAATCTTTCTCTCATTTTTCGAGGTAATCGAAAATCAATCCTTCTCATTCGTGTTTGGTGATCGTTTCTTTTTTATTGTATGGATGGCTATGTTGTTTCAGTTGTGCTCTGTCATGCATGATTGGTGATTGTTTATTCGATTATTTGTTTGTATAGCATATTTGAATGAACATGCTGTTAGTGTTTAACACATGCGATGAAGTTGAAAAGGATATTGTATTTTTGGCCGGTGCATGGATTAGGGATCAGAAATCAGTTGTATTTCTAGTCAGAATTAATTAGTGTTTTGAACAAGCCTAATTTATGCACCGCCACAATTTGTAAATAAACCAAAATTTAAATATTGTTGAGAAGTTGTTTATTCATTGCTTTGCTCGTTAAAGGATAATGTATTACTTGTTTGCTTTTTACTTACTTGTTTATTTGTCTTATGTTGAAAGTTGAGATGAATATTGAATGGAAAATTTATTTATTGTGTATCATTTATTTTATCTACTCATTTAAATATTGTTAGTGGTTGTCTTGAGATGTTGAGATATTGTATAGGGAATTGAGAATTTGTTTACTATGTATCATTTAGCTATTTAGTATTTAGTATTTACTGATTAGTTATTAGGGTGTAAATGTGTAATACATGTATAATGTATTATTTATAAATTTCTTATCATCAATTTTTTTAATTTAGATGGAGGATTCCAATACTATTACTAATGCTCAAGAAAATGAAGTTTTTTTTATGGAGATATTGGTGAGAATGAAATTCAAACAATTAATGAAGAACAAGCAATAGATTTGCTAGAAAGAAGAGAAGAATGTTATCATTTGTTTGGGGAAATTTTGATTTACTACCTTTTGAAAATGATGGGAAACAAAGATGCAAATATAAAAAGTGCGGTGCAACCTACATATGTGATAGCAAATTTGGCAGAATTTGAAACGCCATTTACAAACTTCCAAAAAAAGGGATACATGTGATATAGGCCAACTTATTTTGCAAAGTAATTCTTCTTCATCTATTTCCATGTGCAATGCTAAGTTCAACCAACAAGAGTTTCGTGACTTGCTTACCGCTTGCATTATTATGCATGATTTACCTTTTCAATGCGTTGAATGGTCTGATTTTAGAGCACTTTTATGTTATTTGCATCGAGATTTGCAATTTGTTTCAAGAAATACTATTAGAAAAGATTGCAAAAGATGTTCATGAAAGAGAAGGCAAATCGAACAATGCTACAAAGTACCACTAGTCGAGTTTGCTTGACGTCAGATTTATGGACTTCCATCAATACTGATGGATTTATTTGTTTAACAGCACATTTCATTGATAATACTTGGAAATTGCAAAAAAAACATTTTAAATTTCAGTTTTTATGGCACCTCCAAGATGTCTTGCATTATTTAAAGTAATTCAAACTTTTTTACTTGATTGGGAGATTGAAAAAAAAAATTTAGTATTACTTTAGATAATGCTTCAGCTAATAATGTATTTGTTGAATTCATGAGAAATCATTTAAATTTGAGAGGTGGCCTACTTTGCAATGGGGAATTCTTTCACATATGATGTTGTGCACATATCATAAATTTGATTGTTCAAGAGGGTTTAAAAGATATTGATAGCTCAATATCAAAGGTTCTGAAAGTATTGAATATGTGAAAGGTTCTCAAGCAAGAAAACAAAAAAAAATTTTGGAATGTGCTAAACAAAGTTTTATTGATGAAAAGAAGGGACTAAGGCAAGATGTTCCTACTAGGTGGAATTCAACTTTTATTATGCTTGATAGTACTATCTATTACAGGCGTGCCTTTCTGCATTTAGAATTGGGTGACTCGAACTACAAGAGTTGTCCATCAACAATTGAATAAAAAAATTATCGATATGCAATTTCTTAGCACCTTTTATGAAATTACATGTGTATTTTGCACAAGATATCCTACAAGAAATCTCTATTTTCTAGCTTTCAACGATACGATTAAAGCATGACAGTTCAAGTGATAATGACTACATCAGAAGGATGGCTTTAAATATGCTTTCAAAATTTGAAAAATATTAGTCTGATTTTTGTGTAATTCTTGCAGTAGCTGTTATTCTTGATCTAAGGTACAAATTTAATTTCGTTGAATGGAGTTATAAAAGACTATATGGAGGTGATTGGGTTAGACAAGTTGCAAATGTGAGGGAGAAGTTATTTTCATTATTTAGAAATTATTCAAAATCAAGCATGGAAGGTTCATCATTACAAACTTCAGAATTCATTAGAACATCTCAAATTGATAATTCAAGGGCATTCACTTCAACAATTTCAAAATCACAATTTTTTGCGGTATACTTACTTTATTTTGGTCAATTGTTTTGCTTATTTAGTTGACATTTTATATTATACTTTTATTTTGTTAAGGATTTTGATTCTTTTGATGAAGAAGATAGTGTCGAGAAAATCGAGCTTGAGCTATACTTAGATGAGCTTAGGATTGATAGAAAAATGGATTTAGACATATTGCATTATTAGAGGGGCAACCAATATAGGTTTCCTGAAGTTGCTGCAATGGCTCGTGATGTTTTGTGTATACCAATTTCTACTATTGCATCCGAAAGTGCATTTAGTAATAGCGGGAGGATTCTTGATCAATATCGGAGTGCACTAAAACATGATATTGTGGAAGCATTGGTATGCACGAAGGATTATATAATGATTGAGGTTTGAAGTCTTTCTTTTAATAAATTTAGTAAATTTTCATTTAAATCACTTATGTATCTCTATTGTGTATAATTGAAGTCTTTCTTTGTTGTAGATTTAAATGATCGAACTTGATGAAATCACGGAGATGTTATGAAGTACACTTCTAATCAAAGTGATAAAGATGATGGTGATATATCAATTAACAATTAGCTTAATTAACTAGTCACTTTGAGTACTTTTTTTAATTTTCATGCGAATTTAATGGATGCTGTAATAATTAAAGCACAATTTATATATGGTTGTTTTTATTTTGTTTGAAGAATTACGATTTGCATACTTTGCACACTATTCTTATTATCTTATATACGGTTGCTGCAGTTTATTTTGTGGATTTGCATAATTTGCACACTATTCTGGATTTGCATACTTTGCACACTATTCTTAACTAGTCACTTGGGTTTGTTTTGTATTGTTTGTGGCGATGTCGACTTATCACCGTATGTATTTCTGTTGTGGCATATCTATCCGCACATTATCGGTTTATCACATGCCACTTATATGCTTTTGTGTTGTTTATGGCGTGCAAAATCACCGTTGTATTTCTGGTATCTGTGGTGTATTCATGGACTGGTTATTTTCTTTATCTGATTGGTTATCCCATTTTTATTGTTGTATTCTGGCCGGTATTCCCATCGTTTGAGAATCTATTTACGTTATTGCCTATTGATATGCTATATTCTGACGTTTTCTTTACTTGTGGACTGTCGCTTTTATTGTAGTATTGCTATTTTTGGCATATGCCGCATATCCTATCTGCTGCACATTATCACATGTTACTTGTGGTCTATTTTGTGTTGTTTGTGGTGTAAATCACCCAGATTTCTCTAATGTTGTATTCATGGTATTCTGGGTGTATTCATGTATTCTGGTCAGATTTCTATTTTCTTTATTTGTATAGGACTCCCATGATATGGTGAATAATAAATATGCTGGTGATAACTGATAATTATCTTGTATGGGATAATCCCTTTCCCATTCTGCACTTTGTTGTCCCCCCAGAATATATATGGCTTTAATTAGGTTTGTGTACTAAAGCTCATACTTTCAACAAATAGCTACTATCTTTCCAGGTTTGTAGGCAATGATAGCTGATGATTTCACCTCTTTGGTATAGTAGCTCTTGTGATATAACCCTTCAGCTGAAGTTTGGATGTTCATATTTGCATCTGCCCCATTTTGGTGTGATTGAGCTTGAGCCTTCTCTCACATACTCTATCTAATTTTCTTTGTTTATGATGTTTTTATCCTTCACTTTGTTTGTATTACTTTAACTGTGCTAATTTTTATCATTCTACATCCTTGCAGATTTTTTTTATCGTGCCCATTGGAAGTGCTCGGTGATGTTATCGCCAATCGGTATGCTATTGTGATCTTTCTTTTGATTTTTTTTTTCTGCTCTCTCACTCTATGTATATATGTGTGTGTGTGTATATATATATATATATTGTTATTCTTTTTAAGATGTTTTGCAGGAATTTTTTTACAGGTTGTGACTTAAGAGTCTTGAAGTTCACTTTGACTCTTTGAGCTTGCTTGGAGACTTGGAGTTTTAATTTTTTTTTTTTTTTAAATGTTGTTGCTTAGAGTGTATTGAAGAGTTGTGGATGTAAATTTGATTATTGTATGTGTTGTGAATGTAATTTTAATTAATTAAATGTTATTTTATTTTAATTATTTGTAATATTAATTATTTATAATGTCAAGACTAAAGCCTCAAGAGAGATTTAAACTTTTAATTTAGAATTTAGAAATATCTCATAAAATATTATAGGATATCATAAAATTGAGTAATAATATTTAATGTTAAATTTTTCTCTATTTGGTTAAATAAATTATTTCAGATTTTATCATTATTAAGCTTATATGGGTGAGTTCGTTTGGTGGTGGTTTAGCATTTTGAACCCGTTTAATATTCGAGTTCGAGTCGGGTTGGTTGGTTATAAATTTGAACCCGAGCAATAATCGAGTCGGGTTCGGGTTACTTAGGTTCGGGTCAAGTCGAGTTCGGGTTAAAAATTTCAACTCAATTTTAATTTGGGTCTTTGAATATTTTCGTGTGAATGTCTCGACTGACCACCCGCAACCCATTTGACACCCCTATGTAATTTGACTTTTAATCATCTTGGATTGATGATTATTGATTGTTGATTTGATTAGTACCAGGCATAGTGTCTTAAGCATTGAATTAGGAGAATCCTATTTGAGATTAGGATCTCTAATTGCCAAATTAACCTCATCCAAAAATGAGGTCAACAACACATCACTTCATTTCTTTCCCAATATGTATAACATGCATATGAATGAATCTAAGCATATCTATACATACAAATGAAAATATTTAGCACACTTTATGATGAATGCTAAGAAATGTTATTTAAGAAAATTGGAATGCTTTATGATGCATGATTTTCATTAAGTAGAAAAGAGGGGTTTCTTTTATCCATTATTCACATGCACATGTATGTATGAAAGGCATAAGTGAGTACGGCGCCATTGTTAGTACCAGGAGTGTAAGGTACAAGACCTACTTAGGGCTACTTAAAGCCTCGCTACCTCGGGGTTGTCCAGACTAATATACCACTTTTTCTAAATACAAACACATGTAGAAAAGAAATGAATGAAAAAAATGCAAAAAAAGTTTGTATTTGTTTATTTATTTTATTTATGCAATTTACATGTACAAGTGTTGGCCTCATTTTTAGAATGAGCTTGCAATCCCTCCATCTTAGACATAGGATTCTTCTCAGACTTTATGAGATCCTTAGTCTTAAGACACATCTAGTGATTAGGTGAACACTCAACTTAGACCTAGAGACGTAGAAGAGTTAGCCATAGGAATAGGTCATGTCTTAAGGATGTTAGGAAAATTTGCCTACTTTATAGCTTGAACCACATTCCTCACTTCCTTCCTTCAAGTCAAACTCCAAATCAACATCAAACCTAAATCAATTCCAATCTAATTGATTTTCTCCAAACTCAAATCAATGCCACATGATTGAAATCCATGAATCAAATTCCAAGTTGAAATTCCAAATTCCAAATATTTCCTAAGTCCTTTAATCCCCTCTTAAGGACTTAAGCCTAAATCAAATCTAAATCAATTCATATTCATTAATTTTTCCAATAACTCATTTATATTCTCATTTATATTCACATATATAAATGAAATATAAATTCAACTCAATTAAGCTAAACCCAAAATTCAAATTCCAAATTCAAAATCCTTCTTAAGTCCTTTTATTTCCCTTCATGGACTTAGCTAAATCATCTTCAAATCAATTCAAACTCATAAAATTTTTCACAACTCATTTATATTCTCATTTATATTCACACACACACACACACACACACACACACACACACACATATATATATATATATATATATATATATATATATATATATATATATATATATATATATATATATATATATATATATATATATGAAATATAAATTCAAATCAATCAAACTAAACCCAAAATTCAAATTCCAAATTCAAAATCCTTCTTAGGTCCTTTGATTTCCCTTCATGGACTTAGCCTAAATTATCTTCAAATCAATTCAAACTCATAAAATTTTCTCACAACATATTTATATTCTCATTTATATTCACATATATAAATAAAATATAAATTCAAATCAATCAAACTAAACCCAAAAAATCAAACTCAAATTCAATCAAAATTCAACCTAAGCCTTTCAAGTCAAATTCTTAAACTTAGCCAAAACAATTTCAAATCAAGCCAAACCCTTGATTTTTCTTCATGATTCAATCAATCCTTCAATCATGAATCCAAATATAAATACAAACTTCAATCACTTAACAAAACTCAATTCAAAATCAAGCCAAAATCCATTTCATGTTCACCCTTTGAACTTGAAATTATCAAATGAATCAAAACCCATTTGACTTCAAACCACTTTAAAAATTTATATTTCAATTATAAGTCCATATGTGAGTAATGATCAAACTCGATCAAGCTTTGACCAAGCCATTTGACTCACTTAGGCTCACTTGACCCAAGTGACCTAAAGTACTCTTATGAGCCAAATTCTAATCCTAACCAAATTGGATTGAACTAAGCCCACCTAAACCTCTCATCATGATCAACAATCACCATGAGATGATCAATCACTCAAATTGGATCAAACCAAGTCAAACCTAAGGGTTGACCAAGTCAACAATTAGCTAAAATGAAACCCAACATAGCCAAAATCCACCATAGGCCAAATTGATTGAAACCAATAATCTAAGTTAATTCATGATCAATATTTGAACTTGACCAAATCATCATTTGAACCTAACCTAGCCCAATTGGCCACTTAACCCAAGTTGACCCAACTTGACCTAAAAGTCAAAATGTGTTAAAACTTGATCTAAGTCAAATTAATTGAAACTAATGAGTCGTTCATTCCAAAATGATTATTAAACTTGTCCAAATCCCCAATTGGCTAACTAAACCCAACTAGCCCAATTGACCATGAACCTAACTTGACCTAAAGGGTCATCGAGCCAAATTCAAACTTAACCAAAATTGATTGAAAATAAAGATACCAATCCCTTTCATATAACCAACCAAACCTAAACCTACTCATGACCTAGCTCAAATAGGTCAAATGGTCAAATTGGTCAACTTGACCCATTTGACCTAAATGAAATCATATGAACCAAATTCAAACCAAAATCAAATTGAATCAAACCAAAGTCACCAAAACATTTCAAATGGTCATATGAACTTGACCCAACCCTTGCTTTGACCAAATTTGACCATTTGGCCAACTTGACCCAAGTTGACCCATTTTGACCTAAATGGGTCAACATGAGCCAAATCACATCAAACCAACTCCAAATTCCATAAAACTTGGCCAAACCTTTTTTTCTCATCATATCAAACATACCCAAACTAAAATCAAGGTCAAATAACCATTTTATCCCTAGGCCATAGGGTGAATTTTGGCCAATTTCAATTGGAATTTGGTCAAATCCTCTTCATACCTACTTGGCACTCTCTTAGTGGATCAAGTGAACACTAGGAAGTGTGGTGCACCCAACCCAATGGGTTTAGGTCAGCCCAACCTAGCCTAATGGCCAAACCGACCACATGCCTTGAAAAGGCCACATGGGAATCATGCCTCCAATTATTTTGAGCACATGGGGAGTTCACCATTCTATCCTCTGGCCAAACCAAATTCAATGACTCATCTAACAGCCTAACAAACCCACTAAATCAAGGCAATTGATCAAAAATGGCAAGGTCTTGTTCAGCTGTCCGATTGCTAAAGGGGGAGATATACCCCCCTAATTCAATTCAAACTACACACTCCCTCAGTTGATTGAAGCATAGGAACTCAAAGCAAGCCTTAAAGAGTCTTCCCAAGCTTCCTAGAGGATTTGAAATCTCCCTTCTCAATTTTCATCACTTGAAAATGGGGAGCTTTACAAATTTGAACTTACACTCAAGACCAACCCAATTCCTTCTTCAAGCAACATCAGAGGACCAAGTCGAAGTTGCCCAAGCTCTTTCCCAAGATCCAAAGGCAAAGGAGGATCCAATTCGATCAAGGCCAAGTTCAAGGCAAGGAGGAGATGACCCATAGAAGCATCCACTCAATTCTAAGAGCTCAAACTTTTAGCAAAGTTTTGCCTCAACCAGACGAAGCTTCTCCAAGGGATTCGAGCGCCAGCAAGGTATGCCATTTTTTCAATCTTAAGTTTAATGTATGTTGGTCCTTTGAGAATTGAACTTCAATCCTAGGTTGATCTAGCTTAGATGTTCTTGTATTCATGCTTAGATGGTGTCGGTTGATTTTTCATTCACCTCAAAGCTCAGATCATGGCTTCAAACATGGACGGTCTCCATGGCTCACAGAGAGTGACGGGGATGAATCTCTGGCCATCCATCCGCATATTTTGGATGGACGGTCAAGATTAAAATGCATAATATCCATATTTTTCTCCCTCAAATTTGCGGCTTTAATCTCACATCGAGGAGAAGCTGCGAAGACCGCCGCCACGTGCTATGATGACAGTTAAATATCCAATCCCATCATACCACGTGTAACGCGCATGCCGCATCAGTGGCACACATGGCACTGACGGGATTAATAATATAATTAGGGATTATTTAATTTCTAATTAATTACCAAATCTTCTAAAATTCATATCTAAGTGTAGAAAAATCAAAAAAATATGAAATAAATTTCATATGAAAGATAATTGAACATAGAATATTTAAAATTGATTTTAGTTGATTTTGATTAGTTCTTTTCTCGAATTTGGGTTTTATTGGGAATGTTAATTTGCTAATTACCCTTTAATTATTCCACCGATTAATCCCAAACTTTTGTGCTTAATTAGTGGGATGACTGCCTCCCTAATTTTCTTGGGATTGATTGGTGGCTTAATTGGGGAATTGCTAGTTCATTCCTTATTTACTCCCTTAATGTAATTAAGCTTAATTAAGGCATAATTAGTGGTTTAACCCTCTGATTGAGTCAATTAAGTTTTGATTAAGTGAATGTGAGGTTTAGGGAATAATTTTGGGATACTTTCTTTGAGAAATTCCCTAAACCCCCTTTTCTTTCTTAATCCATCCTTAATTAAGGGTTACTTCACTAATTACCCCTTTAATTAATTTCATAAAATTTTAAAACCTTATAGAACTTAATTAATATATTTTGGATAGATGCTTAGGTGCTTAAGAGTCTAAGTACATTAAGGAAATCAAAATCCAACTCACATGTGTGAGAGGGTTATGAAATTACTTAAGTTAAACCCCTTAGTTTAATTAATCACCAATCATGAGCCAAATTGCATTATGCCTTTTCTTCCTAGGTGCATTGCAAATTTAAATTTCTTGTGAGATTTTATGTCATCTCATTGGCTCATGATTATTTGATTAAATATGCTAAGGTGGTATAGGTAAGGGATAATTAATACACTTAATTCATACCTTAACCTAATCAAAATATAAAATGGATCTAATCATCTAAAAATTGAACTTAAATATCATACATATGTGGGAATGAGTTAAGAACAGAAAACTCACCTCACATTTCTCAAATTAAATCAAACTCAAAATAAAATCAAACCTTCTTTAAAAATAATTTGATTTGCTTTAAACTTTCTTATTTCATAAGATTGTCTTTAATAATTAATTAGGGTGAATGTGCTTTACATGCTTTCATCATTTTAGTTCCTTCCCAACATGCTAAATATGTATGTCATATGAATTTCATGCATTCATTCTTTTCAAAAAAAATCAAAATGTAAGTGAAATGTTTATTTTATGTAAAATTGTATATTTTGGCTAAAATAGAAATATGAGTGGCTATTATCACAATTAAATCCAAATTATTTTTAAAATATATGAATCAATTACCAAAATTGTAAGTGTGTTACTTATATTTTATTTATAAGCTCATATGTGAGTGAAATATAGGGATGTGCTTAGTGTAGTTTTCCTTCTCCCCTCTTTTAGTATAGTTTTGAATAGGATTTGGTAAAGTATTTAGTTCATTTAAAAAACCTAACACTTGCCTAATTCCATTTCCTATTCACACCCATGCTATTACGTAAGAAGGATATCTACACTTGTACATATAAATTGCATAAACAAAATAAACAATCAAGTACAAACTTTTGCATTTTTTTCCATTCATTTCTTTTGTACATATGCTTGTATTTAAGGAAAGTGGTATATTAGTCTAGATAATCCCTAGATTGCAAGGCTTTAATTATCCCTAAGTAGGTCTTGTACCTTACACCCCTGTTGTCCTCATTTTAGAATGAGTTCTCAACCCCTCCATCTTAGACAAAGGACTCCTCTTTAATTTTAAGAGATTCTTAGTTTTGAGACACATCTAGTGATTAGGTGGACACTCAACCTAAACCCTAGAAACTTAGAAGAGTTATGCCATAGGAATGTTATATTTTAGACCACTTTCCTTACTTCCTTCAAGTCAAACTCCAAATCAAATCAACATGAAACCTAAATCATTCTAATTCATTTTCTCCAAACTCAAATCAATGAACATGATTGAATCCATGATGAAATAAATCAAAAATTAAATCACCTTTAAAATTGAATTTTCAATGATAACTCATTTTCAATCTCAAATTCATGAAATTCTCATAACATAAATTTATGTTCACATATATATAAATTTAAATCAATCAAACTAAATCCAAAATTCAAGTTCAAATCACAAATCTTTCCTAAGTCACTTTGATCTCCCTTAAGGACTTAGCCTAGATCATGATCAAATCACTTCAAATCCTTAAAATGTTCTCATAACCCATTTATATTCTCATTTATATTCACAAATATAAATGAAATATAAATTCAAACATCCAAAACTAATTCCAAAATTCAAGTTCAAATTCAATCAAAATCCAACCTAACCCTTTCAAGTCAAATTCTTGAACATAGCAAAATCAACTTCAAATCAAGACAAACTCTTGATTTTTCTTCATGATTCAATCAATCCTTTAATCATGAATCCAAATATAAATACAAATTTCAATCACTTAACCAAAACTCAATTCAAAAAATCAAGCCAAAATCCATTTCATGTTCACCCTTTGAACTTAAAATTGTCAAATGAATCAAAATCCATTAACTCCAAACCACTTGCAAATGGATTTATATTTCAATCATAAGTCCATATGTGAGTTCAATCAAACTCAAATCAAGCTTTGACCAAGCCATTTGACCCACTTAGGCTCACTTGACCCAAAGTGACCTAAAGTACCCTTATGAGCCAAATTCTAATCCTAACCAAATTGGATTGAACTAAGCACCTAACATCATGATCAACAATCATCATGAGATGATCAATCACTCAAATTGGGTCAAAAACCAAGTCAAACCTAAGGGTTGACCAAGTCAACACTTAGCCAAAATGAAACCTGACATAGCCAAAATCCACTATAGGCTGAATTGATTGAAACCATTGATCAAAACTCATTCATGATCAATGTTTGAACTTGACCAAGTCAACATTTGAGCCTAACCTTGACCAATTGGCCACTTAACCCAAGTTGACCCAACTTGACCTAAAAGTCAAAATATGTCAAAACTTGATCTAAGCCAAATTGATTGAAACCAATGGGTCAAGTTCATTCTAAATCACTTGTTGAACTTGACCAAAGCCTCAATTAACTAAACCCAACCTAGCCCAACCTTGAACCCAACTTGACCTAAAGGGTCATCTTGAGCCAAATTTAACCAAAATTGATTGGAAATGAAGATACCAATCCACTTCATATGACTAACCAAACCTAAACCTACCCATGACCTAGCTCAAATAGGTCCAATGGGTCAAATTGGTCAACTTGACCCATTTGACCTAAATGAAGTCTTATGAGCCAAATTCAAACCTAAACTAAATTGAATCAAGCCAAAGCCACCAAAACATTTCAAATGGTCATATACTTTACCCAACCTTAGTTTGACAATTGGTCAACTTGACTGAAGTGACCCATTTTGACCTAAATGGGTCAACATGAGCCATACCAAATGAATTCCAAATCCAATGAAACTTGGCCAAACCTATTTTCTCAACATACCAAATATACCCAAATTCAAAAATTAGCCAAATGACCATTTACCCCTAGGCCATAGAGTAAATTTTAGGCAATTTCACTTGGAATTTGGTTAAATCCTTTTCATACCTACTTGATACTCTCGTAGTGGATCAAGTGAACACTAAGGAGGGTGGTGCACCCAACCCAATGCATTTAGGTCAGCCTAACTTGACCAAATGGTCAAACCAACCACTTTCCTTGAAATGGCCACATGGGAATCATGCCTCCACTTATTTTGAACACATGGGGAGTTCATATTCCCTCTCCTCTGGCCAAATCGACCTCAAGGATAGTCCTAGAAGCCTAGCAAACCATTTGAATCAAGGAAATTGGATCAAAATGGCAAGCCTATGCTCGACCATCCGATTACCAAAGGGGGAGATATACTCCCCCTAATTCATTTCAATTCCAACTTCCCTCATTGAGAAGCTTAAGAACTCGAGCAAGCCTTAGAGTCTTCCCAAGCTTTCTATAGAGGATTTGAAAACTTTATTTCTCAATTTTTAGAGTTTGGAAATAGGGGAGGTCTATTGAAAAGCCAATTCACTCCATACTCAAAATTAATACAATTCTTTTGCACTCCATCGTGAGCTCAATCGAAGCTTGTCGAAGCCCTCTTTCAAGTTCTTGAAGCAAGGGAGATCCAATTCGATCAAGGCTGAGCTCAAGGAAAGGAGGAGGTGACCCATAGGAGGATCCACTCAACCTCAGCCCCTCAAACTTTCAACAAAGCTTCATCTCAACTAGACGAAGCTTCTCCAAGAGAAACAAGCGTCGGCGATCCCCTCTGATGAGGTATGCCATTTTTTGAGCTTAAATTCAATGTGGTTTGGAGCTTTGTAAAAGAAATGTTAATGGCATAGGATCTTGATCATTAGATGTGATCTAGGATGCATGTTGATGGTGTGGGTTGAGTTTCATCCTAATCCGAGCTCAACCGAGCTCAGATCATGGCCTCAAACATGGACAATCTCCATGGCTCACAGGCAATTACAGGGATGGATCTCTAGTTGTCCATCTGTGTGTTTTGTATGGAAGGCCGAGATTAAAATATGTAAAATCCATGACTTATCCCCTCTGATCCATGGCTTTAATCTCAACCATCTGATCCTTGATCGACGGGCCGAGAAAGCACTTAGCACCACACACGATGCTGCACATTTTAAATAACCAACCGATGACACATGTAAAGTGCATGCCACGTGCATGACACCCATGGGATTAAGGATTTAATTAAGGATTTAAATAATTCTAATTAATCACCTAAGCTTCTAAAAATCATATCTCAACATAGAAAAATCAAAAAAATTTGAAATAAATTGCATTAGAAAGATAATTGAACATAAAATATTCTAAATTTGATTTTAATTAATTTTGAATAGTACTTTTCTCTAAAGGTTTTATTAGGAATGTTAATTTACTAATTACCCTTTAATTAATCTATTCCCAAACTTCGAGTGTATTTTGGGGATAACTTCTACCTCCCTAATTTTCTTGGGATTTATTGGTGGCTTAATTGGAGAAATTGTTAATTCATTTTCTAATTATTCCCTTAATGTAATTAAGGTTAATTAAGGGTTTGATTAGTTATTTAATCCTTTGTTGAAGTTGATTAAGATATGTTTCAGTGAATAGGAGGTTTAGGAAACAATTTTGGGGCATTTCCCTTAAGTTATTCCTTAAACCCCCTTTTCTTCCTTAATTCTCTCTTAATTAAGGGTTAATTTACTAATTACCCTAATAATTAATTTCATAAAATTCTAAAACTTTCTAGAAATCAATTAATCCTTCTTAGGTAGATGCTTAGGTGTTCAAGAGCCTAAGTACAATTAAAAAAATAAAAATTCAACTCATATGTGTGAGGGGTGTTTTGAAATTATTTAAGTTAAACCCCTTAGTTTAATTAATCATTAATCATGAGCCAAATTTCATTAGGCCCTTTTCTTCCTAGGTGCATAGTTGATTTAAATTGTGTGGTTTATGTCATCTCATTGGCTCATAATTATTTGATTAACTATGCTAAGATTGTGTGTAAGGGGTAATTAACATGCTTAATTCATACATTAACCTAATCAAAATATAAAATGGATCTAATCATCTAAAAATTAAATAAAAATATCAAACATGTGTGGGAATGGGTTAGGAACAACAAACTTATCTCACATTTTTCAAATCAAATCAAATTTAAAATCAAGCAAAATTTACATTAAACAAATTTTGATTTGTTTTAAGCTTTCTTATTTCTTAAGATTATCTTTAGGAATTAATTAAAGTGAATGTGTTTACATGCTTTCATTGCTTTAGTTCTTTCCCAATATGATAAATATGTGTCATATGATTTTAGCTTGCATGTGAGTAAAATATAAGGATGTGCTTAGTGTAGTTTTCCTTCTCCTCTCTTTTGGTATAGTTTTGAATAGGATTTGGCAAAGTGTATGGTTCAATTGAAAAGAACCCAACACTTGCCTAATTCCATCTCCTATTCATTCCTATGCTATTACTTAAGAAGGATACCTACACTTATACATATAAATTGCATAAACAAACAAAAAAAATAAACCAACCAACACAAACTTTTGCATTCTTTCTTTTCCATTTGTCTCTTTTGTACACATGTTTGTATTTAAGGAAAATGGTATATTAGTCTAGACAATCCTGGGATTGCGAGGCTTTAAGTAGCCCTAAGTAGGTCTTGTACCTTACATCCCTGGTTAACAATGGCGTCGTACTCACTTATGCCTTTCATACATTCATATGTGCATGTAAAAATTGGATAAGAAATCCCTTTGCTACTTAATGAAAATCATGCATCATAAGCATTCAAATTTTCTTAAGTAACTCACTTAGCATTCATCATAAAATTTGCTAAATATTCTCATTGGTATGTATAGATATGCATAGGATGCCTTCATATGCATGTTATACATGTTGGGAAAGAAATGAAGTGATGTGTGTTTTATGAATTTAATTCATTTTACTTAATCTTAAAATGTCTTTCTTTTAATAGGTTTGTTTGTACTAAATTTAGGATTAATTAAAACACATAATAAGATATTCACTAAATGAAACTAAACTTGAACCTACTTTAGAAATTACTTAGGTTAGGGAAGGAAAGAGAAGTTCTCTTCTCTTTCCCTCTCTTTACAACACTTAGTAATTAATTGTAGGATTCACTTAAACCATATTAAAAATACAAAATAAAATCAATCCAAAATAATTAAATCACTTGAATGAAACCCTCCTCTAAGTTGAACATTCTTCACACTTAGAAAATTCTATTTTAAAGCCATAGCTAGGCATACCACATAAACCTCTAAAACATACACATTAGGCTAAGTCCCCACTTCTAGCTTTAGTTATGCATGATTTGATATTTACTTTGTGATATATGTTTTAGTCTGGATGTTAGGGTGAATGTGAATAGAATGAATGATAGGATGATTTAGTCTAATCATTATTTTCTGTAGGGGATTGTGCTTAAGGGGTACTGTAATAAATAAAAATATAAATGCTTTTGCGCAGTACTTATACCTAAGCATAATCCAATTGGCTAGGTGGACTTAGTCACCCATGTGTGATATAAGTCCAATATACATGCTTGGGATTTGTGTAGTTTGTTTAGCTAATCTTTGTTTTGCAGGTGTAAGCTAAATTTACTTTTCCTTTTCATGTAATTTTTGCAATTAGGATTTTGGAATGATTATTATGGGGATTAGGATGAACATTGGTCATAAGATTATCTCTTATGTACCATGTGAAGCCTTTGGAGCAACCACCTATCAACCATCCAAAAGAAAGAACCAAAGAAGAAAGAAGAAAAGAAGAAGAATGAAGAAATGAAGCTTGATGATCCCACATAACATTGAGTTCCTTGCTTAAGTGTACTTAATTCATATGTAATCCGAGTTGTATAAGGGTAGAGCTCGGCTACCCAATTTATTTTTTAGGTTTGTGCAGTGGTGCGCGACCACAAATGGCCTCTTCTTCTTTTGCGTTAGCTTTATAAATTGATTGATGATTTGTTTGACTTTTGCATTAAGATGACATCCTTTTCCTAGTTTCTTCCTTGCTTGATGTATGGCCTGAATGTGGACTAGGCTCTTAGGAAAAAATAAATCTTCTACTAAATCTAATAATTCAAAATTAAAAATAAAGAACTCATAACCTCACCTAAAGCTTATTTAAAATCAAGATAAAATGAATTAGCAACCCTTTAGTTTGATGAGTATTTCTTTTATAACATCATGCACAAATGCATATTATTTTCACTCTTGATTGGAGGGCTTCCACCTTCACCGGAGAAACTTGGCTTGACCTTTTAAGCCATGGTGAAAATATACCTCTTCCCTTCTCGCTGATTTTGGCCAATAATCTCATTTCTCATGCATCAGGCATATGAATCCTATTAGCCTGAGTCAAAATGATTGTCCAAAAATAAAAATAAAATGAAATCTGAATTGCATTAGATTTAGTTCATTTGAAGCATACCCTTACATGATCTAGTCTCTTTAGGGAGTGAGTTTAAGGACTTAGTCTCTTTCTAAATAAATAATAGCCTAGCTATCTTGCATAAAGCATATGACTTGCCTACATGAATTTAAAACCAGGAGGAGTTAGTTGGTACCACCCCTAGAAGGTTGTAAGTCCAAGCAATGGGTTTATCCTCTCTTGCAGAGGCAAACCAAATACCCATTTTCACCTTAGATTTAGGTTGTGCTTTTGGCCCTCACCAAAGCTCCCTAGATTTACGTTATGAGGTTGCTTCTCCCTTTTATGGGCCATAAGCCTAAATCCTCACCTCTTGGGTATTTCTATAATCTTGTGTTGTGGAATCATAAGCCCTAAATTTCTAATAAAAAATTTACTCAAATAAATTAAATCAATTTCAAAAATATAAAGCTCAACCATAAGATAGTTTGAAATGCTCACTAGGTTTCCTAGCCTCATAAGCATCTCCTACTTATCTTACTTTAGCTAATAACTCCCTATCTTTGATTAATCTTATCTTCTTAAATAAACTAATCGATTGATAGTTTTCTATTGAATCTTTAGAGACAATGATCATTTACCTTAATCGAGTATTCATAAGAAATCTCATTCCTTATGATGTAAGTATGGGGGCTTGCCCCTATAGGAACAATGAACCCAATTTAAAATAAATCCTACTTTACTTTTTCATGTAAAGTAAAGGAAGAATCTCGGTGCATCATCCCATAGACTATAAGTCCTTAGAGTCCTTATTTAGGTGATTAGGTCCATTGTAAGGTGGTGGCTTCTATCTTTTGAGATAGTATACCTTTCCTTCGATGTCGTGTCTGATCTCCCTAATAAGTACACTTATGATTCTATGTGGTGTCCATCTAAAGAAAGAAGCAATCATCATCATACTGAATTTTCCCTCTCTTTTTTACCCTTTCTTTCTTTTTGTCTTCATCTTTCTTTTGAGGGGATGAAAATAAGAAGAAAGAATAAAAGGAGGAAGAGGAGGAGATTGATTGATGATGGCGAGTGTGATGTAATGTATTTTTTTTTACCCACACCTGGTTAACAATGGCATTGTACTCATTTATGCCTTTCATACAATCATGTGTGCATGTGAAAATTGGATAAGAAGCCTCTTTTTCTACTTAATGAAAATCATGCATCATAAGCATTCAAATTTTCTTAAGTAAACCACTTAGCATTCATTATAAAGTGTGCTAAACATTCTCATTTGTATGTATAGATATGCTTAGGATGCATCCATATGCATGTTATTCATGTTGGGAAAGAAATGAAGTCATGTGTATTTTGTAAATTTAGTTCACTTTACTTAATCTTAAAATTCCTTTCTTTTTGAATAGGTTTGCTTATAATTGATCTAAATTTATGATTAATTAAAACACATAATAAAACATTCACTAAACAAAACTAAACATGAACCCACTTTAGAAAGTACTTAAGGTAGGAAAGAGAAGTTCTCTTCTCTTTTTCTCTCTTAAAACTTAGTAATAAATTGTAGGATTCATTCAAACCAAATAAAAATATAAAATAAAATCAACCCAAATCAGTAAAATAACTTAAATGAAATCATCCACTAAGTTGAGCGTCTTCACACTTAGAAAATTCAAACCTTAAAACCATAGTTAAGCATACCACACAAGCCTTCTAAAGCACACACACATTAGACTAAGTCACCACTTCTAGCTTTAGGTTAGGCATGCATGGTTTGATGTTTGCTTTTATTTTATGATATATATTTTAGTCTCGATGTTATGGTGAGTATCAGAATGAATGGTAGGACAATTTTGTTTAATCATTATTTTCAGGGATTGTGCTTAAAACGTAATAAAAAATATAACTATACAGTTGTGTGCTTATACCCCTAAGCATAATCCAATAGGATAGGTGGACTTAGTTACCAATGTGTGGTGCTAACTCCAACATACATGCTTGATATGTATGATTTATTTAAGCGATCTCTATTTTGGGTGTTAGTTAGATTTACTTTTCCTGTTCATGTATTTTTGTAATTAGGATTTTGGAATGCTTGTTATGGGGGATTAAGATGAGCATTGGTCATAAGATCTCATCTTATGTACCATGTGAAGCCTTTGGAGCAACCACCTTCAACCATCCAAAAGAAGGAACCAAAGAAGAAAGAAGAGAACAAAGAGAAAGAAGAAAACAAAATTATAGAAATGAAGCTTGAAGAACCCCATAACAATGAATTCCTTGCTTAATTGTACTTAATTCATTTGTAATCTAGGTTGTATAAGGGTAGAGCTCGACAACCCAATTTGTTTTTGGGTTTGTGCGGTGGTGCCTGACCATAAATGACCTCTTATTCTTTTACGTTAGCTTTATAAATTGATTGAAGATTTGTTTAGCTTGTGCATTAAGATGGCATCCTTTTCCTAGTTTCTTCCTTGCTTGATGTATGGCCTGGATGTGGGTTAGGCTCTTAGGAAAAAATAAATCTTCTTCCAAATTAATCAATTCAAAATTAAAATAAAGAACTCATAACCTCACCTAAAGTTTAGGCTAAAATCAAGATAAAAGAATTAGAAATCCTTTGGATGAGTATTTCTTTTATAACATCATGCACAAATGCATATTATTTTCACTCTTGATTAGATGGTTTCCACCTTTGCCAGAGAAACTTGGCTTGACCTTTGAGAGCCGTGGTGGAAACACACCTTCTCCCTTCTTGTTAATTTTGACCAATAATCTTACTTCTCATGCATTAGGCATATGAATCTTATAAGCCTGAGTCAAATGATTGTCCAAAATGAAAATAACATGTAATATGATTTTCATTAGATTTAGGTCACTAGAAGCATTCCCTTACATGATCTAGTCTCTTTAGGGAGTAAGTTTAAGGACTTAGTCTCTTTCTAAAAAATAACAACCTAGCTATCTTGCATAAAGTATATGACTTGCATACATGAATTTAAAATCGTATGAGGATTTAGTTGGTGGCCACCCCCAGGAGGTTGTAAGTCCAAGCTGGATTTGTCCTCTCTTGTGGAGGTAAACTAAATACCCATTGTCATCAGTAGATTTAGGTCATGCTTTTGGCCCTTGCCAAAGCTCCCTAGATTTAGATTCTGAGGTTGCTTCTCCTTCGTGGGCCATAAGCATAAATCCTCACCTCTTAGGCATTTTCATAATCTTGTGTTGTGGAATCATAAGCCCTAAACTTCTAATAAAAGTCAACTCAAATGAATAATTTAATTTCATAAATGTAAAGCCCAAAGATCGTGAACATCTCCTACTTATCTTCCTTTGGCTTTATAATAACTCCTTCTCTTTGATCAACCCCATTTGATCTTCCAAAAGAAAATAACCGATTGATAGTCCTACCTATTAAAATCTTTAGAGACAATGATCATTTACCTTAATCGAGAGTATTCCTAAGGGATCTCATTTCTTAGGATGTAATTAACTATGGGGCTTGCCCCTATAGGGAACTTAACGAACCCAATTTAAAATAAACCTTACTTTACTTTTCCATGTAAAGTAGGGGAAGAATCTTTGGTACACATGCAGACCCATTATCCTTAGGAGTCTTTATTGAGGTGATTAGTTCATTGTAGAGTGATGACTTCTATCTTCGAGATAGTACACCTCTCCTCAATGTCATACTGATCATCCTCAATAAGAATATATGCATATCTATGTGGTGTCAAAATTGCATAAAAAAGAAGAAAGTATATTTCTATCTTCATTTTAACCCATAGAGTGAAGATGGAAGTATATTTTCTTCTTTAGAAATTATTATAAAAATTTCACCACAACAAGGATGGATGTCCTTCTTAAGTAATAGCATAGGAACAAATAGGAATGGGATTAGACAAGTGTAATGTTCTTTTCAAATGAACTATATACTTTGTCAAATCTTATTCAAAACTATGCTAGAAGAAAAGGGATGGAAAGCCGCACTATGCACATCTTCATATTCATATTCACATGCAAGCTTATAAATAATTATAAGTAGCACACCTTCAATTTTGATATTTGATTTATAAGATTTGAAAAATAATTTTAAATTTAATAGTGATAATAGCCATTCATATTTCTGCTTTAGCCAAAACATGCAATTTGATATAAAAGAAAATATTTCATTTTAATTTTGATTTTTGGAAAAAGCATGAATGCATGAAATTCATATGACATACATATTTAGCATGTTAGGAAAGAACAAAAGTGATGAAAGCATGTAAACACATTCACCCTAATTAATTCTAAAGACAATCTATGAAGTAAGAAAGTTTAAAGCAAATCAAGTTCTTTTTAAAGAAGGTTTGATTTTATTTTGAGTTTGATTTAATTTGAGAAATGTGAGATGAGTTTGCTATTCCTAACCCATTCCCACATATGTTTGTTATTTTAGTTTAATTTTTATTTTTAGGTGATTAGATCAATTTTATGCTTTGGTTAGGTTAAGGTATGAATTAAGTATGTTAATTATCCCTTACTTATACCACCTTAGCATACTTAATCAAATAATTATGAGCTAATGAGATGACATAAAACTATGCAAGGAAATTAAATCATTAATGCACCTAAGAAAGAAAAGGGCCTAATGCAATTTGGCTCATGATTAATGATTAATTAAACGGGGTTTAATTTAAGTACTTTCATAACCCCTCTCCACATGTGAATGGGATTTTGATTTCCTTAAGCTACTTAGGCTATTGAACACCCAAGCACCTACCCAAGATGGATTAATTAAGTTCGAAGGTTTTAGAATTTTATGAAATCAATTAAGGGGATAATTAATAAATTAACCCTTAAGATTAAGGAAGAAAAGGGGTCTAAGGAATATCTTAAGGAAAGTATCCCAAAATTATTCCCTAAACCTCATATTCACTTAAGCAAAACTTAATTAACTCAACCAGAGGGTTAGTCCACTAATTATTCCCTTAATTAAGCTTAATTATATTAAGGGAGAGATTAAGGAATGAACTAGCAATTCCTTTAATTAAACCACCAATAAATCCCATGAAAATTAGGGGAGGTAGGAGTCATCCCGCTAATTATGCTCAACAGGTTTGGTATTAATCAGTGGAGTATTAGAGGATAATTAGTAAAATAATATTCCCAATAAAACCCAAATCTAGATAAAACACTACTCAAAATCCATTAAAATTATTTTAGAATATTCTATGTTCAATTATCTATCCAATGCAATTTATTTCATATTTTTTTTTATTTTTCTAGATATGAATTTAGGAAGTTTTCATGATAAATTAGGTGATTTAATAGCCTAATTAAATGTTTAATGGTTTGGACCGACACGACATGCGCTTTCAATGTGCACGATTTGATATTTAAGTTATCAAATCATAGCCACATCAGCGATGGTGCTATGTGCTTTCTCCTCATTTGTCCGATCAAAGATCGAAGAGGTTGATGTGGTTTTAAAGGGATAATCGTGGATCTATGTGTTTGATCATGGCCATCCATCCAAAACATGCGATGGATGGCCCATGATCTATCTCAGATTTCTATGGGAGAGGACATATGTCCATCTTTTGGGATGATCCAAGCTCGATTGAGCTTGGATTGATCCCAAATGCAACCCACACCATCACCATGCAAGGGAGATCACATCCAACGACTAGATTAACATGGGATGAAGATTCTCTTCACAAAGGACCAAGAAAATTTGAAACCATGCTCGAATTAATGGCTTACCTCACTAGAGGTGATCATTGGTGCTCGATTCCCTTAGTGAAGCTTCACCTAGTGGAGAAGAAGCTTTGTTGAGAGTTTGAGGTCATGATATTGGGTAGATCCTCCTATGGGCCAACTCCACCTTCACTTCCTTGCGGCTTTGATCAAAATAGCACCTCCCTTGCCTTTGGAGCTTGAGAAAAAGCTTGGGTGAACTCGATTGAGTTCCCTGAAGATGCTTGCAAAGTGAATTTGGTTGATATTGAGTGTAGGCTAAGTTGGATTTTCAATGGAGCTCCCCTATTTTCAATTTATGAAAATTGAGAAAATGGAATTTTAAACTCTCTCTAGGAAGCTTAGGATCACTTGGCAATGGCTCCTCTGGCATCCCTTACCTCAATTGAGTATGAGACTGATGAATTTAAATGAGATTAGGGGGAGTATATCTCCCCCTTGAAGGATCAGAAGGCTATGAAGGAGCTTGCCATTTTGATCCAATTGATCTTATGTAATGGGTTTATTAGGCTGTTAAGAGTGGCATGGCATTCAGTTTTGGCTAGAGGAGGAGTGGGTGAGGTGACCATGTGCTCAAACAAGGCGGAGGGAGGATTCCATGTGACCATTTTCAAAGGAGGTGGTCAGTTTTAGGTTTAGGTTGGGTTTGGCTGACTCGAACTCATTGGTTCATGTGCACTAGGTCCACTAGTAATCATTTGGTATACCAAGAGGATGCCAAGTGTCCAGGAAAAGGAATTGACCAAACTCCAAGTGGTTTTGATTTTAGGTTACCCTATGGCCTAGGGGTAAAATGGTCATTTCATTTAGGTTTCAATTTGAAAATGTTTAATATGATTGAAAAATGGGTTAGGCCAAGTTTCATTGAATTTGGAGTTGGTTTGATGTGATTTGGCCCATGTTGACCCATTTAGGTCAAAATGGGTCAACTTGTGTCAAGTTGACCAATTGGTCAAGTTGGGTCAAACCAAGGGTTGGGTCAAGTTCATATGACCATTTGAAATATTTTGGTGGCTTTGGTTTGATTCGATTTGGTTTATATTTGGTTTTGGTTCAGTTGAGTTCATTTAGGTCAAATGGGTCGAGTTGACCAATTTGACCCATTTGACCTATTTGGGTTAGGTCATGGGTTGGTTTAGGTTTCATTGGTCATATGATGGATTGGTATCTTTGTTTTCAATCAATTTGATTTAGATTTGATTTTGGCTCAATATGACCTTTAGGTCAAGTTGGGTTCATGGTCAATTGGGCAAAGTTGGGTCTAGTTGGCCAATTGAGGCTTTTGGTCAAGTTCAACAATCATTTTGGAATGAACTTGACCCATTGATTTTAATCAATTTGGCTTAGATCAAGTTTTGACATATTTAACTTTTAGGTCAAGTTGGGTCAACTTGTGGCCAAGCTAGGTTAGGCTCAAATATTGACTTGGTCAAGTTCAAACATTGATCATGAATGAGTTTTGATCAATGGTTTCAATCGATCTATGGTAGATTTTGGCTATGTCAGGTTTCATTTTGGCTAAGTGTTGACTCGGTCAACCCTTAGGTTTGACTTGGTTTGACCCAATTTGAGTGATTAATCATCTCATGATGATTGTTGATCATGATGAAAGGCTTAGGTGTGCTTAGTTCAATCCAATTTGGTTAGGATTAGAATTTGGCTCATAAGGGGTACTTTAGGTCGCTTTGGGTCAAGTGAGCCTAAGTGGGTCAAATGACTTAGCAAAGCATGATTTGAGTTTGATTGAACTCACATATGGACTTATGATTGACATATAAATCCATTTGCAAGAGATTTGAAGTCAAATGGGTTTTGATTCATTGGCAATCTCAAGTTCAAAGGGTGAACATGAGTTTTATTTGGGTTTGATTTTTGAATTGAGTTTTGGTTAAGTGATTGAAG
Source organism: Cymbidium sinense (assembly GCA_021442155.1). Lineage (NCBI taxonomy): Eukaryota > Viridiplantae > Streptophyta > Magnoliopsida > Asparagales > Orchidaceae > Cymbidium > Cymbidium sinense. The sequence goes on from CM038216.1 coordinate 148,790,763, forward strand.
TTTGTATTTATATTTGGACTCATGATTGTAGGATTGATTGAATCATGAAGAGTAATCAAGTGTTTGGCTTGATTTGAATTAGAGATTTGGCTAAGTTCAAGAGTTTGACTTGAAAGGCTTAGATTGGATTTTGGTTGAATTTGAGTTTGATTTTTTTGAGTTGGTTTTGGTTGTTTAAATTTATATTTCATTTATATATGTGAATATAAATGAGAAAATAAATGGGTTATGAGAAAATTTCATGAATTTGAAGTGATTTGAAGTTGATTTGAGCTAAGTCCATGAGGGGGAATCAAAGGACTTAGGAAAGATTTTTGGAAGTTGATATGAGTTTGGAGTTTGACTAAGAAGAAGTGGAATTTGGTTTATATAAAAGTAAATTTTCCTAACACCCCTAAGGCATGACCTATTCCTATGACTAACTCTTCTAAGTCTCAAGGGCTAGGTTGAGTGTTTACCTAATCACTAGATGTATCTTAAGACTAAGGATCTCTTAAAGCCTAAGAGAAGTCTTATGTCTAAGATGGAGGGCTTGAGAGCTCATCCTAAAATGAGGTTCCTCATATGTTGTTCCATAGCTTTTCAAAATATTTTGACTTATGCCTGGACCATGTTTAAGGAACCAAACCATTAGATAGGATTATGAACACAAGAGAGTAAAGTCAAATTATAATTCCATTAATTCTTTAAATGAATCCTCCTCAAGTTCTACATCAACTTTAGGACTTGAGGATGATGATCTAAAAAGAATCTCTTCGGCTTTGCATCCATGGAAGACTTAAGGGCTTCCTTAACTACTAAACCTTCAACTTTTTGAGATGAAAGTGAGGTTAGAGCTAAGGTTCCCAGCTGCTGCCTAATAGTCTCACATAAACCTGATTTGCATACTTTGCTTTGTCTTGAGGCTTGGTTTTTATCACTGTTCGGATCAAAAGTTACCTCCAATGGAACCTGCTGAGAGGGGTTGGCTAGTATACTAATCACATGAGATTCGTCCTCCAAGCTAGATTCCAAATCTATATGAATAGTAGTACTCTAACTAAAACATAACCCATGTTGGTTGATGACCAACCGGGGTCTTCCACCTGAACCTCTATTTCTCTCGCTTTGAGGGAGGTTGAGTCATTCTACCCACATGTCCATGTGATGGAATGAACTGTGGGTGGAATGCGATATGCGGCTCTATTTCTTCTTTAATTCCCCTTTCTTATTCACTTGGATTTTTATTTTTCTTTTGCTCTTTTTTTTCTTCATTTTCATTTTCTTTTTAAATTTGAATTTTGTCCAAGTTCACGAGAAAGGATATTTTGATGAAGAAAGTAGGTCGCATCCTCATAAATCTCAACCTCTCTAACTGAAAATGGCTTTTCATCACCTTTGACATAATATTCAATCTCATCCTTTCTAAACTTGATGCACTGATGGAGGGAGGATGGAATCATCTTGTTCGATGTACCAAGGCCTCGAGCAAAGCGAATGAAGTATTCAATCATTATGTAAAATTTTTCCTCTATTCCACACCTATCACCAAAGGTAACACTATGGATCCTAAAGCCCGTTCACCTTGTTCATTGAATCCTCTCAACATCATCCAATCTCCTCGAGTGTGGAGATGTCAATCCTCAAATAGGCAAGGGTCTTTAGACTCATAATGTTCATTGATGCACCTGGATCGATGAGAACTCATCAAGTCTGAATCTGCCCATGTCAACTATAATGTAGAGGGGACGATTGTGCTCCATGTTCCCCAGAAGTAGGTCTTCATCTATGAAAGTGATACCCTGGGCTTCTTTTGTGTAATGTGCCTCCTCACCAATAGTGGTTAGCTGAGCTAAGCATATCTCAAGATCAAGGAGAGCATTGATTAATGATTCACTCATCTCTTTGGATAAGACAAGGGCATCGTATATTCTTAGCTTAGATGATAACTTTCTTAGATTATAGAGGACATTGTAGTCCACCTTAGGCTAATCATTGATAAGCATATCCAAGGGTGGAGCATCCTGTGGAGGGGCTTCTTGATCCTCTGAACTAATGACTTGTTTCTCTCTATCTTGAGGTGTTGTCCTAGGAGGTAGAACCTTGCCACTACGGAGGTTGACATCGGTGATCTATTATGGCAGGGTAATGGAAGATTCTACCTACACGTCAGGCTCACCTACACCTTCTCCTATGGGACCCTCAGAATCAGATGATTCCAAGCCTATCTCAAGAAGCCAACCCATAGTACTTAGAGTGGGAAAATCCAACTCTAAATCAAAAAGAGGAAGATTAGAATTATTATAATTATTTTGACTTAAAGAGTTATCATTATGAATAAAAGTAAACCCATTAAAAGTGACAGATGTAATTCAAGTTAGCTTTATTCTTCATTTTCTTGGATTTTATAGGAGGTACAAAGTAGAAACCAAGTAAAGTAAGAGGGTGGGGATTTGATGCCATCATCCACCAATACAAGAGTTATACTAGAAGAAGAAGAAGAAGAAGAAGAACTAGCTAAAGTTGAGGTAGTGTTGATGTAGTTAGCAGACTGGAGGCTAGAATCTGGTTTGCTACTTGGCTATCCCGGCCGCATAGGCTATCACGTTGAGCTCCCCTTTCCTGAGTTGGCTCTGGCAACTTGCAAACCTTCCTTTATGTTGGAGGTATGAGCTCACTCAAGCACCTGCAAGAAAAGTTTCTTGATTTTCTAAACAATCTTTCTAGACGTTTTGAATAAGGAGATATCCCAACCTTCTTTAGTTTTGGAAGGATTGCAAGTATCCTCGAGTATTACCCTAATGGAACTGGATGGTTGTTCCACAAAGTATTCCTTCGAGATGACTATATCACCGATCTTGAAGCTATGTTCAAGACAATCCTTAAATGTGAAGCAATCTTCCAAAAACATGTCCCAACATATGGTAGAGGCAAAAGTTGGGATTATGGCTTTGCCCACTTCCTCACTCTTAGGTTGGGTAGCTGAAAATTAGGCTTATTTAAGAGATTCTTAAAGATCTTCCTGATTTTCTCCCTCTTAAATGAATAAGGCTTGTTAAGTTTATCCAAAAGAAATAGGTAGACCATAGTTACCTAGCGACGGATATGTGTACCACTGCTATTGATGATGTGGCTGAGGAGGAAGCGGTATAGGCCATAGAGGCTTTTATGGTGGCTGGTAGGGCTACCTCGATGGTGGTAGAGGAGGTGGGAGCGAAGGCTGCTGAGGTCATGGTCTCTCAGACTGATCTCTAGCTAGTTGCTTCCCTATCTACTTGTATTCTGGTTTCTCATATACCTTCTACTTTGACTTGTAGATCTTGAAAAATAACTATTTGGCCTCTCCTTGTAGACTAGCCTTGTTGATTAACTTCTCAAAGTTTTAATGGTGAAGCCTTAATCATGAAGGATGGCCAATAGATATTCTTTAGAAGAATCTCAATGGCATGTTATTCAAGCTTGGCTCACATTTCATACTCAAGTTATGCCATATGAGAATGTAGTCAACAAGGGACTCACCTGGGTGTTGTTGTGCTATAACGAGATCACCCACAGTGACCCTTTGCTGAGCTCCAGAAAATCTCTTGATGAAGTGTTACTCCAACTCAGCAAATGTCTTCATTGAACTATTGGGAAGTTCAGCATACCAGACAAATGTTATACCCGTTAAGCTACTGATGAAAAGATGAAATAGTAAAGCATCACTACCACCGCGTAACAACTAGCTCAAAATGCAATATGCGCCTCAAGTTCCACCGCCATCAAAACTCTTGAAAGAAGGTGGCATGAAACCCTAGATATTGGATTGCATCAAATTCCTTTGGGTAGGGTCTACCCTTTAGAACTAATGATCCTCCTCAGGCTTAAGCCAATGCTTCTTTCACCTGTTGCTCAACCATGCTCTTAATATATATTTTTTTTGTATGGAGGTATTATCCACTACCTTCCTATACATGCTGGTGCTACCCTGCTCTACTGGAGGTAAAGTCTTGGCTGGGTCCAAGACATGCACCAACTCTCGAATGGTCTCTCTATGGTAGGATGAACTGTCGGGTTTGATTTGAATGCTAAGATACTAACAAATCTTGAGCATCTTCTCCATCCTATCTATTTTTCATTTTTCTACTTTATCTATGCTAGGAGGTGTTGGGTCGGAAGTCTTCCTCGCTGGCCAAGACCTTCCATAGTCTACTGTTCTCTAAGGAGAGAACCACGGGTATCTACCATGCAAACCCCGATTGAGTATCCCAACAAATCATCTTCATTAGGAGTTGATCTTTCCTCGTCACCAATCATACCCCTAATCTTCTTCTCCATGAGATAATGGCTATATATCATCAAAAGAATGATCAATGTGAACAGCAATGATTTTTGACCGGGATCACTATATCATGATCGAGAGGCACCGGACCTCCCCTGCTGCTAGAGAGATAACCCTATGATTGTTATACTTGTTGGAAGAAATATACTCCTAACTGTCACTGACTCTTCATGGGGTGACACTCCTAGGAGGATCTATCATCATGGGTGCACTAGGCTACCACCTTCCTCTGCAACTATAATCTCCATCATATATGTTGTGGTTGGTGGTGGTGGTGATGGGATGACCACTATGCTTGGTCGCCATTTCTTCACCATGATGGGCTGGGTCAAGCAAAGACACTCGCCATACAAGTAGGCGTGGATAACAGATCCCTTGGCATAGGATCACCAGTTTCTTCTCCCAAATGCGCCTTCATGGCCTTGAATTGAGAAGATGCTGGAATATGAATAGTAGATGTGAACGGGGATAGAGCTATTTTCCTGTGATGGGTAGTCCCCGTAAGCGAATATCTCATGATCGACATTGGTAGCGCGGTCGATCGGAAAATCAACAAGTGAGGCCGCCAGTCACCAATCTTTATCTCTCCTAACTGGTGATATGAGCTGAAGTATGGGCCTCCCTGGCCCTCACCTATCGAATATGCCTCCCCACACTATGGGGAATAATATCTCAAATCAAATTGAGCCCCACTGCATCGTCAGTAGCTCTGACTCAAGAACTAAACGGAGGCGCATATGACCTCCTACTCTGACTGATTGGTGATTGAAACTGAATCGCTGGTGGAGGTGAAGTAGAAATCCTCTTGGCATCCTCTCACAACTAGAGAGGATGGGAGGGGTTCAAACCGGTGGAAACCAAAGTGGGCAACTCCTCAATAACACACCATGGGCCTCCATCTCTCTGCAATGCAGTATGGTACCACTTTATCATGTGGTTCTTGTTCCTCCTTTGGGTCTTGGTAGGGCAAGCGTAAGAGCTAGACCCACCTCAAAAGCGAGGAGATAATCCTGGGATCAGGAGCCTTACCCTTTAAGGGTGCAGTGAGTGGGTGCTAGCCACCTGGGCGACAAGAAACCATGGGCATTGATGTGGTCAAAACACTAGTATTGATGTCGGCACTATAAGAACCACACTACCTTCCTCTCGAGGGAATATCAAATACATAATCTAAATGATGGCTCGCCTCCACATGCTAACACTAATGAGGGGAGTTCCCTCATAGGTAATCCTCACTCCCTCACAACCTCATCCAAAGTGAATGAGATGGGCATAGTTAGAGCATGGGAGGTTGACCTAATCCAAGGCCAGATCCATCCCGTGAGGAAAGGTAAACACATATCTCTGCCATGATATCAACCAAAACTAAAATTGCACTATAAATACTAAACAAAGTGCAATGTTGAAAATAAACTTGAATCATATTTCCATCAATTTTGAATTTGAATTTAGAATTTGAACCCATACTTAACAACATGAAAGTGTTAAGTTAAGCTCAAATGGATTTAGAAGAGATTTATAGATTTGATTAAAAAGATGAATTTTTTGAATATAGAATTCACTTTCAAAAAATTTGGGTATGTTGAAAAGTGGGTTCAAATATTTTTGAGATTTCCATAGGTTCATATTTGAATTTTGATTTTGATTTGATTTTGTGAATTTTGGAGTTTACTCATTTAGTAAATTTGCTAAATAAGATGTTCAAAAATAATTTCTTCTTTTCTTTGTTTGATTTGTTTTGTGAATCATTTGTGATTTGAACATGGAATTCTCATTTAGCAAATTTAGGTATGCTAAATGAGGAATCCAAGTATTTTGTTTTAAATTTTTTTGAAAATAGGATCTTTAGCAAATTTAGGTATGCTAAGGAAATCTTAATGTGTTTCTTTTATTTTTAGAGATCTTAATTTTGAAAAATAGAGACTTCACTTTAGCAAATGTGGCATGCTAGTGAGTTCCAATATGTTTTGAAATATTGTGAGATGGAGATTTCACTTAGAAGTATGCTAAGTGAAATTCAATGTGCTTCAAATTTTAAGTTTTGAAAAAGGGAGACTTGACTTTAGCAAATGTGGTATGCTAAAATGAAGTTCCAATGTGTTTCTTTGTTTTAAATTTTATTTTGAAAATGGAGACTTCACTTTAGCAAATGTGGTATGCCAAAATGAAGTTCCAAAGTATTTTGAATTTTGTGAAATGGAGATTTCAATTTAGCAAATTTGAGTATGCTAAATAAAATTCCAAAATGTGTTTCAAATTTTGTTTTAGATTTATGGAGACTTCACTTTAGCAAATGTGATATGCCAAAATGAAGTTCCAAAAGTGTTTCTTTTTTTTTTTAATTTTGTTTTGAAAAAATGGAAACTTCACTTTAGCAAATGTGGTATGCTAAAATGAAATTTCAAAAAAAAAAATTTAAAATTTTCTTGTGTTTTATTGATTTTGAAAGAAATATTTTCATTTAACAAATTCATGTAAGATGAAAATCAATTATGTTTATTTTTACTTTTTTTTCAAATATGTATTTTCATGTGTGATTATTGCTTTTCTTGATAGGAAATTCCAACTTAACCATATATGAAATATGTTAAGTGGATTTCAAAAGAGTGTCATTTTATTTAGAAATGAAATCTTCCAATGAATTTGGGTATATTGAATGGAGATATACATATGTGCTTTTTGAAAGTTTATTTTTGATTTTGATTGAAAATGAAACCCCCATTCAATAAATGCGGGTATATTGAATGGAGAAGTTTCATATGTGCTTTTTTTTTGAAAATTTATTTTTGATTTTATTTTGAAAATGAAACATCCACTCATAAATGTTACATCTTACCATAAAAAAATGGTAAGGAGGAAGTCTTTAATCATTTTCATTTTTTAAATTTTTATTTTTACATTAACCAATGGTTTTAAGACCAACACGGGGTGAGGTCCTAAAACCTAAAGATGTTGGCTAGCTCAACTTAAGAATGAAATAAGCTAAGTACCAACAAAAAGAAAGATAGTCTTGGATTCATACAAAAGTACAAACCCACCATCGATACTTGGAGATAACGATCATTTATCAAAGATGGAGAGAGGAACCATCCCCAGCGGTGTCGCCAGAAAAATCTGTGGGTGAAAAATTTATATTATATGCCTTCATCTGTGGTGAAAACAAGAATATAAAATCATCTTGTTGGGACACCACGCAGATCTGCAAATGTTCTTATTAGGGTGATGACGATGAGGAGAGAGTACTATCTCGAAGATAGAAGTCACTACCCTACAATGGACCTCACCATAATAAGGACTAAGACTATGGGTCTTGAATGTACGGAGATTCTTCACCTACTTTACATGGAAAAAGTAAAGCGAGTTTATTTTAAACTAGTTAAGTTCTATGGGTAAGCCCCATAGTAAATTACATCCTAAGGAATGAGATTCTTATGAATACTCGATTAAGATAAATGATTGTTATCTCCAAAGATTTCAAAAGGTAGGACTATCAATTGATTGGTTTATTTTGAGAATGTCAAGTGGGATCGATCAAGAGAGGGAGTTCTTATCGAAGTTAAGATGCTAAAGATACTAAAGAAGTAAGCATCCCAAACTACCCTATGGTTGGGCTTTACATTTTTTGAAATTGAATTAATTTGTTTGAGTTGAATTTTCATTAGAATGTTAGACTTATAATTCCTTGATACAAGGTTATGGAAATGTTTAAGAGGTGAGGATTTATGCTCATAGTATAAAGAAAAAGTAGCAACCTCTGAACTAATCTTGGGAGCCAAAATATGACCAAAATCTAAGAAAATGAGTATTTGGTTTACCTTCATAAGAGAGGATAAACCACCTAATTGTTTGGAGTTACAACCGCCTAGGGGTGGCCGCCAGCTACCTCCTCTTATGATTTTAAATACATGTAGGCAAGTCATATGCTATGCAAGATAGCAATGTTGTTATTCATTTAGAAGAGACAGTCCTTAAACTCACTCCTTAAGAGACTAGATCATGTAAGGGCATGACAAATGACCTAAATCTAATGCAAACTATATTATATTTTATTTTTATTTTTTTGGACAAACATTTGACTGCTATAGGATTCATATGACTAATGCATGAGAAATTAGATTATGGGTCAAAATCAAGAAGTTAGGTGTGTTTCCACCATGGCTCTCAGGGTCAAAAGTTCTCATGGAAGCCCCCAATCAAGAGTGAAAATAATATGTTTTTATGCATGATGTTAGAAAGAAATACTCATCCAGCTAAGGGTTGTTACTTTTATCTTGATTTTAAAGCTTTAGGTGAGGTTATGAGTTATTTATTTTAATTTTGAGTTGATTAATTTGGTTGAAGAATTATTTTTCCCTAAGAGCCTAATCGTCATCCGGGCCATACATCAAGTAAGGAAGAAACTACAAAAAGGATGTCATCTTAATGCACAAGCTAAACAAACATCAAACATTTTATAAAGCTAGCACAAAAAAAGAATAAAGGCCAAGTGTGGTTCACCACCGCAAAACCCAAAAAAAAATAAATTGGTAGCTCTCTACCCTTATACAACTGGATTACAAATGAATTAATTTACAATCAAGTAAGGAAATTCATGTTATGGGGTCTTCATTCTTCTTTTCTTCTTTCTTCTTTGGTTCCTTCTCTTGATGGTTGGAATGTGGATTTCCAAAGGCTTCACATGGTACATAAGATGAGAACTTATGACCAATGCTCATCCTAAATAACATTAATTCCAAAATCTTAATTGCAAAATTATATGAAAAGGAAAAGTAAATCTAACTAACACCTACAAAATAGAGATTAGCTAAATAAATCATACAAATCCCAAGCATGTATATTGGACTTAGCACCCCACAAATGAGTAACCAAGTCCACCTGGCATATTGGATTATGCTTAGGAGTATAAGCACTTACACAACAAAAGATTTTTATTTTTATTACAGTGCCCCTTAAGCACAATCCCCAACAGAGAATAATGATTAGACCAAATCATCCTACCATTCATTATACCATTCACCCTAACATCCGACTAAAATAAAACATCACAAAAGCAAACATCGTCATGCACCTAACCTAAAGCTAGAAGTGGTGACTTAGTCTAACACTTTAAAAGGTTTGTGGTATGCTAGCTATGGCTTTGGTTTAGATTTTCTAAGTGTGAAAATGTTCAACTTAGATGGATGATTTCATTTAAGTGTTTAGTTGATTTGGGTTGATTTTATTTGATGCTTTGTTTAGGTTTGAATGAATCATACATTTAATTACTAAGTTGTAAGAGAGGGAAAGAGAAGAGAACTCTTTCCTTCCCTACCTTAAGTAATTTCTAAAGTAGATTCATGTTTAATTTTGTTTAGTGAATGTTTTATTATGTGTTTTAATTAATCATAAGTTTAGATTTTCTTAAACAAACCTATTCAAAAAAAGAAGACATTTTAAGATTAAGTAAAGTGAATTAATATCACAAAACACGCATCACTTTATTTCTTTCCCGACATGTATATCATGCAGACGGATGCACCTTAAGCATATCTATATATGCAAATGAGAATGTTTAGCACACCTTAATTATGAATGCTAAGTAGTTACTTAAGAAATTTTGGATGCTTTATGATGCATGATTTTCATTAAGTGGAAAAGGGTTATTCTTTTATCCTTTATTCATATGCACATGTGTATGTATGAAAGGCATAAGTGAGTGTGACACCATTGTTAGCACTAGTATAAGGTACAAGACCTACTTAGGCTACTTAAAGTCTCAACTGTGGTTGTCCAGACTAATATACCACTTTAAATACATATGCATGTACAAAAGAAGTAAATGGAAAAAGAAAGATGCAAAGTTTATGTTCATTTAATTTTTGGTTTGATTGTTTAATTTATATGTGTGATGTGGAATTCCTTCTTAAGTCATGTCATAAGAGTGTATAAGGATGGATTTAAGCAAGTGTTGTGTCCTTTTCAAATGGACTATACCCTTTGCAATCATATACACTTTTATGTTAAGAAAGAGAGGGAGAAGGAAATCCACATAGTACATATCTTTATATTTCTCACATGCAAGCTTATAAATAAAGTATAAGTAGCATACCTTTCATTTTTGATACTTGATTCATAAGTTTTTAAAATAATTTTGAATTTAATAGTGATCCATTCATATTTTTACTTTATCCAAAACATGCAATTTGACATAAAGAAAATATTTTATTTTAATTTTGATTTTTAAAAGAGATGAATGTATAATTTTTCATATGACATACACGTTTAGCATGCTAGGAAAGAAATAAAGTGATGAAAGTAATATAAATTCATTCACCCTAATTAATTCCTAAAGACAATCCTATGAAATAAGAAAGTTTAAAGTGAACCAAAGTTGGTTTAATGTGAATTTTATTTTTAATTTGCTTTATGTTTGATTTAAGAAATGTGAAAGAATGTTTGCTGATCCTAACCCATTTCCCCCATGTGTGAGATAATTTAGTTTGTTCTTAGGATTATTAGATTTTATATTTTACTTAGATTAAGGTATGAATTAAGTGTGTTAATTACCTACCTCCACCACTTTAGCATACTTAATCAAATAATTATGAGCTAATGAGATGACATAAAATCACATAAGAATTTAATTTGCAATACACCTAGGGAAGAAAGGGGCCTAATGCAATTGGCTTATGATTAATGATTAATTAAAGGGTTTAATTTAAGTACTTTCATAACCCCTCTCACATATATGAGTGGGATTTTGATTTCCTTAATGTACTTATGTTATTGAACACCTAAGCATCCACCCAAGATGAATTAGTTAAGCTCTTGAAGGTTTTAGAAGTTTATCAAATTAATTACAAAGTAATTAGTGAATTAATCCTTAATTAAGTTTGTATTAAGTAAGAAAGAGGGGGTTTAAGAAATAGCTTAAGAAAAATATCCCAAAATTATTCCCTAAATCTCCTGTTCACTTAAACAAACCCTAATTAACTCAATCAAGGGATTAAACCACTAATTACACACTTAATTAGACTTAATTATATTAAGAGGGTAATTGGAAATTAATTTAACAATTCCTCTAATTAAACCATCAATAAATCCCAAGAAAATTAGGGAGGCAAGTCATCCCACTAATCATACACAAGAAGTTTGGAATTAATCTGTAATTAGAGTAATTAACAAAATCAAAAGCCCAATAAAATTCAAAATCCAGAAAATAACATTGTTCAAAATTCATTAAAATCAATTTTATAATATTCTAGATTTAAATATCTTTCATATGCAATTTATTTCACATTTTGCTATTTTTCTACACTTAAATATGAATTTTTAAGTTTCCAAACTTAATTTAAAAAACCCTAATATAGTTAATCACGTGAGCGGCGGCGTACTTTCCATGTGGCATGACAGATTGACTATTTAAGTTGTCACATCATAGTGATTAGTGGTGGCACGCACTTCCTGTCGATCAAGGATCAAAGAAAGGTTAAATGTGTTTCTAAAGGATTAATCCATGGGATCATGATTTTAATCATGGTCGCCCATCCAAAATCGTGGATGGACAACCCATGATTCACTCTTGATCTTCCTGGGGGATGGACATCCATCTATGGAAGATCCTGATTGAGCTCGATTGAAATAAAATTCAACCCACACCATCATCATGCAAGGAAATCACATCCAACACTAGATTTTCATGAAGTAGAAATTCCTTCCACAAAAGACCACACCACATAATTAAGTATGGTTTACCTCACCGAGGCTATCATGATTCTCTTATAAGTTTTCTAGTGGAGACGAAGCTTTGTTGAATTTTTGAGGTGTTAAAATGGGGTATATCCTTCTAGAGGCCAACTCCACCTTCACTTGAGCTCGGTCTTGGTCAAACTAGCACCTCCTTTGCCTTTGGAACTTGGGAAAAAGCTTGGGTGAACTTGATTGAGTTCAATGAAGCTTGCAAGTGAAATGGATTGGTATTGAGTGTGAGTGAGATTGAATTTCAATGGAGCTCCCTATTTTCGATTTTAGGAAATCCAAAATGGAGAAGTTAAAATCACTTGGGAGAGCTTGGGAGGCTTAAATGGCTTCTCCGGCTTCCCTTTACTCAATCGAATTGGAGACTCATGGAATGAAAAATTAGGGGAGTATATCTCCCCAGAGCAATGGGACACATGAAGAACTTGCCATTTTGATCCAATTGACCACCTTGAGTGGGTTTGTTGAGAGGTGTCCTTGGATTCATTTGGCTAGAGGATGGTGAAGTGTCATGTGCTTGAAATGAGTGGAGGAAGGATTCCCATGTGCTCAATTTCATGCAAGTAGTTGGTTTTGACATTAGGTTAGGTTGGGCTGACCCAAACCCATTGGGTTAGGTGCATGTTGACCTCATTTTTAGAATGAGCTCTCAACCCCTCCATCTTAGACATAGGACTTCTCTTAGACTTTAAGAGTTCCTTAGTCTTAAGACACATCTAGTGATTAGGTGGACACTCAACCTAGCCCTAGAAGACTTAGAAGAGTTAGCCATAAGAATAGGTCATGCCTTAGGGGTGTTAGGAAAATTTCCTACCCTTAGCTAAACCTTTCCTCACCTTCCTTCCAAGTCAAACTCCAAATCAATTATATTTGATTTTCTCCAAACTCAAATCAATTCCATGATTAAAAAATCTATGATTGAAACCCATGATCAAAATCCATCAAAAATTCTAAGTTATTCAAGTCCTTAACCTCCAAGGACTTAACCAAAATCATGATCTAAACCAAATCAAACCTTTGAGATTTTCTCATGATCCATTTATATTCTTATTTATTTTCATATATAAAAATGAAATATAAATTCAAACCCATCAACTAAACTCAAATTCCAAATCATCAAAAAAATCTAAGTCCAAAATTTCCTAAGTCCTTGATTTCCATTAATGGACTTACCTAAATTTGATCAAAATTCAAACTCATGAATTTTTCTCAAAACTTATTTATATTCTCATTTATATTCACATATATAAATGAAATATAAATAAATCAATCAAATCAACTAAAAAAAATTAAATTCCAATTAAATTCCTTAAATCCTTTAAATTCTTTAATGGATTTAACCTAAACTGATCAAACCATTCAAACTCATGGGATTTTCAAAACTTATTTATATCTCATTTATATTCTCATATATAAATGAAATATAAATATAAATCAATCAAATCCAAATTCAAAAAATTAAATTTCAAATTAAAAAATTTTTTTAAACTTTAAATTCCTTTAATGGATTTAACCCAAATCATGATTAAACCACTTCAAATCCTTGAAATTTTCTCATGATCCATTTATATTCTCATTTATATTCACATATATAAATGAAATATAAATTCAAACAATCAAAACCAATTCCAAAAAATCAAACTCAAATCAACTCAAAATCCAATCTAAGCCTTTCAAGTCAAAATCTTGAACTTAGCCAAAATAATTTCAAATTAAGCCAAACTCTTGATTTTCTCTCATGGTTCAATCAACCCTACAATCATGAGCTCATATATAAATCCAAACTTCAATCAAATCAAAACCCAAGTCAAAAAATCAAACCCAAACCTTTCATATTCTTCCTTTGAATATGAAATTTTCAAATGGATCAAAACCCATTTGACTTCAAACCACTTGTAAATGGATTTATATTTCAATCATGAAGTCCATATACAAGATCAACCAACTTCAAATCAAGCTTTGACCAAGCCATTTGACCCACTTAGGCTCACTTGACCCAAAGTGACCTAAAGTACCCTTATGAGCCAAATTTTTATCTTAACCAAATTAGATTGAACCAAACTCATACTTATCTCTCATCATGATCAACAATCATCATGGGATGATCAATCAATCAAATTGGGTCAAACCAAGTCAAACCTAAGGGTTGACCAAGTCAACACTTAACCTAAAATGAAACCTAACATAGCCAAATTCCACCATAGGCCAAATTGATTGAAACCATTGATCTAAGTTCACTCATGACCTATGTTTGAACTTGACCAAGCCAACATTTGAGCCTAACCTAGCCCAATTGGTCACTTGACAAGTTGACCCATTTTGACCTAAAGGGTCAAAATGTGTCAAAACTTGATCTAAGCCAAATTGAAACCAATGGGTCAAGTCCATTCCAAATCACTTGTGAACTTGACCAAAGCCTCAGCCAACTAGACCCAACCTAGCAATTGACCTTAGACCCAACATGACCTAAAGGGTCATGTTGAGCCAAAATTGAACTTAACCAAATTGATTGGAAACAAAGATACCAATACACTCCATATGACTAACCAAACCTAAACCTACCTTGACCTACCTCAAATAGGTCAAATGGGTCAAATCAACTTGACCCATTTGACCTAAATGAAGTCATATGAGCCAAAACCAAATATATACCAAATTGAATCAAACCAAAGCCACCAAAATATTTCAAATGGTCATATGAACTTGACCCAACCCTTGGTTTGACCCAATTTGACCTATTGGTCAACTTGACCTAAGTTGACCCATTTTGACCTAAATGGGTCAACATGAGCCAAACCCCATCAAATGAATTCCAAACCTTATGAAACTTGGCCAAACCTAGTTTCTCCATATACCCAACATATCCAAAGTGAAAAAAATAGTAAAATGACCATCCTACCCCTAGGCCATATAATAAATTTTGGCCTAACCCATGGGTAATTTGGTCATCCACTCTTCACAATCACTTGAGGCTTTTCTAAAAGCTCAAGGGGACTTAGTGATGAGTGGTGCACCCAACCCAATAGGCTTGGGTCAGCCCATTTGGTCCCTAGACCAAACTCAACCCCCTCGCTCAAAATTTAAATTTTAAACTCCATCTTAAGCTCAAATTAAGGCACATGGGAGGTTGGCAATCCACTCCATGGATCAAACCAACCATGTGCACACTCAAAATAGATCAAACAACCTCCCTAAGATCAATTGGATCAAAATGGTAATAGCATTGTCATCCGATCCTTCAAGGGGAGATATCTCCCCTAATTCAATTCAATTCTCACTTTCTTGATTGAAGCAAGGAACTGAGCAATCATCGAGAGCACTCCCAAGCTTCTGTAGAGGATTAGAATTCATTTATTTTCATTGCAAAATAGAGAGCTCAACCCATTAGCCAACTTCTCTATACATTTCCTTCCAATTGCTTGCACATTCATCTAGAGTCAAGTGCACCCAAGCTATTATTGGAGTTCCCATAGGAAGGATCAATTGATCAAAGCTCAAGCAAGGAGGAGTTGGTCCATACATTGATCCACTCATCTCAAGTGCTAAACTTTCAAGGCTTCACCGCACTAAGCTTCAAGGGAATCAATCGGTGATCACCTGAGGTATGGGATTTTTCATCACTAAACTCAATGTGGTGTGGAAGTTTTGTGAAAGAAATTTTCACCCCATCAATTTTGACCATTGATTTTCCACTCTCTGCTTTAGATGTGGGTTAATTTGGTTTGATTCCATGCTAAGCTTGATCTTCCCTTGATCATGGATGCCTCTAATCAAGGGAAGAACTTGATGATCTCGGCCATCCATCCACGCATTTTAGATGGATGAGATTATTTAGCACATTTAGAATCATTACCCTTTTAAAATGTGGGGATCCTTAGCCGTATCTTTGATCGAATGAGGATTAAAGTGCACGCCACCATTGGGATGATGAATTAAGTCTCATGGCATGATGTGCATGTAAAGTATCGCCGCCACCATGCATCGCCGTGAGCCGATTAGTTAGATTAATAAATGATTAATTAATTACTAATTCCTAGAACTTCAAAATTCATAACTCTCTCTAGAAAATTAAAAAATATGAAATAAAAAAATCTATGGATGATAATTAAACCTAGAACATTTTAAAATTAGTTTTGATGAGTTTTAGGTTATGCTTTTTTTTTTAAATTTGGGTTTTATTAAAAAGTATATTTTGCTAATTACTTTTTAATTTAGCTTCTGATTAATCCCAAATTTCTTGGGTAAGTTTTAGGGGATGACTTCTATCTCCCCTTATTTTATTGGGATTTGTTGAAGGATTGATTAGAAGAATTGTCTATGGTTTCCTTAATTACCCTTCTTATGTAATTAAGAATAATCAGGGTATGATTAGTGATTTTAACCTATGATTAGATTGATTAAGGTCGATCCAGAGTAGGAGGTTTATGGAATATTTTGGGGCATTTCCCCAAGCTATTCCCTAAACCCCTCTTCTCTCCTTAATCTTCTTACTTAAGGGTTAATTCATTAATCATCCCCTTAATCAATTTTCTAAAAATTCTAAAAAGTTCTATAACTTAATTAATCTACCTTGGGTAGATTCTTAGGTATTTAATAGACTAAGTTCAATTAAGGAAATCAAAACCCCATTCATAAGTATGAAAGGGTGTTTTGAAATTACTTAAGCTAACCCCTTAGCTTAATTAAGTTTTAATTATGAGCCAAATTGCATTAGGCCTTTTCATTAGTGCATTTGCAAATTTAAATTCCTTGGGTTTTATGTCATCTCATTGGCTCATAATTATTTAGTTAATTCTTCTGAGGTGGTGTAGGTAAGAGTTAATTAAGTTACTTAATTCATACCTTAACCTAATCAATATATAAAATGGATCTAATTATTTAAAAAATTAATAAAAAATATCAAACACATGTGGGAATGGGTTAGGAATAGCAAACTCATCTCACCTTTTCAAAATTAAATCAAACTTCAAACTAAATAAAAATCACTTTTGAAATTCACTTTGATTTATTCTAAATTTCTTATTCATAAGAATGTCTTAGGATTTAAGTGAGTTGGTTTACATGCTTTCATTGCTTTGATCTTTCCCAACATGTTAAGTTGTATGCCATGTGATTTCATGCATTCAAAATTTCATTTTCAAATTTTAAAATGAAGTTGTTTACTTTATGTCAAATTTGCATGTGTTGGCTAAAGTAGAAATATGAGTGGCTATTATCACTACTAAATCCAAATTATTTTCAAAATATAAATCAAATACCAAATCTGAAAGTGTGCTACTTATATTTAATTATAAGTTGCATGTGATAGATTATAAAGTATGTTTAGTATAGGTTTCCTTTCTTTCTTATGTTATATAGTTTTGAATAGAGTTGGTAAGATGTAGGGGTTCATTTGAAAAGAACCCAACACTTACTTAATTTCATACCCTATTCATCCCTATCACCTAAGAAGGGTTTACCTATACTTGCATACATAAATTGCATAAACAAAAATGAATCCATTAAACAACTTTTGCATCTTTTTTTCCATTTCATTTCTTTTATATATGTTTGTATTTAAAGTGGTATATTAGTGACAACCCAAGGTTGTGAGGCTTTAAGTAGCCCTAAGTAGGTCTTGTACCTTACACCTCTTAACAATGGCTTGTACTCACTTATGCCTTTCTTACTTTCATGTATGTATGTGAAAATTTGGATAAGGAAAACCTTTCTACTTAAGAAAATCATGCATATTCAACTTCTAAATTTCTTAAATGGACTACTTAGCATGCACCATAAAGTGTGTTAAATACTCTCATTTGTATGTATAGATATGCTTAGGGTCCATCCATATGCACGTTATATATGTTGGGAAAGAAATAAAGTAATGTATGTTATGTGAATTTTGATTCATTTTATTTAATCTTAAAATGCCTTTTTTTAATAGGTTTGTTTAGAGTTTATCTAAACTTAGATTAATTAAAAGAAATGTAAAAACATTCACCTAAATGAAACTAAAATGTGAATCTACTTTAGAAATTACTTAGTTAGGGAAGGAAAGAGAAGTTCTCTTCTTTTCTCTTCATAACTTAGTAATTAATTAGATTCACTTAAACCAAATCAAAACATGAAATAAAATCAACCCAAAACACTAAACAACTTAAATGAAACCCTCCTAAGTTGAACATGTTCTTCACTTAGAAAATTTGAACCTAAAGCCATCTAAGCATACACAAAGCCTTCAAAGCACACACATTAGCCTAAGTCACCACTTCTAGCCTTAGGTTAGTGGTATGGTTTGATGTTTTATTTTGTGATATATGTTTTAGACTGATGTTATGTATGCTCATAGAATGAATGGTGACGTTTAGTCTAACTATTCTTTCTCAGGGGATTGTGCTTAACTATCATAAATAAAAATATAAATTTTTGCTTGGTGCTTTATACCCCTAAGCATAATCCATAGTGTGGACTTAGTCACCCATGTGTGGGGTGATAAGTCCAATATACATGCTTAGAATTTGTGCGGTGTGATTTAGCTAACCTTTGTTTTGCAAGTGTTAGCTGACTTTTCCACTTTTCCTTTTTCATGTAAAAATTTACATAAATAGAATTTTGAATGAATTGTTATGGGGATTAGGATAAACATTGGTCATAAGAGCCCATCTTATGCACCATGTGAAGCCTTTTATGAAAAGAAGGAACCAAAAAGAAGAAAAGAAGAAAGAAGAATAAAGCTTGAAGACCCCATAATAATGAATTCTTGCTTAATTATAATTTAATTCATTTATAATGGTTGTATAAGGGTAGAGCTCGCTACCCATATTTGCTCAGGCGTGGTGCCCAATAAACGTATTTATTCTTTTGCAATTAGCTTTATAAATTGATTGATGATTTGTTTAGCTTTTGCATTAAGTGGCATGCTTTTCCTAGTTTGTTCCTTGCTTTATGTATGGCTGGATGTGGATTAGGCTCTTTAGGGAAAAATAAATCTTTACCCAACTTAATACTCAAATAAAATTAAATAACTCATAACCTCACCTAAAGTTTAGTTAAAATCAAGATAAAAGAATTAGCAACCCCTTACTGGATGAGCATTTCTTTATAATATCATGCACAAATGCATCTTATTTCACCTTGATTGAGGGCTTTCCACCTTGCCAAAGAAACTGGCTTGACCTTTGAGAGCCATGGAAACTCACCTCCTCCCTTCACGATTTTGGCCAATAACTTCTTTTCATGCATTATATAAACTTATTCTGAGTCAAAATAATTGTCCAAAATAAAAAAATAAAATAAAAATTTGAATTGCATTAGATTTAGGTCATTTGAAGCATGTCCCTTACATGATCTAGTCTCTTTAGGGAGGAGTTTAAGGATCTCTAGTCTTT